>JAOBAS010000025.1:25209951-25222406 GCA_025311575.1 Elanoides forficatus
GCTGGTTAGTAAAGTATTTACCTGTTGTTTTGCAGGCGCTGTGCGGGCCACTCTTGGAATGGGACGAGAGTTTGAGGCCATCTGCCAGCCCTGGTGCCCTTCTCCTTCCAGTTCACTGGACCGTGCTGTTCTAATTACGACAGAGCCGCTCTTGTCTTTCAGAACTCAGTACTGGAGAGGAGATGGAAGATTTAGGTAGGCTGGGAGGAAAGACACTTAAGGACCTCAAGGAGCTGCAGAAGTATGCGGTGGGGTTTGCTCTGGGTTTATTACAACCAATCATCCATCCGTGCATCCGTCCATCCATCCCATCCATCCCACCCCCCTCATGTTGTCACTGAGCTCTCTGAACAGGGCTTGTCTAGTAAGTTTAGTGTCCCATAAAGGAGATTTCCAACATAATACTCTCTCCTTCCCCAAAAGCATCATCTCATATATGCAATAACTGTGCAGGCTTTTTGGATGAGGGAGAGACAGGACGAGCTGCTCTGGAGTAGTCTGCTAGCTCTATGGGCTGTAGGAAGGCACAGATACAAAAAAGCAGTAAGTTAATTAATTCCTACATGAAATTTCTTTTGCAGGCTGGTGGCAGAAAGTTGATATTGCAGCTACGGTGCAGAGCAGAGCATTAGTGAGGGCTTTGCAGAGAGTTTCTCTATAGCCAAGAGGAGGTCACCAAAACTTTCGATGCCTCAGCTTATCCATTTAAGCAGGGCTTGCCTCAGGCTGTTCCTGTATCTAACAACACTTTAAAAAAATCACTGGTCCTACCTCCTGTCCCTAAAAAAATACCTCGTAAGGATGTGAAAGGGCTCAGTAACAGTTAATTTTGGAGTAACATCTGGCCATCTACTTGTTCACTTTCCCCACTGACTTCTGCAGGGCAAAACTGGCCACCCTTGTTCAAGCACCTCTGACTCCATTTTCCAGCCTGTGCAAATGTATTTCTCCATGGCTTTTCCTGAAAAGCCTCCTGATTTCTGCATCCATAAATTTTGGTGGATGTCTTTAGCCTGGTCCCTTACTAAAACGGTCCAAAATGTGCTGTGTTTCTGCTCGACCAGGCAGCCTGGAGGTCTGCTGCGCATGCTGGTTTGCCACATGGATCATTACTTTTCTCCCTGGTTTCTGCGATTGTTTTTCCATACTAATTAGTCTTCATAAAAGCTATTTCCAGAGCAGTGTGCAAAGGCAGTCAGTAAGACTGCATCTGTGAAGTGCAATTTCCCTGCGACTAGCTTGGGGCTGCAGCACAGGAACCAGCTAAAGAGATTTAAGATCTCAGCAATAAACCTTCTCCTGTGCCCTGGGGAATGTCACAGTCACTGCCTGTGCCTCAGTTTCCCCATCAGTAAATTGATGGTCCTGACATTCATTAGCAACACAATCATGTTCTGGAAAGCAGATAATGATTGCAGAGAGCCAGGTAACTTAAAAACAATTCTAATATCTTCTGTCAAAAACAAAACAAAGCAAGGCAATTTAGCCCCTTCCCAGTGATTTTAAAAAACATCTTTTCAACTGAAATGCAGCAACAGCAAGTTGTCCAGGAATAGCAGCAGGGGAAAAAAACCCCAGACCCTGGGAAGAGTCAGCCATTCCCATTTTCTCAGTCTCTCGCTCTCTCCACCAGTGGATCTGACACCATCATGTGTCACCCAGCGCGAGCTGCCGCTCAGAAACCGTCAGCCTTAACCTTACTGGGCCGAACCGCTCGACCTGCAGCCAGTGCCTCTCCAAATCGATGCGCCCTCCCCCCAGGATGCCAACGAGGTGGGGAGGGAAGCTGCTGAGGCCAAATCCCAGCTCTAGCAATGCCGCAGCTCCCCAGCGATGCCCAGCACACCTTGCCTTTAGGGGTTTGCTGTGGGTGGGTGGGTGCGGAGAGGAGCCGTCCCAAGGGGCACAGCATGAGCGGTGGGTGAGCGGGATGGACGGCTTCATCCCCTTAAATAGCCTCGTGCTCTGGGAAGGGGATGGAGGAGGAGAAGGTAGAGGAAAACCCCTCTGCAGACCTGCAGCCCCAGCCTTTGGGCACAGCAGATGTCCTGCATCCCGGGCTAAAATCTCCTCCAGCAGCCTACGCCTCCTATGTTTAACGACTAAGAAATTGTTTAAAGACTAAGTGATCAACCAGGCTTCTTTTTGTTAAGTTTGCCGCAGGGAGATGTGAGCACCAAGCAAGGAAGGGGTGCTTGCAGGCTCAGGGTTTGTCTCACAGTCCGCTCCGAGCCCAAGTTCATCTGGGAACGGGTTGCAGCCTCCTCCGTGCCGCTGCGTGTCCTTGCCGGGACGGAGCCTCCCGCCGCAGATGGACACGGCCCCACGCTGTGACTCCGAGTCTGGGAACGGAGAATGAATGTGCAGGTTTGGGAAGGTACAAAGCCTTTCATATGAAGACGTTTAGGGTGTTTAGCACAAGCTGTCAAAGGTTTGCTGGCTGCTGGGCGCTCAGTTTTGACTGGATCTTTATGGCTTCCATTGAGGAAAAAGGGGCACTTTCTACCCCAGGGGCTGCTAATGAGGATGCACAGCAAACGCAGAGGCAACCAGCACGATTTAAGTGCAGTTTTGTAAGTCTGTGAAAGGGCTGACTCCCTTCATAATTTTGGGGAAGTCACCTTACTCTTTGCCTCAGTTTCCCCATGTACAAAATGGGAATTTGAACAGTTCTCACTCTCAGAAATATTACCTAATGCTTCAGCTCTTGTGCAGACATTCAGTATTATGTCTGTGGGGTGAAGGCCATATCGGGGTGAAGTTACACTATTAGAAAGCTAAAAGAGCAGTAAGATCCTGACATCCCGAATAATTGTGGTTTGTGAGCTCTGGGATGACAAGCTCAGGGGAGAGCTCTGCTTTGTCGGTGTTTGAGGCTGGGTGAGAAGAATCACAGCCAAGGTCTGCTCTCGGGACGGGATCACATGTGTGCCCAGAGATGACCAGGCAGGTCCTTTGCTTTAGGAAATGTCTTTTTACTCACAGTAGGTGCTCAGGGTGAGGGGTCTGAGGCCATCCTGGAGAGCCTCCACATGCCTCCAGGGCCTCTGGGAGACAGCTGCAAGCAGAACATCTGGAATAGTTAGGAAAAACCCTTTCCCAGGACACTCAAGAGGTGCTTAGGGTCAGCGTGACCACATGCCTGGCTTCTGTGCATTTCTTAACCCATTTATAACAACGAGTTTGGAGTTAGTCATATTTGACCCATTTATTAAAATGGACACTTTGGGGAAAAAAGACTACACCTGTAAGTCAAACATTTGGTCCTTGAAGATTCTGATTAAATTGTGTTCTGGGTAGCCTCCTTCTTACGGCATTAGGGTTATGACTCATTTCCTTTTTATTGCTATAATTCACTAATGAATATTCGTGGTCTAATATCTGCCTGGTTTTGTATTCAGGTTTCCTTTTTGTTTCCCTGCACCACTGTTTTCAATATGACTCCAGCTCAGCAGAAAAATCAAATCTGAAATGCTGGCAAATGTCTTCAACTCAATTAAAACCTTGATTTATATGGTGCTTCTGCTACCTCAAGAAAGGCCATATATTTTCCTGATATTACGGGGAAATTACTCTGAGCCTATGAGAAAGCCAAGTTCGAGTTATGGTTATTGCATATTTCCATTAGCAAGGCTCTCTGCAGCCATGAGATTTTTCTTCTCCTTCTTTGCTTAAAGAGAAACTTGGATGAAAACGTTTGGATGTTCAGACCATGACACATGCAAAATTTGGTCCTTCCTGACCCCCACAGCGTTTTCTGCACCCACCTAGATTCAGTGCCACAAGATCTGTCTATTGCTCCCCTTCAAAGACACTCTTTATTTATTGCCTTTAAATCCTTAGCTGAGATTTCCAGGACCTTTAATTGTCTTTATTTTTGCCATGAGTTTCGGTCTGAGATTCCGAGGAAGAGGCAAGGAGAAAGATGCCGTCTTACTGCCTTACAGCTCCAACCACCTTCTCCTGAGCTGCTTTCCTCTCCCTTCCTTGCACGCCAAGATTTCAATGTGCAGCTAAAATCTTGGTGCTGAAATCTTGCAACTAAAATCTCTGGTCTTCACAGGGAAAAGCTACCCAAATTTGCATGAGACTGGCTAAATTTGGGGCTAAACCACAAGATTTGCTGCAGACATTTTGCTCAGTGGGAAAACCTAGCTGCTAAATTTTTCCAAGATGCCATCGTTGAAGGACATGTCCCACTCCCTTTGTGATCCCACGCGCATGGCTCATTCCCCTCTGGATATAACAACCAAATCCCTTGGGACTACATGGCACTGACTCCATCTCTCCCCTGTTGACCCCTCTTTTACCTCCTGCCCATGACACTCAGGCTGGATGGAAGAAGGTGCTTCATTCAAAAAGTCATGTACAAGCAGAGCATTAGAGATTTCCCAGACACTTTTCAACCTAAAGAGCGTCCAAGCAATTTGAAAATACACTGCACTTTGTATCTGCTGTTTGGCAATCAATGAAGGAGTGTGTATGACTGTGGGGGGGAATAAGCAGAATATTCTCCCTTGCCAGAAATAAGTTTTTTGCTCCAGAAAAGCACAGTTTTACAGTGATGACAATAAAAAATTAATTAAAAAATCAATCATAAAGATAATTGGTACAATTCCACATCAGCTTCCAGGTACTGATGGTAGTCAGGACCAGCCCTGCATGATGTCTCTAGACCTTCAGTGATGCGGTTGTATTAGTGCACAACAGACTTGATTTCTGCTCTGTGAAACACCTTCTTGTGACTTTATAGCTCATTAGTGGTCCATGAACCACAGGTCAACACCGGATCAGTGCAGCAGAGCCTGTGCTTTACCACGAGCCACTTCTGGTCAGAGCTGCTTATTTCTGGGGGTAATTTCTTTGCTGATGCCTCAGAACAGAGCCATAAATCATGTCCAAATGCTATTAAAAACAGCTGACATCTTCACGAGGCCTTTTGCAAGCTGGTGGCTTGCAGTTTTAATGGCTGAAATGGTCATTATTTTTATGGCCAGGATTCCCCCTCCCTTTGAAGAAGAGTAAAATTCAGTCCATGAATTGCTTCTCCCGACACACCGCAACAGATGGCAGAGGGGAAGCCTCGACCCAGCAGAGGCTTAGTGAAAACCAAGAATCTAATACCCAAATCTTTCCAGAGGAAACGTATTTATTATAAAACAAAGCACCGCAGGATTTGCCCACAGCCGCGGAGCAGGGCTACTCAAAAGGGAGCTCGGCCCTCTGAGCAACCCCAGGTTGGTGGGAGCTGATGGTGACCAGCTTGTGCATCCAGCATCTTGCAAGCATCAGACCATGGAGCAAATAAAAAGGGAATGCTAACACATGCCCTGCAAATACCCAACAGCTAGAAAACCAGGGTAAAACTGGATCATGCCGTCTGAGCACTTCCCCAAAGAGCCTGTATTTACAAGATTTGTCTCTTTACAGACACAGCCATGAGCGTCCCTGCCCATTCAGAGTGGAAATTCATATAACGAGTCCTCTGTTTTGATTGTAGACCATATGGCCTTTCCGTCTCCAGTCCCTAATACAAATCTGTTCAGATTGTCTCAGCTGTTCAAGTATTTGGTCATTTGTGCTGGCATAACTGCCTAATTGTCCTTCTTTGTCACGGCTCTTCTGGACGGGATTGGGTCTTGTCAGCAGCAACGACTAAATTGATAAATCAGAGCATCTGTCAGAGGCTGGAGGGAGATGAGTGTCAGATGGGGAATGGACAGATGTTTTCTCATCCCTAAACTCATGACTGGCCGCAAAACCAAGTCACAATTAATTCCCATTACAGCATCCCAGCTCCATCCAAGACGGGAGTATAGGGAAGCAAATCAAAAGATCTGGTCTCTAATAAATGCTGCCATTTCTTGTCAGACAATTTACCTTGGTGGCTTTAGCAACCTAAGCTGTGGCTATTTTATATATTTTTTAACAAAGAACAATCCTATTTCTTGAGTGTGCAATATTATCTTTTTATCATCTGCACAGCTTCTCTCAAAGAGTCACTTCTTTTCTACAATTTTCCATAGAGTTAATTTAAATCATAATATTGCTCTGGAAATCAGCCCTGTAGAAACACTGACTGCAGGTACAGGCACGTGCAGGCGAACCCCCCACAGTCTGATACCAGCTGTGACTGCCCTCTATTTACCCAAATTAAATGTAAGCAAGTTAACATCCCTCATCCCTAGACAGTCATCAGCTTCCAATCAGTAATTCATCTTTACTCTCTGTTCCAGAGAGCACGAAAGGGAAAGAATATTAACTCTAATTTCATAAACTCTACTGACGCTTTCTTACCAGCTCTGTGAGCTTGCAAGGGTATGTCTCTCTGAGCTTCACACAACTGGCGATTTGCACCCCTTACTTATTGCTTTTTCTCTTATTTCGCACATAGAACTGGGAGGATTTAAGAAATCACTCGGAGTTCAGCATTCATAAGCTGTTTTCCAGTGGATATCATTGCCAGGAGAGAGCTCTTCACTTTCATGTAGTGCAGTTTTGCTTAAAAAAAAAAAAAATCTCACAACATCCCATCCTTGTCTTCTATGTGGAACTCCCTGCCCAGCCTTGCAGGTATGATTGTTTGCCTTCCTACGATCATGAATCTCTGTTGTTCCTTTGCTTTATACTACAAAGACATCCCCCAGTAAGGTATAACTTTTGACAGAACAATTTTTAATGCATGTCAGGGTTGGTGTGCAATGGGGAAAAAAAGCAGCGTTTATAGAAGTCAAGCTTGGAAAGTCCCAAGCACGTGGGGGCAATCAAGTACTTTGGAGGGTGGGATATCTTCCTATTCATTTCTAGAGGCAGCAGGCCCAGATGAATTTCACCTTCAGCCACCCATTGCTGTCATCCCCTCCACAAAAGTATTTCTAGGCACCGTAATGACACTGCAAAACCATACAGCTGGCCACAGCGTTCACTCTCTCAGGAGGAGGTGGTTGGATGTTCTCCTGGGGTTCCTTCCAGCCTGAGTTGGTTACCCTGTGATCTCATGAGGGTGCTGGTCTGGAGGTTGCAGTAGGTCCCTGGCCAGGAGGAGCCAGCCAGCCAGCAGCAGACTCACTCTCTGCATTTAAGTCCTCTCTCATCAGCTCCTCCTCTCTCCAAACCCAGCATCCCCAAAAAAACCACTCTTCACATTGCTCTTCGCAGCATTTTCAGCTCTACTGCAGGAAGACCAACTACTGGCATGAGAAGCCAAAGCCCCCCTTGCTTTTAACACCAGTTTGCTAACAGAGAATGCACCCATGGCTGAGGAGAGGTCCTTTACTTCTCCAGGATAAATACACTAGCAACAAAAACTATAATAGACAAAGTAAAAGCAAGCAGCTTTGAAAACATGCTGTCAGCAGTCTGTTTTGCCATCTGTCAATCCATCTGTCATTCCCCAACATACCTCTGGTACCAAACAGCTGCTCACAAACATCTCTTCCTCAGCAGGATTCCCCCATAGATGCTTCAGGATTCCTGGATGTATTTGAGACCAATGCACTGGTCCAGCCATTTATCAGCCCAATCTCAGTAAAACGGAGACCAATTTGTACCTGGGATGTGGCTTAAACATTTATGAACTTGGGGTTTAAATCAGTGTTGGAGGCCATAACTTGTTCCCTATTTGCTCTCTAAACTCATTTTTACAGATGAGATACCTGTGCTTGTGCCCTGGTAGAATTCAAAGAGCCTATGCAAGCTCCAACTTATGTTAAAAAAAAAAAAAAAAAAAAAGTAATGCAGGGATTTGGTGACTCAAAAAACCTCTGTTGGCCTCTAAGCAGAGATGGTCCCAAAATTGCACATGTGCCCATCATGCAAGGAGAAGGCAATATGTTCTCCCATGCATCCATGGACATCCCAGCAAATGGGTGGCTCCATTTTTCCCTCCTCTGTAGAAAAAACAGCAGAGAGGTGGCTTGGTTTCTGCCTAGTGCTCTTGATTTCTGCAGGCACTGCCACAGGAAAGGTCTAGGAGCTGAACTGGAAAGCCTACAGCTCTGCAGACCCTTGGTGGAGCAGAGCCACTGATACTCTATGAGGGATGGGGATGTCCTCCCTGCTGCCTCAGCACTGGAAGCCACAGACCTCAGCCTCTCCTTTGGGCTCTTCCCTCTCATTTTGTGTCCCTCTGGTTTGGTAGCCACAAGGAAGGAGCCTATTAATCTCTCTGTCTCACCCTGCCCATTCCCAAAACATACCTCCAATTTCCTTAGGCTGTGTTGATGTTCTCAGCCATAACCAGGATGTGTATGGTCCTTCACATGTAGCTCATCTCCTAACTACCACCCTTTACCATAATCTTCTCCTTCATTCTATACTTAACGCTCCACAAAAATACATACCCAGGAGAAGGTAGGGAGCTTGAAGGAAACAGAGAGGGAGAACAACCATATAAATGAAGGGATAAAAATCATATGCACCATGAAGGAGGTGATAATCTGAACAGAAGAAGAGGCAATGCCCTAGGAAGAGACTGATTAAAGGGAAAAACAAAGAAAAGCCTGCCAAGGTTAGGAGAAGGACTGTGGTGGGGGCAGCTGAGCTAGCTACCTGGGAGATGAAGTCACTGCACGGCCTCCATGCGATGCTTGCCTTAGATGTGCAGGGGATGCTTGCCTTAGATGTGCAGGGCAGGATGGTGGCACGTGGGATTGCAGCATCCTAGAGCCAGCCCAAACTCTGCCTGGATCATGTTAACCCACCAGCAACTAGTGGTCTTCCAAAGTGGAACAAGAAAAAACAAGCTTTTTGCATCGCAGGAGCAGGCCTGGTTTTGATGTGGTACCCAAAATCCTAAAGCTGGATATCCCGTATCACCATTGCTGGCCAGATGGGGACTGTGGCATAAATTGTCCATGAAATTACGGCTTTAGCTCGAGGGTGAGATGTGCTGTGACATCTCAGTAGTGGGCACACAGTTAACTATCACTATTTAGAGGATAGTAAGCATTTTCTGCAAGGAAGAAAATCCCACCTAATTCAGAAACAGTTAAAAGGTTCTGTTGCTTAAGAAATTGAATTCCTTTCACAGTTCTCAGAAGAAAAAAAGAATAAAAAAGGCAGGGGAGGGGGGAGGATGAAGGAAAAATATTACTGGTGTGTAGGTTTCTTCTCTTTGGAGTAACTGAGACCCAAAAGAAAGGCTAGCACTAGGGTTGCAGATAGTTTCTTCTTCAGGTCCAAAGAAACCCCTTGAAACCAGGGAAGAAGATATACAGCCACTGCATGCCCTGGATGCAAAACCCCTGTATGCACTCGGTCCTCTCTTACTGCTCACCCCAAAAGGATGCAGCTCACGCTGCAGTCCCACATTGCCCTACCGCTTCAACCAGTGCAGGTGCCAATACTAATTTGGGTCCCATACGTGCACCAGGAATCACCTTTCGGCTGCAAGGGTGCAATGCAAACAAAGCCTCTCCCAAAACCTCAAACCTTCAGAGAGGTGAAACCAAAAAGTCCCAAACATTTTTTCTTCTGATTCCCAGCCTGCTCTGTAGCAAACCCAATCAGTACAAACAGGTATTTGAGGAGAAGGTACCTTCCCACTCCCTGCCCTCCAGCCCTTTATCCCTATTTTTAACATGGCTAGGAAATCATCATACACAGGGCTAATTAGAGAGCAGAGATCTTATTATGCAGTGCGCTCAGCACGGCTAGCTGTGCTGATGGAGATGGATGGGTGTCGGTGGATAGGAGGAGAGCCGAGAGCACTTGTCACGAGCAGATGGCAAGGGGAGGGGAGGAAGGGGGAGAGGGGTCTCTCAGGGGAGTAAATCTAGCTCAGGAAAACATTCGGTTTGCTCTCTGGCCCAGCCGACTGAATTAACGTGAAGTGCAATCGGCCTCTCGCCCATTAATGACGTGCTTTTGAAAGGAACGAGAAGAGAGGAGTCAATCAGTCGAGGTGTAATTGAGGGATGACTGATGGAAAGGCCTAACGCAGGTGCCTTTGCTGCATAGGGGTGAAATAATACATGGATGAAGCAACTCTCTCCCTTCCTGACAGCTTGAGGAGGCTTTTGAGGACACCAAAACCCCCCCTCTGCATCTCCAGTGAAGGTGGCAGCTCGAAGGGTTGGGGAGAGCCAGGCTGGCACAGCACCGAGCAGGATGGGCCGGCACAGCACAGCACATCCCCCTCAACATCCTTCGTGACCGAAAGCCACTGGTTAAACACCCTGCTGCAAATTTGGGTCCTACGTTTCCTCCAGGAATCACCTCATGGCTGCAAGGGACCATCATGTGATTTCTTTCCTTGCCAGCTCCACCACATCCTGCTAGGTCATCTTAGTTACTGGAGGAGGGACTTGGGCATCACCCTTGCAGTACCTGTGGGTTTGGTGGCTGCTGAGATTTTGTATGGATGGGGAGGTCAGTCAGTGCTCCAGATTTGCAGCTTTGGGTCTTTGCGAGCCAGAGATCTGCCAGAGTTGTCCTGTAGCTGCTCAAACATGGTCCTCTGAGCTGGACCCTGGGCGAACACACAAGAGAAAAACCATGGTATAGCTTTCTCCTCCAACCAGAAGGGATCCATATTGTATTTTCCCCCGTACAAGAGCAAGGATCTGCTCTTCACCCAGCCCAGCCACATGGTTTAGTCCTTGCCCAGAGCATGCTCCGTCATCTCTGTGGCTGGAAGAGAGGACCAGGCAAAAAGTGTCTTGTGGGGGTCGATGGGCACTCAGACACAACAGGCACAGGGACAAAGCGCTCATCTTTTCTACAGTGCAAACATCCCCATAAATCATCATTACAAAATCCAGGAGGTCAGGGTACCATTTAATGTTATAGAATAAGAGAAGGAAGGGAGAGGAAAACAGCAAGTCAAGTAGATTCATTGGTCTAAGGCTCCTAGACACCCTCAGACTGGCCTAATTCTTTGCTAATAATACTTGGAGAGATGGAGGTGGTCCACACGTTCATCTTCCTGAAGCACCCTATTTCTTACTACTGTTTCTAGGAAGATGGCTCAGAGCATCTTCTCTGTTTAAGGGATGGTGCTGGAGGAACCACGGTCTGCTGTGGGTCAGAGTCCCATCGGCACTTCTGAACTGTCCTTGAAAGCCAGAGGGTCAAAGAAGTGTTCAAAACAAAGCTCTCGTCACAGATATGATGCTTGATTGCTTGAGGAATAGGAAAGCACTGAGACCCCTTTCAAGAGTGACCATGATCCATTCAGGGCTGGCCTTGTGAGCAGTGGGTAGTTAGCAGCAACGGTATTATATTGTGTCCTGATCCCAGCCCATTTTTTCCAGGAAAAGGAGAAAAGGAGGAATTGCATATGTAGTCGGAGATTTCCAACCATCTAATCCTTATCGGAGACAGCAGCCCAAGAGATGCACACCCCCGCCTGCCCAGCAAACTCGCCTTCATTTTCATTTTCAAACCTGGTCACCCAGGGCTGTGCATGAGCATCAGGGTGTCACGCACTGTTTAACGCACTTGCTGCTGGTGCTGGCTCAGCCGTTTCCATGGCAAGCGACAGTGGGATGTCATTAGGGGCTCTTCCTTCCCGAGTCGGTGGGATGCTGATGAAAGCAGAGATGCAGATGCAATGTCCTGAGGTGCCTCCCTGCCTTTCCCTGCCATGCAACCTGTCCCACCTCAACCTTTAGGGGATTTATCATCACAAAAACCTCTCTCCCAAACAAACTTGAGTTTTTTTTCCTGGAAAGGGGCTCTGTCGAGCAATAGACGGCCTTTCTTTTGCAAGGTGCCTACATGCTGCTGTGGCAGTCTCCATTTTGCAGGTGGGGACCCATCTATAGCGAGGCCAAGGTGGGGTGGATGGTCTGTAGTGGAGCTGGATGCTGAGTCTCGGTGCTTCTCCCAGGAGCCTATAAACCACTCTGCTTCCCCATGTACCTCGAGATAGTTGTGACCAGAGGTGAACTTGAGCTGGTCTGGGGAAGGAATCTGGACCCACATTTGACGTTTGGTCTCTAACCATGACTCCTTTTTTTCTGTAGTGTATCCACGCTGTCATTGCACCCATGTCTGCTGCAAAGCAGGGACATAAGTCTGCTTCAAACTTGTCTGCTCAAGGTCTTAAAATGCTGTACAGAGCCCAGAGCTCAGCCTGGGCAGCACAGGGCACCCACGGAGGGAAATATTCACATGCAGGTCCCTTTCCAGCACCCAGTAATCTGGGTTAAAACAGCCTCCGGTATCTCAGCCTCTCCACAGGATCTACTCCAGGCAAGCTACCTCTAACCTAAGTTTGTTTAAAACAAACCTCATCTGGGAGAAAAATGCCCCAAACATACTCTTTTCCCCAGCAGCCACTCCCAGACTTCTGCTGCCATTACTGTGAGTTTCATAGAATCACAGAACAGTTTGGGTTGGAAGGGACCTTTCGAGGTCATCTAGTCCGACCCACCTGCCATGAGCAGGGACATCTTCAGCCAGACCAGGTTGCTCAGAGCCCCGTCCAACCTGGCCTGGAATGTGTCCAG
>JAOBAS010000025.1:25234397-25282054 GCA_025311575.1 Elanoides forficatus
GGGGGCGGACACGCAATGCTTGCTCCAAGCCCAGTATCTGCTTGAACAAGGTGTCTCCTTCATGGCATCTTCTATCATCTATGCTCCAGCTCATGTGGATGCATTTTTGGGTGACCTTCCAGAAATACTTGTGCTTTGTACATCAACTGATTGCTCTGTAACAAAGCACTAAGTCCCTCACCCTCCCTTCAGGGGAAGCTGCTCTCTTTTCTGTTTCATTTTTCAGGTGTAGTCTTAAGATTTTGATCACTTCCTAGACCGCTGGGATAGTTAAATTAGCATTTTTCATTCTTTTTAACCCAAGAAACATATAAGCTAGTGAAGGGAATACCTAGAGACCATCAAACCTTCCAGAGGATCTAGGCCCTCAATGTAACTCTCTGACTTTTAAGTAAATAAGTATTGAGTTCAACTTGAAATGTTTAGGACTTTTAGGTCATCCAGTTTTGTCAGCTCTTTGCATGCCTAGGAATATATTGGGTTTTTTTCTCTACTTTGCAATAGTTCTCAGTCTACCCTCTGAAGTTGTATGGCCACAGGGTGAAAAACAGCATATAGACCATAAAATATCAGCTGCTGCTCAGTACCGAGTCTCAAGACTTGGGAATCCTCTCCTTGCCTTTAGGCACAAGCTCTCTCAGGTGCCATTGCACCACATGTGGGACGAAGCAGTTGAGAACCAACACATGAAGCCCAACAGCTGGACAAGCCCTGCTGTGTCTATACACACAACCCAGCACTTGTGCGCATGAAGAGCTGCAGTGTGTGTATGAATCCTAAAAGCAGGATTCAATCCTTATCACTAGAAACTGGTAAGCATCTTATTCCACATGAAGTGAGAATTTGAAGCTACCTACTGGGTCTGAATGACCCTGCCGGTCCTACCATTTTTTGCATTTAATAGGAAATAAATCTGGTCACATTAAAATTGCAATAAATCTGACACAGTTCCCCCTCCCCTTCCTTCTTACGGGAATATTTAAAGCTAGAGAGACAGCCACTGAAACTGCTATTATCTCTGCCCACCAGCTCCCAGCTGGCTATTGTGACCCTTAATCTGAGTTAATCAGCACTACCTCATCCTTTCAGATGGGACTTGCATCCCCGCACACTGCTCCTCTGCCCCACGATGCTATCACCTCCTGCCAGCTGGACAGCTAAATGCGAAGACAGCTTCAACATCTCCAGGGGCTGGAGCATAGTGATGCCCTGCCACGTTCATGCTGGGGAGGTGTTTTTTCAGCTCTGTGCATTAAAAACAACAATTACCGTCTCAGCAAATAAGATGGATTCATTAGAGACAGCACATGCATCAGGCCTGAAGTGGTCGCGTAAGAAGGAATAGGAGTAGGCAAAACAGCCCAGGCCAGGGGGATGTCACAGGGCAAGTGATATAACTCTGGAGGCCAAGCCTGTGTGTGACAAGACAAGACTAGAGAAGGAAGGTTTGGGCTTCGGAGAGGTGAAAGGGCAGCATGGGGAGCGAGAGGATGAAATAGTTTCTACGACCCGCGATAGTGTTACAGGCAGATGGCAAGTCAATGGCAGTCTTAAAGGTGGTCTCTGTCTGGGTCTGTGGAAGTCAGTGGTGGGTTTAGCCCAACCCCAGTCCATGGCAAAACAGTGAGAAGCTGTTGTCACCTCCCATGAGTAAGCCTTGAGTAAGCTTTGCATGAGAAAGCTTTGCCTGAGTGCAGCTATCCCAGCCTTGCATTACACAGAGAGCATTGGGTGGTGAAAAATGTTCCCCAAGGTGCCCACTGTGAAGCATCTCCTGACAAAGCACAGGCTAGTGACCTCTCCATGATGCCACAGCAGACCAGAGCTGGAGGCAGATGGTTTCATTCCATGCAACAGCAGGCTCAAACTTTCTTTGAGACAAGTGATATAATTACTCCTTCATTTATCACAGTTCTCAAGAGCGTGATAATTTGGGTAGAACTAAAACATCTCTTTCAAAAATGCATCTTGATGTAAAGGACTTGCAGGGTAGGAGAGAGGCTTCCTCCTAAAGAAAGCCTTTTCCACCTAAAGGTTAGGTAGCTACTTCAAAGTAGTCGTCAAGGTCCCTCTCAAGTCCACCAAGAGTGAGAGGCAGCTCCAGTGGGCTACTCATCTTGCTCCAAGGCACATGTCTAAGGCAAGGGGCTTGACTCCATCTTTAGAGGGGCCCTTTTTCCCTAGTGACTTCGGAGGAGGCTCCATTTTGTCTTTGAGGAGTACACCAGACTTTCTGATGGGTGAAAGCAGAAGCTTATGAACCTCAGCTCGGGTATATAAACCCTCATTTAGATTTACATGACTTGATCTTCCCACGATTGGGTTTTGCTTGCTGAGGAACTGAAGGACCCAGCAGTGTCTGTGAGGGTACCTACATGACACTCAGGTCATCAAGACTTGGTATCAAAAGCATCTGTGCCTTCTTTCTGCTAAATATCACAGACTGAGTACAATGTAATCTCTATCCCGCTCCTGAATAATTTTGATGGCTCTATTCTGCTCCAGCAGGATTTTCACATGCTCCACCAAGTGGATCTGCTCCCGCAGCCCTTTCTTCTCTGCAATGATAGCAGTGACCCAGTGCAGCCCTCTGTGTCATCCCTGTGCTCACACATCCCAGAAACACATCTCTGATAACAGTGTCACACTGGAAACTATTTCAGCTGCTTCTCCACTCTAGCTACCAAATCCCTCTCTGGACACTGCTCCACAAGACCCTTCTCAAGCTCTGGGTGGCATTTGTTTCTTGCCCAGTTGCATCATGTCTCACTTGCCTTCATGAAAAAGGCATTTTTTTTTACTAGGTAGCGAAGGCTAACAAGCAGTTCAGCTTGCTCTCCACAGCAGCCCTGTCTTCCAGGTTGTTTATAATTCTAGTTTGAGTGTCACAGACAAATGTTATCAGTCCCTGAAGATCTTGCTGTCTACACCATCCATGTGATTTGTTCACAGTAAGCTTTTTCTTCCTTCTGGTTCCCATCCAAATTACAAACGTACCCCAAATAACACAATTGCTGAGACAGGCAGCAGGAAAACCAAAAGGATGGGGGGAGGAAGGGATGGTTTAAGTACTACTTGGAAGTGATTGACAGTCGCTGGTTTGGAGTGCAAAAAAAGTCATTTATTTTGTTTTTAAAAGCTTAAATACATAAAGCTGAAACTACCACACATGCTTTGCAGATGATCACTACTTTCTTCTACATCTTTTGCTATACAGAGCTCCCACAGCAAGTCTGTACATTACTGTAAACACAGCAAGGAGGTGCTTTACATGTGGTCTGAGAAGTCTTCTCAAAAACTGAAGCAGATTGTAGTGGCAGGCAGTTTCATGCTTTGTGTTCTTCTGCCACACCAAGGAAGAGCAAGAATCAGCCAAGACAAATAATTTTTCATTTTCTCTGGAAATACTCTTTCCGTCATGCCAAAATATGAGTAAAAGTTTCCCCATCCTTCAGCTGAGTTTGAACAATCCAAGCACCTTCTCTACACTGACTTGGCCATGACCTCACATAACAGTTAAAGATATCATTCCCTGCAGACAAAAAGCAATACCTTGAACTTCCTACTTGGTTAGACTGAGAATTCAAGTATCCCAGATAAAGGCTGGCATACCTCAAGGATGTTGCTCCCAAAGCTCCTCTGAAGTTCCATCAACAACATATTTTTGGAATGCCATGAAGCAATATGCACAAATGGAATTCCGGCAGCAAAAGCACTTAGGAGTCAAGATGAATATTTATTTCTAAATCAAACCAAGTTAAATTCCTTCTCTAACCCTCCCCTGCATGCCCAACAGCTCACAGCCCTTACAAAATACAAACACATTTCAGTGGTACAATGAATATCAGAACCAACAATGAGGCAAACGTTATAGTATCTATGCCACAACTTCCACCACCATGTTACACCTATCGCAACACACCACACATGTCAAAAGCACATAGGAAAGCTGACGAGAATATCTTCTACCCTTTTAAGCGTGCTTGCTTCTACAGGAATAAGGTGTGAAGTACAGCAGGAGACTCCCAGGAGGCATTAGGAAAAGCAGGAAAGACTGTAGAAAAAGAAGTTGTAAGTGCAATTGGAAAACTCTTCCTTTTTCCTACCAAGGCTACTGCTACATCCAAATATATTACTATGCTCTTTTCAAGAACAAAAGCACAAAGATCTGCCAGCAGCCGAGCAAGATAAGTCCATGTTCACAGCCCTATTCTATATACCTTAGGCAAGGCAGAAGTTTGGCCTGAGGACCATCCCTTTCATAAGGCCCGATTCCTCACGATGCTCACCATCCTCAGCTGAGCAGACTTTGCTCGATGCATGCCCTTGCTAGCTCTGGGTGCGCTCATTCCCTCGAAACACCAGCAGCGTTTTCCAAAGTGCAGACCAAGAGGAGGGACATGCTAATGGGACAGTCTGTGGAGAGTTAAGAACCTCCTTGGCCATATGAATCATGGGGCGAGGTGGAGATACTGGGTCCAAAACGACACACTTTGAAGGGGTGCCCATACCAAAGCAGTGAATTGCTTAAGGCACAGGGGAACAGTAAGAAGCAAAACTGGGGAGGAGAGATGGACTGTGATTTGTGGTCCTCAAGAAATTGGGCTATAGGAGGATAAAGGTCTCTCTGGCACTGAAGGTTATCACAGTGTGGGTTGATGTGCTCATACTTTCTTTTGTGCCAATTTAACCAACTGAAGGAAAGGTGCCAGTTTCTCCTGAAATCTCCATTCCCATTAAAGACCCAACTGTGGATGCAATTCAATTGCAAATAAAATTCCCTTTTACCAGCATGAATTTCCTTTTCTCTCCTCATGGCAATAACCTATACCAGCATTGAATCTCCTTTATATTGCTTAAAGGACACATCGTGCTGCTCATGATCCGATAAAAGGGCTAACCCACAGGCACAGGCCTTAAGAAGAATTTGAGGCTGAGAACGTTCAAATAGTGCACCTCGATCAACAAAATGGCTATGATAGCCCTGAGACTTCCCAGACATGACTATGATGAGCGTAAGGTACATTTCATGTAATGAAACACCTTGCTTGTCACCTGGGCACTGGAGGAGCACACATTTCCTGAAGAGAAGAGGAGATCAGCATGCCCTGGTTACAGCTGATTCTGGTTCTTCAGCAGGGACTTCTTTTTGCCATGTTTTACAGGTAAGCCTGACATTATCACGAAGAAGAGGTGAACTTCTCAGAGCTGACAGAAAACACAAGTACTAAAGAGGACCACATAAAAAACAGCTGTATGGGGGAAGCAGGCAAAACCAGGAGGTTTAAGACAACTAAAAGGCCCTGAAAAGGGGAGTATCTGGGCCAGTGGACATAGTCGTTTCCTCTACTTCAGGAAGAAGTCATCATTGGGGTGAGGAAAGGAAGGTGCAGAGAAAACAGCAGCCAACCAGCAGCCTGCTGTAGAGGGGTGCACCCTGCAGTGTACAAGTAATGGGAGTTTTTAAGAGACCCCACTCTACATTTGGCAGCAACTAAGTCCCTAACTGAACAACACGAACATTTACATGGAGCCATCAGAAATTACCAGTTCCTGTCATGGACTAAAGACGCTGACACCAAAAGCTATGGCTATTCTACCAAATCAAGTGTGCTCAGGATCATTTTGAGACCTGAGACCAAATGGCTTGGAGCAATACAATCTGTGTAATCAAACACTTGCCCTCCGAATAAACTGCACATTCAAGCTCCCAGGGACTCTGTATCAAATCTGTTAAATACCGAGTTTATTTTAATACTTGCATACTCCAGATCCAAAATGAGCCAGATGTGATTCTGTGGCTACCATGCTTCAGGTCTTCATGCTTAATTCCTACACGTTAATATTCCCCCTACCTCTGCTTTCTGAAGAGGGAACTCTTGGCTACACAATTCACTTGTCCTCTCAAGGACGAAGACACAGTGAGACAGCAGTCCAACCGCAAAACGTGTATGAAAAGAGATAGCACTCTGTGCTTTAGGGGCATAGACCCTCATGTGCATGTGCCCTCAGAGGCATAGACAGCATGTGCAGAATGGAGTCAGAGCTTGGACTACTTAACCATGCTTTTGGGGATTTAGTGGAGAAATTTTTGTGGGATATCAGCTTTGAAGTCTCAATCTCAGCTCTCCACTGTAATGGGGTTAACTGTCCATGGACGTTAACGACCATGTAGATCACCACCATAGTTTGACACGGGGTTCTACAGACCTAAATGCACAATTATCTGATAGCTTTAGCTAAAGAATTGGATCCTGTAACTGTAATTATTACTGCAACAGTCTTGGGCATCAGAAAGCAGCAAATACATGTCCTTGCAGGACAGTGAGCCTCTGTTGCCAGCATAACAGAAAACTGTAATGTACAGCCAGAAAAAACTAAGTAAAGGTCAAATTCAGCAGTTCCAGAGGCTGCAAGAATACTTGAATCCTACTGTAGCAAGGGCTGCAATGCAGCTTCACACAGCCCAGCACCCTTTCGTCCTCTCACCTGGACCAGCAGCAAAGCCATTGGCATCATCAGGCCAGGAAAAACAAAAAACAGAGGCTGCTCAGGGGCTGGCTGGAGCACATCATCTTCAGTGGCTTGTCTTGCCCTTCCCTGCACAAAAGTGAGATATCTGTCCCCAGGCTGGGTGGCCACTGTCTCAAGGGGAGGCTCTGGGTGGGAGGAGGATGCAGCTGGAGCCCCGTGGTCATCTGTTCATGCGCTGCAGGATGGTCACGCAGCCGTGATAACTGGTACAGCGCTGCAGCGGCGGCTGCTGCTCCACGCTCCCTGTTACCGGGTCGAAAGTGAATGCTTTGTCTGTGCCTTCCCCATTCTCGTCTCGGCCACCCAGGATGTAAATCTTCCCTCCGCACACCGTCAGGCCACAGCTCTCCTGGAAAGCAGAAGGAAAACCCAAGAGCTGAGGAGTGAGCCTCTGGTTTTAGGCAAGGGGACTGAGCAGGGGGTTGAGTCATTGCAATGAGCTCAACTCTCACCTGCCCAGCGGAAGGGAGGAAAAGCACGTAAGGTAAGTGATGTCTGGCTCTTGGGGTGCTGCAATCTTACTGTTTTAGTAAGAGTTTAGGCACTTGAAATGCCTCAAGCCAGTGATGGGGCAGTTGCTGTTTCTGGCAGTCCCTCGGGCACAGCACAGACTCACAAGCACACCAAGGGACCAGAGATACAGCCAGCACTTCCCTGTAAAAGCCACTTATAAGGGTGCACTGACACAGGCATTTTAATTGAGATCAGGGTGAGCTGCGTCCCATCATTCCTCTTCTCTGTTCCGTGGCTCACACTGCAGCATGGCTTTGGAGTACAAAACCATGATGACACTAAACCGAGATACACAAGCACCACCACTCTGTGTTCAGTCCACAGACCAGACTAGAGCCGGTATAACCCTCACCCTGAAACACATAGTGTGGAGAACAGGTCCTCAACACCAATGGTTTCACCCGACAGATCCACTCCTCTGGCATTAATAGCTAGTGTAGACCCAGCCTCAGCAAGAAAACTTGGGTTTGCTGTGGGAGAGACTTCCTCCAAGCAGCGTGGACACAGATGGTGAGTACACATTTGAGATGCTCCGCAGAGGTCACGTTCACATGCTCAGAGCCAAACCCACAATATATTTTCCTTGCCTTCAGTCTCAGCAAAGCACAGATGGCTCCTATTCTAGAGTGAGAGGGAAGGCTCAGAGTGTCTTTCCTAAACCTCGTCCTTACCAGAGGCCCAGGGAGGGTGGCCACTTCCCGCCAGCTGTCTTTCCTTGGATCGTAGCTAAAGATTTTACTGAGAAGTCCACCTACAACATAAATTATGTTGTCCAAGCAGACGGCACTGATGCACCTCTGGTAAAAAGGGGTGGGAGACAAGAGCGTCCATTTGTTGTCCTCTGGATCGTAACACTGGACCTGGGAGGAGAAATGCAGCTATGGGAACATGAATTTACCACAGCTCCCTGCTTGGATGAAGCTGCTGTTCACTAGAAATAAAAGCACATGGGTACAGAAACATGGATGGGAGCTTCAATACCCAGAGACCAGTGCAGTGAGCAAAGCTATGAGGGGTTCTAGTACTCCCTCTTATGCATTCAGGTCTCCCAGACAAAATAGGGGCTCCCAGAGTTGCTGTCCTTGACCATAATTAAGTGTTCAGAGATGGAGCTGAGAAGCACTGATGGCTCTTCCTGCAGCTCAGAAGACCAGAAGCATCACGTCTGGCTTGCAGAGGTCTCCTCCGGGCAGTTACTACTGTTGCTACTTATCTGAAGTGAATGCCCATGGTGTCGGAGGTTTGTTCCTGTGGTGCCTCAGGGCTGACCAGGCTTCAGAGCAGAACAGGCTCTACTGAAACCATGCCTAATATACTGTCAGCTCCTGACACCTTCCTTCTCTGGCCCCTAAGACTCATTGGCTTCCATTAAATGTATGGCTTCTAATCTTATTATAAGGGAGCCTTCATTAGTCTTCAAAAAAAAGCCTCCCTCGTGGCTTAAGGACAACTCCATTTCCTTCCACATTCCCTAGCAAACCTTCTTTTTTAGGTCTCTGTCCATTCTTGATGCCCCAGCAATACCTTGTCAGTGTTAGCGGTGTCGTCCACAGCACCACCCAGCACGTAGAGCTTGTTCAAGCAGGAGACCACAGCTGCCGAGCTCACGGCTTGAGGCAGCGGGGCCAAGGTTGACCAGCTGTTGGAGAAGGTGTCATAGCACTCCACGCTGGAGAGGCGGTAAAAACCATCAAAGCCTCCCACAGCGTAGATCTGCCACAAAAGGAGCAAAGCAAGCCGATTAGAAACTCCTGGACTCACCTAATGGGCTACGCTGCACGGTGTACGTGAGGGGAGGCTAGGACTTGGCCAGAAGGACAGACACCAAGCCATGGTAAAACTCTGGGGTTGGACTAGACCTTTAATGGACCTTTAAAAGTCCATTCCAACTCAAACCATTCTACGATTCTGTGAAACACCCCACACTGTATAGCTTTCACCCAAAGACTTAACACAGCTATCTGCAGAAGTCTTGCACCATCCCAAGGTAGAACTTGTTGCTACAACTTCATTTGTGACTACTTCAGGTGACAACACACACCCAACTGAAACCAATGACGTCTTGGTTATGTCCTAGTTGTTCTCCCACCAAAACCATCTCTAAATGACCCATAAGACAAACACACACTGACAGTTTCTCATTGTACTGGGCAGAAGGAGAAGAGGGGGACAGTGCTCCATGTGGCTCCTTCCAAAATTTGGGCCATTGCTTACCTTGCCCTGAAGTGTTGCCATTTTGTGCCTCCATCGGCCTTTCTGCAGACAAGCAACCTTGATCCAGACATTCAGCTGGGAGCTCAGCACCCAAACATCATTGCTGCTGATGTGTCCTCCTGAAAAACAGAGGGATGTAGGGCTGGTGCAATTCCAAGGACAGTCCCATCACCTCACTACACCACAATTTTGCATAGTTCCTCCATGCAATGGAACAACTTAGGCCAGAATATGGTTATTGGGTTACGGCCATGTGAACTCGGCTTCCCAAGGGAGATACTGTCTGGACTTCAAGGCACTCGTTACACTGCTCCATGCCTTATACAGAACTCATCTGATTGATAGGCATTATATTTTAAGTGAAGGACTGGCAGGAGACTCTGATGTTTTAGGAAACCCTGACTGACAGCTCACACCAAAACAAGCTCATTCCACAGCTGTACACTTTTGACAGGTGCCCAATGGCAGGGAAAGGTTTTTTAATACTGCCATCCTCCCCCTCAAAGGTGAAACTGTTCCTTGGGACAGCAAAATCCAAACCGCCTAAGGATAAACTTCACCAAGAAGTGACTTGGCTCCAAAGCTGGGTTGCATGTGAATGAGTCCTAGTGAATAGACCTAAGGAGTGGCTGTCCAAGCAGATGTCGTGCTATTCTTTGCAACCGGGAAGGGACCATCCGGTCCAGGGTATCTCACCTGATATGTACACATCGTTCTTCAGTGTGCAGGCAGCAAATTCTGACTTGGTGTAGCCAGGCACGCTGGAGAGGGCTGTCCACTGCCTGCTCTTGGGGTGGTAGAGATCCGTGAAGGGCAGCTTCAGAAGGCCTTTCTTATCACAGCCCCCAATGATGATGATGACTTCTGCCAGCTCCATGAACCTAGAACATGAAAGGCATGGGTAACTCCCTGGGCCAGGCTACTCCTTTCCATCATCCTCCCCATCCTATCTAGGACATTGGCATCACAGTCCAGTGGATAGAGCAGGGTCCTCTCCTGCATCAGCTACCGATTTTCTGGGCAAATGATTTCACACCTGCACCTTCCCTTTTGTCTGCACGATCAAATCAAAGGCACCTCCCAACTTGGGTGGGAAGGGGTCCAAACTGCATAGGGAAGGAAAATGGGAATGACCTTTAAAAGTCCCTCGTGAGATTGCCTTCTGCCACTCACCCTCCCCCTTCCAGCACAATCAAACCTAATAATCCTCAAGGCAAAGCCATGAGCGTGGAAAGCCGTTCCTGGCAGCCTGCCTGCGGCAAGCTCTCTGCCTGGAGAGAGAAGTGTTTCCAGGAAATCTCTCTCTCTCCAGCCCTAATAGCAGTGAGCAGACGAGACAGACAGCAGGGGAAGGAAAATCTTGCCAACAAGTAGGTGGCAAGAGAGGAATGGCTCTGCAGGAGGGGAGGGGAGAGCAAGGAGGAGGGTGAAAGAGAATTTGAAAGACTTGGTCCAATCCCCAGCTCTGCCATGGTTTGTGCAGGCTGAGATAATTCACTTAAGACCAAAGCTGCAAAAGGAGGGAGGTAAAATGCAGATGCTGGGGGTGGGATTTATCCCCAGTGAATTTTAGCTGTTTCCATCCTTGAGGAGGTCACCATGGACCCTGTTGTTGAGCAGTTCTGTATATAACAACTTGTTGTGGTATTCAGCACAGAGAAGATGTGTCAAACCATCTCTTCCACATGACAGAAACATGTCTTAAATGCCAGTCTGGGACTTCTGAGACGCACTAGGGCAACCTCCGTCCTTCTGCTCAGGATGCTCCACTGAGCAGCAAAAAAACCTGCACTTCTTGGGCTGAAGAGCAGGAGAGCACAAGAACCTGGCCCTGCAGCCCCATGGTCATGGATTTCCTCTGGAAAAGGATGGGGAGTCTTGCAAACCGACTCAGTTTGATATGGTCACCCACCTCAGAGCAGAGGTGTCCATCAGCGCTCTTACCAAGCACACCCTAAGGGACCTGTGGCACCATGAAGGAACAGCAGAGACTTAAAATGTGGCTGGTCAAGTCCAAACTTCACGGTCACAAAAAAGTCCAGATTTCTACATACACCCAAACCTAGAAATCACTTTTTCTTTGCCTCCTCCACTTTAAACTGGCAGCTGCTTGGGCCAGAGTCTCTTTATCTTCTTGCTGTTCATCAGCAAATCAATGGAAAGAAAAAAAAAGAAAAGGGGAAAAAAAAAAAAAAGACATTTGGGGATGCCTAGGTAGCCACCTGGACAGTAACTGCTTTTTTTTTCCCTGGACATTAATTCCTGACCCTGCAGCAATGCCTTTGATCTAGGCAACATGCTGATGGCCAGGAGGATTGAGACTGGTCCAAGCCTTCCTGCTAACAGCCTGGAGAAGGTGGGAGAGAGATCAAAAGAGGTGAAAGGAGAGCAGACAAGTGGCAGAGCTGGGAATGGAAAACAGGTCTCAACCCAGTGCTCTACCCATTGGTGAAAGCAGATAGAAATAAAGAGCTACAAACAACCTTTCCTGCCCATAGTCTGGACACATAGCTGGATAGCATCATTGCACACCCAGAGCAGTGTGACTAGAGCACTCCTTGCCAACCAAAAAAAAAGCATCACATGCATTAGTATAAATTTCACAGGAATCCTTTAAGCCAAGCAAACAATCTCCAATGCCTTCATTCTGGAAACAAGGAGGCCAAAAGAGAAGCAATTGGAGGGAAAGAAAAAGAAAAAACAACCCAAGAACTCCCCTCAAACTTTAAGATCCATCAACTTAGGCCACGCAGGTCTAGAGAAGACGACAATGTGTTTTACCTTCTGGGCCTTGACCGCAAAGAGCTGACCTCGTTCCCGAGGATGTAGTACTTGCGGGCCTCGTGCAGTAGAGGAATGCACTCCTTTGAATCCTGGATGAGTTCATCCATTTCCACCTTCTCCAGGAAGTAGGTGGGGTCGAGCAGGGGCAGGCGCACATGCTCAAGGAGGTCCTTCAAGGCTCCCTTCCTGGCAGGTATGTCATGCCGTACCCAGCGCATGACTGCTTCAAAGACCACTTCCTCCTTGGGGACCACCAGCTGCTCGTCGGACAGATATTCAACCAGCTCCTTCACACCCATCTCCAGGAACTCTTTGTGACACGACACCTCCACAAAACACTCCAGCATGAACCTCTTGCTCTTTTCTGTCAGAGACGCAATGGAGAATGAATCGGCAAACTTCATGATGCCCAAACAATTGCATGGGTGAAGCTGGCCTTCAAGGAAGGTGACACAAGCATCTCTGAGCTTGGAGATCTGCAGCAAGTCAGACAGTTCCAAGATGCCTTCAACGTTGTCCTCCTGAATGACGATATTCCCCCCATACATATAATCAAGAAGGAGCGACATAGTGGAGGCAGATATCTTCTGGATATTAATGATATCCTGGTGGCCTTCCTTGAGATTGCCACCAAACATAGCCCGGAAATACGTGCTGTTGGCTGACAAAGTGGCACGGTGACAGGGGAATTCTTGTCCATCAATTAATAGCACCACGTCTGTGAAAATGCCGCTCTGCCGGTAGGAGTTCAGCGTCTGGAGGATTTGCTCAGCATGGCAGGACCCACTGCAGAGCTTCATGTGCAGCTTTTCTTTGCCTGGGTCCCGCGTCACATTTTCCAGGCTACTTGTCCTGAAGCTTGATTCTTCCTTCATCATTCGATGCATCCTGATTGGGAAACAGTGAAGGAGACAAGAGAACAGTACACTATTAAAATATCTGACTGCAATGTCCAAACACCATTATGGTTTCTGCATCTTCCTCGGTGGCGTGAGGAAGTACAGATTCCAGCCAAAACATAGTCAGACTCTGCCCCTTCATCTGCACACACATCTCCTCCTCAGTAACCAAAATTTTCTCTAAACCACAGCACAGTGATGGGCACCAGGATATTTCCAATCCAACCCCATCTCAGTAGACAAACTTCTGCTTTTACAAGATGTTTCTTCTAAGGCAGTTGCCTTGCCCAACCTATGCTGTACCACCAGCTTGACACCCTTTCTTTCTGACATCTTGCTTTCACTGATTTCCCCATCCTCTCAAATGCAAGCATTCCACGGTATAGCCCAGCTGGGAGCAGCACCATATTTTGACTTTTTCTATCCACCATGTTTCTCCAGATGTCTTATTCCAGGCAAAAATCCAGAGGTAAGGATGTGAGACTGAGATTTGCCAAAGGTAGCTATGACATGACCTGCCCAAAAGCAGGGGAGATGTCTACATCTGACATACCTTTCTGCTATATTTGTTCTCCAGATGATTTTAGGTGTTTCCTAAAGGACTTCATAAAGTGATTGCAATGAAGCACAGCAGACTTCTCTCATTTGAACTCTAATGGTTCACCATTCACACTGACAGCGTGAGCAGCAGGACCCACGCCTGTAGGACAGGGAAAGTCATGTGCTCAGCCTGGAGGCTGCAAATAGCTGCACATCCAAAAGGGTGATCCCTGCTCAAGTCGGGAAGAGGCAGCCAGATCACCTGTAAAGAGTGACCCCTGGGGAGAAGGGCCTTTGCCTGCAGAAGGGGGGTCTGAAAAGCAGAGGAACATCGTGGCATTGAAATAGTGACAAGAATTGGCTATATCTGACAACGGTGAGTGAATCAAAGACCCCAAACCCTCAACTACCGCCTCAGCCATCCTAGACCCACTAACAGGTTGGTGCTGCCCCATTTCTTCCACTTGTCCCCAAAAGCCTGCCCTGCCCCATCGCTGTTGCACAGACCCAGATGCTGGGGGAAGAGTGAGGAGGGGACTGACCCTGGGTCTCCCTGCACTTGCCCAACTGCTCTCACTGGCTGGGTGTTAAATAAAAGGGGCACAGCAATGCCACCACCTGTGTTTTAAAAGCATGGCAAAGAGTCAGCACCACTCCTTGAGCAGGGCTGCCAGTGAGGGCTATAAGCAGAGCACCCCTGATCTTCACCCCATCACCCCAAGAAAGCATCACCGTATCCTTTGCACCTGCAGAATGCCCCAGCAGTGGGGAAAACAGCTCTGCCTTTGCCACAGGGTTGCTACAGACCTAAAGTGCAGTGAAGCAGCATGACAAGCCCTAAGTAAATATCTAAGAAATCCTGTGGGAGTGGGTGAAGGCTCTAAACACCCTAAATGCCACTGATAGGTGCTCAGGGCTGTGTACAGAAGGGAAACGCTATTAGTCAGTTCAAAGTGATTTAGAGAAGTTACAACAAAGGCAGCTCTCCAGAGACAGTTTTGCAAAGAGCGCGGCAGACTCCACATTTCACCGACACACACGGCTCCAGCCAAAAAAGACAAACACATCTATATCCCCACTTCTCTCCCTGATCCGCGCACGTTTCCAAGCCATCAGGGTCACGCACTTCTCCGCACGGCTCAGTGCTGGGACGAAACAGCTCAGGCTGACCTCCTTACAAAGGGAGGCCCCCCCTTCCCTCCCCAGTTAATCCAAATGCCCTTCCCCAGCTCACATCCCTCCTGTCTGCCCATGAGACAAACGATGCCAACGCCAAAGAAAGAGTGCGCTTGCTCCATTGCCCTCACCCATGCACACTCCTCTACCGGTCACCCTCTCCACCCAAGTGCTGCTCCACACAGCAGCAAATGATGCCTTTTTTTTTTTTTTTTCTCTTTTGCAAGCCTCCCCAGCTGCTAGTGCAAGAAGTCCAACATTACCTGGCCCACAGTTTATGTTCTCCCAGGTGGTACCTAGCGAAGACTCAACTTCCCTCTGGGAGAGCTCCCATCCACGTTAGGGTTCTGCACGGAGACAGGTCCCCTCCGCAAAGCACGCTCAGCCCTTCCGCGGTAATGCTTGGGGAAGCACAAAAGCATCCCCTTTATCCTCACTGCTGGAGAGGTGGAGGAGAAATCTGCTTTTGTTTCTCCTGAATGACATGCCAGAGAGCTACAGGGCATTAGCCATGCAGCTGTCAATAACAGCCAGCCAGGGAGGAGCCAGGACCCAGGGAAAACCCATCGCAGCTCAGGGAAAATATATCACACCAGGGCAGCTTAAGAGGTCTGAGCCATCTGGAGAGCAAATTGAGGTCCAGGTGGAACGATTCATTTGATAGAGACTCCTTCTCACTGAAAACCAGAATAAAGCCAATAAATAAAATACAGCTCTGTGAGCAAAAAGATGCCCGGAGCAGGAACGGAATGGGTCAGGGAGGAGCTGCGGTCCCCCTCATTAACGTGTGATAATTAGGTAATTAGGTCCTTGAGGATGATGAAGACAGAAGGGGAGGTTTGTCCCGTGAGGCTTTCTGCACCATCCCCTCTAACTTGATCCCAGTTGTTGGCTGAATTTTTAAATGCTCATAGCAGCCATCAAAGCAGCCCCGGGGAAGCTCCACGAAGTAACCCTTGTGCTGAAGATTATCAACCCCCCTAATGTGATGCAGCCAGCCTTCCCTCCCTTGCCCAGCATCGCTTTGAACAACTTGTATTATTTCACACTAGACAGAAAAGAAATATTAATCATAACCAGCCCCTGCATGCTGTCATCCCAGTGAAATCGCCTTTCCGCGGGGCACCACCGCCGCGTTTGCTGGCTGGCTCCTTTCTGCTCCTCTCCCATCGCTGGGATGCAGGGCACAAGCTGGCATCCTGCTTGCTCCTAACATTTGCATATGAATCACTAGCAACCTAGAAGGGACTGTGGTTTCCCAGCCTGTGCCGTGGGCTAGAGTGGTTGGGGGATTTGCTCTTAGGACCTTCCACCCCGATAGATTTGGCACTGCCATGCTGCACTGACCAGGGATGCCACCATGTCTGCGCACGGATGGAGCTAGAGATGACTGGAAGCGGCTCGTCAGGACAAACGGCAGCACAGCAATGATCCTGCCCTGTGGGACATGGCAAAAAAAGGTCTCCAGAGTGTTGGAAACACTTCAGCAAAGTCGCAAAGCCACCATCTCCTTGCAGCCATAAAGCATGGGGCTACCAACCCGTTCAAAACCAAACCCCAGCTTCAGGCAGCGTGTGCAGCCCCAGGGTTGGGGAGGACCAGCCACTAAGAGTTGTAAACACGCAAAGTTACCACAGTGAAAAGGCTTTGCAGGGTGCAGCTCTCCCCGTGCCCATGCCAAGCCACCTATCGAGTGGATTTCTACAGCCAGACTGCACTGCTCTTGGCCCTGGATCTCGCCACGGGATGCCACTGTGCCCCGAAGCAGCTGTCACTATGCAAAGGCTGGGCTACAACCCACTCTCGTGGCCTTTTTGCATGAAACAGAGGGCATTAAATACGCCATAGAGCTGCAGGACATGAGGGTGTTTGAAAGGGGTGTCTGCTAGGCAGCACCGGAGGAAGGACACCTTAAGCTCCCAGTGCCCTGGGTCTTCTCCCAGGGTAGATACACATACCAGAAGCAGTGATTTTACAGTGGATTAGGACTCTAAAATCCCTTCCTCACATTAAAAATGCTCAGCCTCTGGCACATGGCTCATGGAAGCCATTAGACACAAAGCCACAAGCATTAAAAAGATGCAAAAGGGAAATACAAGTATATAGGACGAGGAACTCCAGGTGTCTGCTGGGGAAAGCTCTCTGTGAATGTAGGACCAAAGCTTACTGAAGGAGCAGCAGAGTATGCATGTCAGGAGGAGAAAGGAATAGGAAGGAGAAGGGAGGCAGCTAAGCTGAAGAGGAAACAAAGAAAAAGAATGGAAAAGTAGAAGGGAGTTTTGGACAAACCAGGTAATGGAGACCATGGTGAGACATCTTGAGGGAGATGGCCACTAGGATTTGATCACACTGTGGTCTGTACTTCCCCACCACATGCCCAGGAGAAGGAAATGCATCCTATCCAGGACAGCCATCTATGCACTCCTGGCACCACCATCCACAGGTCCACCTTGCCATGGAGAGAGTCAGGACGCCCTCTTTTCACCCTCAGCCAGTTGGCAGAAGTGAAAGGCAGTCACCAGCCTCCGGGAGAAGAGACCAAAGCAGGAGACCCAAGTAGATGAGTTAGGGCAGAGAAGTAACTAGAACAGAAACAGGATCCAGGAAGAAGAGAGGGAGAAAACTAAGAGTCTTAAGAGGGGAAAAAAAAAACCCTTGGTTTCCTATTTCACATATGGTCAATACTTACATTGAGCTTGAAACCCAGTCAGGAGCTTCAGCCAAGAAGAGGTTGCTTGCACCAAGAAGGGGAACCAGCCTTCAGCCTCATGCCACCGCTGCTGCTTACATCGTGGCTAGACTTCTCACACTGAGTTTGAACTTTGAAAGCTCCTAACTGCTGCATCATATTGAGGCTTTAGCAGAGATATGAGAGATCCTTCTAATGGCAGGTAACTGTGTAGGCCTAGGGCATGGTCACATCAGCGTCACCTCCCACACCCCAGGACTACAACTCTACTGGCAAATTTAAAGAGCTGGAAAGGTTCTCAGATACCATGAGAACTATCCCAGCTATACCACTAAGCTCTTATAAATAAGGGCAGTTTTAGAGAGGAAGAAAAAGAGTTAAATAGCACAATGTTGGCTGTCCCAAGCCATTTGGGCTTAGAGCCAGCAACCAATCCTCAGCTCTTTTATTTGAATAACAGACACAGCCTACACGACTCTCATTTCTCTCCTTTCAACTTTTCAATATCTTTCCCTAGGGTACAGCAATGACAGCCCCTAGTTAGGGATTATTCAATACTGTAGATATCAGGAGCTCTATCCCTTCCCCTAGGGCAATTTTATATTTAACACTCAAATGGTATTCCCAGAGCCAGTCAAATTCATGACGCGGTACTGACTACCCATCACCAACCAGTGAGATAGCGTTGTATTTACGTTAATCCCTTTCAACTATCAGTTAAATGCAGCCATTCAGGGGCTGGAGAAAACAGCTGCTTAACAAAGAACAATCCCACGCTGACCCAGACAAGATCCACTTCTCAACCAAAGCACCCTCAGTCTGCAGCTGGGAGCAGATCCTGGGGTAAAAATTTTAAAATAAATAAATAAATAAATAAATAATAAATAAATAAATAGAGCAAGCACCAAGCAAGCCTTTCCCTTAATATGCACATCTAGCAAAGAACTGCCCAGGGACTTCCCAAACTGAATCTCTCATCCGGACTCCTGTGTTTAATAAGTGCTAATGGATGTATCAGCCATTTCTTCCTCCTTGAACTTGCTTATGATTTTTGGCCTTCACAGCACCCTAGGGCAATGACTTGCATAACGTGTGTTAAAAATAAATTCCTTCCCATGTGTTTGGTTTAAAACTGCTGCCTGATCAGCTCTACAGGTGCATCATTGTCCCCATGTGGCCATACACACTGAAAAATTATTCTACAGTTACTGTTCAAGGCTCAGGTCTGCACAGTCACCTCGACTCCACATGACTACTTTTCAGCTACTGTCTTCTGACCATTTTCCTGTCCCTCCTCTGGCCCCACTCCAGCAGGTCCCTGTCTCTCCTGTGCTGAGGACCCCAGAGCTGGACGCAGGACCCCAGGGGGGTCTCACCAGAGCAGAGCAGAGGGGCAGAATCCCCTCCCTCGACCTGCTGCCCACGCTGCTGGTGATGCAGCCCAGGACACGGTTGGCTTCCCGGGCTGCAAACACACATTGCCGGGTCACGTCCAGCTTTTCATCCACTGGTACCACCAAGTCCTTTTCCCCAGGGCTGCTCTCCATCCCTTCAATCCCCCAGCCTGTATGGATCCCGGGGGTTGCCCCCAGTCCAGTGCAGGACCTTGCACTTGGCCTTGTTGAACCTCGTGATGTTCATGTGGGCCCACTTCTCAAGCTTGGGATGGCTTCCCATCCCTCAGGTGTGTCAACTGCACCACTCAGCTTGGTGTCATCAAGAGAAGACGCAACACAACTGTACCAATCTCAAGAAGGATGGATCTCCAAAACTCCCTCTGGTCAGACCTTTGGCACTCTCATGAAGCATGAAAAAGCAGAAACACAGGGAGAAGGATCAAGGCATCATCGTTATGCAGGTGATCCCAGAACACACAACAACATCACAGACTGGCAGGGGAATACTGACAGTTTATTTCACAGAGCATTGCAGAGTTTATTTTGGTCTAGGTCTATTTTCATCCAAAAAGTATCATCCTTTTAAAAAGAAAGGTAGCAAATATTCAGGACGATTATGGTAACAGTCAGTGCATTACGCATAAAGTTTGGGTCTCGTCATTAAAAAAAAAGAAAAAAGTGAATTGTGAAAACAACTCTTTGTTGGATTGCTTTCAACACTTCCAAGCTTTTAAGCACTTGACCTTTCAATAAAGTCATCTCCAAGGATAAAAACAGAACATGCAGGTGATTATCAACAGATGCTGAGATTTAAACAAGATCTCTCACTTGGCAATGACAATCCACCAGGAATGTTTCAATACAGCACCACATTAAAGGGAGAAGCAACTTTGTTCTCAAAAGCCTTCAAATCCACCAAAATCTTGCAATTTTGCAGAAAAACCACACTGTATTTCACAGACTTGAGAGAGTACCATATAGAAGGACAGTATTTGGGGAAGGTAAGAGGCAGCATGGACCAGGGTCTTATTCCACTTACATTCATAAAAACCCAGGGTAGATGCAAACAAATTAAAGTCTTGATTTGCACTGCTTAGGAGGTACTTATTAAAGCATGACAATTCATATTTTCGTTATTAATAGGGGTGTATTTCTTTTACATAGATAATTTGGCCACTTCTGCTCCCAATTCTTACACACTAAGTCCAAGAATTTGGGGTTTCAAAACACTACTGAAGTACAGCTTAAAAAAAAATAAAATAAAAAAATAGAGCAGTTCAGTGCTGCCAAAACAAGAACAAACTGCTCAAGGCTGGTTTTATTGTGGCTTGTTTCTGGTCTTTCCAAGCCTGCTTTGTGCGTTGAATGTGATGCACACCAGCATCCCCCAGACCGCCGCCTTCTCTACAAGGTGACTTCTCCCAGCCACTCATGGGCTCTGCAACCCAGCTTGGCCAGCACCCGAAGACTCAGCCTCAGCTCCCATTCCCTCCATGGGAAACAACTTTGACGGTCCCATCGCTTTCAAGGCAGCGCGCACCAAGCTTCAAAGGAAGCTCGCGCTCAATGGGATTTCTCACGTTGCACGTTGTGTCGACCAAGATCCAGCAAGGAAGGAAGCAACCCCACACCAGAAGGCCACGGGGACTGAGCCAAGACCCATTCACAGCTCCAGCAGCCTTCCGGCTGGCTTCAGCTGCCTTGGGAACCGGCTCCCTGTGAACAGCAAAGTGACCCAAAAACAGGCTCCTCTCCACGAGGCCTTGAAGGTCAAGAGCAGAAAGCTCAGACCGCCCTCGGGCTGGCTGTGAGCCATGTCAGGGAGGGGATAAAATGCAACTGTCATCTACTTAGTTTCTGAGCTTTTGGTTTTATAGGTTTTTGTTTTGGTTTTTTTTTTTAACCTCTGGTCTAGGATTTTGGTTTAAAGCCTTTTGCATTGGAAACACGCTGATCCGAGCTCTTACCTTCATGAGCCTGTCAGCATCTGCTGCAAGACCGTCACTCCTTTGGAGGACGTGAACATGCAGCTTTTAAAGATCCTGCTTTTAAAGCAAGGAGGAAGGTCTCCTTGCAGGAAATAAATTACACTCCAGGGCTGCTTCACCTTCCAAACTATTTACAACTCCTTCACCCATGGGCATCTGCTTGGCCCAGAGAGGGGGGGGGAAGTTCACACTGTACCATCACCTCCTCTTCCTACACGGATGCAAGGACAGGGAAGCAAGGAGCGACTGCAAATGCCACTTGGAGTGGCAGGCACTTTAGCCAGATCTGAGCGGTGATGGTGCCAAAGGCATTGCTTTTTGCAAGCCATCGGGGCTCCCGACAGAGCCCAACTCAGGGAGAAGATAGAAAGAAGGAAAAAAAAAAAAAAAAATCAAGAATCAAAGCATTGCTGTCAGCAGAGGCCAATCTACAGCCAGCACTCAGGATTTGCCTTCAAGACTGCAGCAGGACTTTTCAAGAGCGCCTTTTCCCTGCGAGCATCCAGGCTTTGGGAGAAGAGGACGGGACAGGCAGAAGGTGCCCAAGTGACTGAGCCAGTGCAACCCCTTCCCTGGCTCTGAACTTCAGCAGGGAAGAGCAGTGCAATCTCCTCTGCTAGGAAAGCTTCTCTCCTCCAAACAGCCTCCTGTTGCAGTAGAGCTAAAACTTCATCGCCCAGGAAAGAGGTTGGGGAGGGGGAAACAAACAAACAGAAAAAAACCCCGTAACAAAAACAACACTTCACAAGAACATCACAACGTTCAGCTACACAGTCGCTGCACCAAGGGAAAGAGTGGAGCAGGGCAAGGGGGAGAAAGGGGAGACACGTCCAACGTGTTTTTCCCAGAACCCCCCAAGGGGACTCAGGCTGTCACATCAAGATTCAAATAACTTCAGCCATAAGGTCAAGGATTTAATAAACACGGTATTTCCACTCATGCCCTGGAAAAATTACGCTCAAAAAAAAAAAAAGACAAAAAAATTCAGATTTTCTACATATTTACAAAAATAAGCCCCCCAACCTCACAACCAGGGAGGTGGAGCAGGTGGTGATGGGGTATGGGAAGGGGTCTCTGCCCGACCAGCAGTTCCTCAAAGGTTCCCATCCCACAGCAAGCAGGAAAGCACGGCTTTCGCTGCTGGAGCGAACGCGGGGGACGCCAGGCGCCGGGCTCGGACCAGAGCCCCTCAGTTCATCCGCAGCTTGGTGTCCCGGTGATCTGTGGGGGTGACCATCTCATTGGCATAGCCATTCTCGGAGCAGAGAGACAGCTCGTCCGTGGTCTCCACGCCGTTGTTGATCTCTGGGGAGGGTAGAGAAAGCAGGGACATCGTCACAGGGGTGCAAGTCCCAGGAGCATCCCCCATGGATGGGGAAACTGAGGCACTGAGCAGCCATGCAATTCCAGCACATGGGATCTATCTGATCCTACAGGGTTTTCACCCCGGGTTTAGTAACGCTGCACCCATTTAAAACCAGTTCTGAACAGGATCTGCCTCCAAAGAGGAGCTCACCTCTAAATTTCAGACCTTGACAATCTTGCCACCATCGGAGGCAAAACTGGATTCCCCCATATACATGAAGCTACTCCACAGGCTGAATTAGTCACCTGTGGGAAAAGGGTGCAAAATACCTGAACTTAATCTCTACCCAAATGGCCATTCTGGAAAAGGGCAGACTCCTATAGTCACTGGTTTCACTGGGAAAAATGTGCAAACAACCACCAATGTTTTAATTGTAAACACCCACCCTAAGCAAGAACATTTCTTTCAGAGGCACAAAACTTTAACATGCAGCCCCAACCTCTAAGGATATTTTACGTCTAGAACATGTTGGGGAGGCTTAATTCTGCTGTGACCAACTGCTTTCGCTCTCTGGGTCTTGTGGACTTACACCTGATTTTCACCATCTCTGGAAGGCAGAATGCAGTCTGCATTTCACACAGTAAGCTCTTTGAAGCAGGAGTTGTCATTTTGCTGTGTATGTGCCCAGTACAATAAACCCTGATCCCTGCTGAAGTTCTCTAGCCCCTAAATACAAAGAAAGAAAACCCAGAACAAAGCTCAAGGGGAGATTATATTCACATTCCTTCGAATGTGAGTTTTTCAGCTTCATGCACCAACTTTAATCTTTTAAAGCTAAACGTTTCCCTCTTCGTACGCATTTCTGAGATCTTTCTTAGAGGTGGAGTGAGACAGAGACATTGCCAGCATGTTCCAACACAAGTAAACCCTGGGAGGAGCACAAGGATATCAGGAACCCCTCAGCCTGTAGTGCCACTGAATTCCAGGTCTACCCCAAGCTCATCACCACTATTTGTGGTGATCTATGCCATTATTTTAATGGGTTTTATAGCTTTTGACACACTGTTAACAACTGAGAGCAGAGATGATTTGGGACAGTACAAGAGAGCTTCATGGCATAACTTGGGAAGTTAAACGCAGCATTTCTGAGCAAATCAGCACTCAGACCTGCACCCGTTTGGGATGGATGAGCCATGACCATATCCCACAAGTGGTTCAGTGCAGCAGGGGCAGTCCAGTCAGCCTGTCCCACCAGCAGATGATGACACCTCTATCAAGACCACCCCCTCCATCAGCAGAGAGCAGGGCGACAGCTGAGGGATGGAACAAAGGGCTCTGGCCAACCAGCCCCATCCATACCTGAGAAGATCAGCTTCTCCTTCATGATCTTGACATCCCGGCTGGACCGGCGGACAGCAGCGCTGAGCATGATCTGCTCCGGGTTGTAGGTCCTGATGCTTCCTAGGCGCCACCTGCAAGACAAGAGGGGACCTCAGGGGCTGGTCTTCCCAACCACGGGAGCATCCTCAGTGCAAGCGGCCACCAACAACGCGGAGACCAACAAGTCCCAGAGACCCTCACGCCTTCGTTCCCTTGCACATACGCAACCCCTCACAGTCAGAGGATGTTCAGAGATGAGCATGTTATCTCAAAGGGGTACAGACATACATGCAGGTCATCTTTAACCACCTTGAACATCCTAATTCCACTAATTTCACCAAGGACTGCAGATGCCCCAAACCTCTCTCTATCACATCAGCTATCCGGCTGCCCAAAGGAGGTAGGGCTATTTTGACTCTCAGGGTTGGAAAGAGGGAACAGAACAAGAGACCAAGCCAAGTAAAGAAACAAACCATAACCTTTTCCTCGCTGAGTGACATGCTCACGTTTGTGGGAGAAGATTGCTCAAAGACAATTTAAGGTCTCAAACCTGAGACACAGCAAAGACACTGACATGAGCTGCTCCGCAGGAAAGTACAAGCAGTCCCAGTGGAGGTACCTGTCACATACAGTGCCCTTAAATGTAGTTTCCCCCAGTGCACTTCCCTCCCCAAACGCCAGGTCTTTACTTAAACGTTTCTACACAAACCCTCCACTTTTTAAGCCTTGGTGAAACTCAGTGTTCACCAAAAGTTTCCACCACGTGAACAATACAAGGCTGATGGGAACTTGGCTCAACTTCAAATTAGCCAGACATTTATTCTCATTACTGAATGCATGTAAAGAAAATTACTGGCAGCTAGTTAAAGGGGGATTTTGCTTTTAAAGGTGTTTTTCAGCCTGGGAGCACCCCTGTAGCAGACCCTCAGCTGCAGAGCTGCTGGCATTAGCAGTGAAAGGTGGGCTGCTGCTGCAATAGGGGAAAACAGGGCTTGGTGGGCTCAGACAAAGCAGCCATACCCAAGATCCCATTGCAAAGGGATGCTGTTTAGGCCAGGCTTTCATAGCCCACACCTCAGCAATTCGTCCTACCTCCGGACCACAGAGGAAGGCTTTCAAGTAAATCCCATTCTCCCTGCCCAAGCCAGGGATGCTCTAAGCCTATTTGATGAAGAAACAACAGGGATATAGGGTGGCTTATGGGGTTTCTGATCTTCTCGCACCACCTAGTGGCTTGCCAACACAAGAACAGGTGATTTTTTTTTTTTTTTTAAAAAGGTGACAACCACCTTCTCTTCAATTTCTAACCCTCTACCCAGCCCCAGGAGCAGAGGATTTGAGGATCCCCAAACATCTCCAGCCTGGGTCCACAGAGTCAGCCTGAAAAAGCAACATCCACAAAAGAGGTTCTGCAATTTTTCCGGGACAATCTAGCTGGTGTTGATTTCATGGGGTTTCCATCTCCTTCCCAAATCCCAGCGGGTGACACCACACCATCATGCTTCGACCAGGGTACGAATGAAGACAGAAGCTCTGCTACAGAGAAAAGCAAGGGTGGAATGGTGTCCTGGTGTTGGCTGGGATTGAGTTAATTTTCTTTCTAGTAGCTAGCATTTCGGATTCAGTGTGAGAAGAATGTTGATAACACACTGATGTTTTCAGTTATTGCTAAGCAGTGTTTATACTAAGTCAAGGATTTTTCAGCTTCTCATGCCCAGCCATCAAGAAGGCTGGAGAGGCACAAGGAGTTGGGAGGGGACACGGTCAGGACAGCTGACCCCAACTGGCCAAACGGGTATTCCATACCATGGGACGTCATGCCCAGTATATAAACTGGGGGAAGTTGGTCTGGGGGGGATTGCTGCTTGGGAACTAACTGGGCATCAATTGGCGAGTGGTAAGCAATTGCATTGTGCATCACTTGTTTTGTACATTCCAATCCTTTTATTATTATTATCATCATTATTAGTTTCTTCCTTTCTGTTCTTATCTCAACCCACAAGTTTTACCTTTTTCCTTCAGATTCTCTCCCCCATCCCACTGGGTGGGGGGAAGTGAGCGAGCAGCTGCGTGGTGCTTAGTTGCTGCCTGGGGTTAAACCACGACAGATGGCAACACAACACAACTCACAGACCCACAGACAGAAGAAGAAACACAAAGGAAGCACAAAGAGGTAAAGACATTAAAGTATTTAAAAAAAATTTTTTTTTTTCTTCTATCATCGTTTTCTAAGCTGAGCCACTCTGACGTGGAAGATGACCATTTTTGCCCTTAGTGTCCCATGCAGGCAGATCCCACTAAGGTCAATGTGGTTGCAGGTGCATAGGATCTCACAGGATAAGACCCTCCTTCAACTATAATCAGGACCAAAACTTATTGCTACGAGTCTTTTCTTTGCCCACATCATCAGGATTTTCAGCATCAGGCTGGGCTGTGTGGCCAAAAGGCATGATAATCTCTTGCCCATAGGTCCTAGACATCCTATGGAGGGCATGGGCTATTTTGAGGCACAGACAGCCCAGCCTCAAAGGGTGCAGGGACCAAAGGCTTTTCTCCTCCTGCCAAGAGGAACAACCACTGCTCTCTCCTCCCCATCTCATGTGGTGGCTGCGGTCAGACCCAGGGTGGTTAAATATGCACAAGAGGCCAATGACTCCTCTCTCAGGGTGCATTGCTCTGATTGAACAAGCTAGGAGAGGGTGACCCCATTTTTCAGGTATTTGAAATATACCCTCTTAGAAGAGCCACCGGTACATTTAATCATAATGCAACTCCAACACCATACGAAATACTCTCTGCTGTGCTCAGTAGCCTTTGGGTCTCCAGAAAGCTTGTTTAATAGAAAATAGCACCTCTCCTACCCCCTTGGACTCTGTTGTGATCGGCCACGTTTAGGACAGCAGCGTGCAAAAAGGCCAGACAGACAGCAGGTAGGTCTTGTTCTGGGAGGTTGGCATCAAAGCAGACCAGACGGACACAGGGTGGGAACAGACTAAAAAATACTGGGACAACAACACAGAGACAGCATACACCGTGTTAGGGCCACGACCGGACCCTTGGTTTGGAAAGGAGATGCTAAATGGCAGGGAAAGGGGATCGGAGAGGGGCAGGTCAGGGAGAAAACGGGGTTGATTGGTACCGAGATGGTAAGATGGAGCGAGCAAAGAGCCAAGCCAGCTGCAACCACAGAGTCCCCATCCTGCGACTGCTCTTGCCTAAAGCCTGCCCAACTCTTCCATGCCTGTCTTCTCCTCATCCACGAGCCAGGGAGCAAGGGGGAGGTGAGAAGGGGAAAACACCCAACCTCCCTGCAGCCACAGAAGGGCTCAGCCCAGCCCCATAGCCAGGTCCTGTTTTGGGGAGATGCCACGAGGACGTAACGCCGCAAGTCCAAGGTACCTGGTGGAGCAGGCAATACTTGCAGGCGGCCAACCCCAAGCCCCGAGGCGGTAGGTGGGCAGAGGGAGAGGGGCAGATAAGCACAGGCAGGGAGTAGCCAAGTCCTCAGAAATACAACCCCATGGCACACAGCGGAAGGAATGGAGAAGGTCAAGATGTGAAGAGTTTGGTCCGAGTACGGACGCAGTGAAGGCTTTACTGCAGAAAAGCAACAGCGCTTCCCTCCAAGGGGAAGAGAACGACTGGTGAGAAAACAGCCAATATAAGGAGAGATCTGGGTTTCCAATTGATGGCACTTCCAAATCCAGCATCCCAGGCTCACTCCTTTCCTGGGTACAATGCTGTTTATTTTCACGCTGTATTTCCAGGCTCACAGTGGTGTAACTGAGAAGAGATTCCCAAAAGATCCCTTGCTGCAAGTGCAGTAATTGATGAGCCAAACCTTTTCAGCTATTAGCCTTATTAATTCATTCTCAGGGCTAGAGAAGTGCTACTTTATATAAATTGAACAGGTTACATTATTTTCTTTAGAACTGGCCAATTTAGAAGAGGTTGGTCTCAAAAACCTCTGGTAAATGCAGGAAGGAAGGGGATATTTTGCATGGGATTATTTCTATGGAGAAAGCATTATATCCACTAGGAATTTCCCAATTACAACACACTGCAGGACCTCAGAATAGGGCTCTTTTAAAGGCAGCGATTATACCATTTTAACAGAAGGTCAGATTGCCTTCAAAACATCCACCAGCTTCAGCATCAGGCTTCCGTGGTGCTCATGGCTATGGACTATACAATGTTCAGACCCTTATGGTCCCCCTGTGAAGCCAGATGTTTGAAAGCATCATGAAAAGCTGCATCCTGCCCTGTCCATCTGCAGTGAAGCCATAGCAGAGAGGGAGAAAGAAAGAGAGAAAGGAAGGTTGAATGAAAAAGAGAAAGAGGAGGAAAGCACCAGAATTACCTGATCATGTGATAGCTGTGAGATGCCAGAATGCAGCAGAGAGAAAGAGGAGGAACATGCACAACAGTCAGAGCAGTAAGAAAATAAACAAGGCAAAGAGGCAAAAAAAAGATCAGTTAGAAGTCATCACAGTTGGTATTTCCCCTCTGGAGAGGCTGCCACGATCCTGTCACCAGGGCTGAAGCAGAACAGCAGGAGCAATCCCTACCCATGGCTACGGAGGAAAGACAAGCCATGCGTAGGAGAGAAGACGAGCACATCGAAGCAGTGGCTCTGTTCCCACCCACCCCCTCATCCTTGCATGAAGGAAGCACCTCTGTTTTGCCCCACAAAGGACTTAGAGGAAAAAAAAAACCCAAAAACCAACCAAAAAAAAAAAAAAAAAAACCAAAAACCACCATGACACTGAAGGCCAAATGCCAAGCCCATTTCCCAGAGCTGAATCACATCAGCAGGTAGTAGTTGGGCAATTCCACTGCAATTTGTTTTCGCTATATCCTCAACGCTGCTACCAATTCTTTCATGTGGTGGAGAAACTGGAACGGCGGGGAAATGAGTCTCTCCTGCACAAGGCTCTTGGAAGAGCAAGCCCTTTGCTGCAGAAAGTCCAGCTTCTGGTGCTAGAGTTTCTCCTTCCTTCTACTAACTTGGGGTTGAGTTGTCCCAAGGGAGAGATTCAAAAGAAGGCATTTGGCCCTGCTACGATGGACCCCACATGGCCAGACCTCTCTGAGCAACTCAACTGCCTTTCTACATCAGGTCCAGAGGCTGGGCAGGCAGCTCAGTGCTCCAGGTTGATGGACCCTGAGGAAATCTGGTGGCAGTTTCCAGCTCTTCTCACCTGTATCACACTTAACCTCAGGGTACAAGAGAAATCCTGCAATAATGCTTTCCTTCTTTACCCTGCTTCCTTTTGCCCTATTCCGTCAAACCTCTTCCAAACTGGAAGAAATTCAATCTGTGCAGAGAGGAAGAGTCTGGCTATTGCAAAGTCCATGTAGCTGCAACTTCTCCCTCTCTCCAAGTGTGCATAATTTCACTCTGCTCTGGGACCTATAGTTCCCATTCAGCAGGTTCAATCAGTTTAATTTCTTCGGCCGTGGTCTCCCGGGTCTGATTCAGGAAAGCCTTCTAAAACTGACTTTGGGAGATGATGCAAGAGACTGCAAATATCTCATTGACTTGGCCTTCAAATTCTGCTCTTCAGAGAGGTCAGTCCCTGCCTCCAGACTCCTCTGTGCATTTCTGTATCTGACAGAGAAATACAGGGTCTAAAGAGCAGGAACATCTCTTCTTATCAACTGACAAATTTGAGGGAGTGGAGGAAGCTTCCAGGCAACACAGTCATGATGCCCTTCTGGAGGAAAGGTTTAATTGGCCACAATTCAGATCACAAGACCTCTTAGAAAAAGTTTAATCTTATCTTGGTGAGTGGTTTCATTAACTGTTGGGAAATCTAACCTGAGAGGAGAGTTTTGAATCTGATGCTCGCTCCATTATCCTATACTGGATAATACTGGGGACCCGTAGGGCACAGGTCTACCAGTGTGGGACTGTGCAAGTCATGCATTTAGACGCAATTGTAAACAGACCCAACATGTGGCCTGAAGTCAAATCCATAGTGGGTGCTGGCAGGAGTGATAGCCTACTGCAACATGGCAAAAATACCTGAGTAATTATGCACCCGGGGAAGGAAAGAGGTTTCTGCAAGCAGATGATCTAGGACAAGGCGACAGCAAAATCACTAGCTCATGAGGCTGAAGCAAATTAAATTGCTGTTCCTAACGCAAAGGCATTTCAGATATCAAGAAGGAATGAAAGTGTAGCTCCCTTGATGTCTCTAGGACAGTCATTTGTGCATGCCAAAGCAGAGGAGATTATAGAGCTGGGGAAGAGGGGATGCAATTTCAGAATGACACATTTTCCCAGGAGAAGGCTGCTGCTTCTCGCTGGAGGGAGCGCATCTTCTCCGAGCTCACACTTTTTCCAGGAGAGGGTTATTACACTGTCACCGCTGACAGCTAAAATGCCTCCTAGAAGAAAATGCACATCACCGGGAGGACACCGTGGTTTCCTCCAGTATAATCAAGAGGAGGGTAGCTAGGCCAGCTCTGCCATTAGGAAGTTGATTTACCTCCTCCTGATTTATCAGTGTCTTGCTCTGCTCCTAGGTTTTATGCTCCACATTTGTTTTCAGGGACCCTGGCTAACAGAGAGGCCTCTGCCGTGCCCATATCAAATCCTTGCTCTCCCCTTTCTCTGGATAACAGAGAGACTTTCTCTATGCATCAAACCAAGCAACTGATTTGATTTGCTAAATCATAATATTTCTATTTCTTCACCCAAATGGGAACAAACTGATTTAAGAAAACTATAACATTCTTTTTCAAGACTACAATGGTAGAATCTCAAAAGATCTCCTCTTCTTCCTTTAAAGCATTTTAATCTCTTTCTCAATGTCCATTTCCCTAAAGCATTTACAGTTTCTCTCCCACACACATTTATGAGCAGAGCAAGGTGACTATCGCTACTATTTTGAGATCTCTCATTCTTCTTAAAGAGCAGCAACCACATCCAATTCAGTGTCACATTTCAGAAGTGGAATTATTGTTTGTAGTCTTTGTAGGGATTTTTAACAAACAGTTTCCCTGCTATTGCAATCCAAGCGCCTCAGGAGCACAGTGCTCCTCTCTCCCATCTCCACCCCGCACTCTGAACAAAACCACATGCCACAAACGCGTGAGAGTCGAGCTGTAGCAATGGTACTTACTTCTGGAATATAAAAACTCCTACAATTACGATAAATGAAATGAGATCAGATGTGATCCAGATTAGGTGGTACTCGTCTGGAGGCTGGAAGACAAAAAACAGAAGCAGACCTTAAAACTTTCTGGTTTGTTCAATCACAGAGAGACCACACGTTGCTAGAGTTACCACCAGGGCAGAAAGAAAAGCACAGAGCTGCAGGGGTCACTCATAAATCACAACATTTATGACACTTTTAATGCTAGCTTGTCATGCAAAATGACGTTATCGGGAAAAACTGCAAACAGGAACAATTTTAAACTCTCCATCCTTTCATGTGCTGACATTTTCTCAGAGCTTTGTGGGCTGAAAGTTTCCTGTCTCAGCTGTACCTTGAGGTGAGGGTAAGATGCTGTTTGGAAATCCAAGTCTGTGGGAAAACACAGAAATATATACACATTGCACGAGACATGCAGGGTCCATTCTGAGTGCTAACGTTAGCTGTATAGCACAGTCCCCTTGCTATAAGCATATACTTCTCGATTTCTGTCCTTTAAGGCACTGGTAGCTCTGGCTCCATTTGCCAGTCTACATGGCTGCAGACATCACACCAGCTAAACCCATCATCTGAACCCAGCACAGAAGCACGTGACTTCACATTGATTTTTGTGCTGCCCAGAAAAGAGCACCACGAGTAAAGACAAAAAAGTAAAGTGATAATAACAATCAACTCCTGATGATGCTCAGAAGGCACCTACCCAGGAAAGCCACCAGTGATGCTAATGACTTTCTCCTATCCCAAACCTGGACTAGTCCCAACCAGGAAAAGGTTGCTGATTTTATACCACACAGATCAGTCACAACCACCAACACCAGCACTAACGCACACAAGTAATATTTCCTTAGAGAAATAGAATCTATAACACATAAAGATGAGTTCATGCAATGGTAGTGACACATGGATAAAACCAGTTGGGAGCCACCAACTCTGCTACCTCTGTCTCCCAGCAGAGATCAACTTGTTATTCTGCTCAGTGAATCTTTGTGTCCCCCAGTTTATCCTGTGAAAGTGTACCACAGAATTAGCAGGGCAATGCTTTAATTAGCCAATGCTTCTGATGGAGATCTAATCCCTGTATTTTCCAGCTTAGTTACAGAAGGGTGACATTTAATGTTACATTTGCTGCCTCTATTAGGACGAACAGACACAAAACTGATGTTTCCCATTTTCTTGGCAGGAGAATGCCATCATAGCTATGTTGAATGAAAACTCAAGAGTCTTCTAAGTTGAAAGAAAATCTACACATCTGAATTTTTCATGAATGCAACTGTTGGTATTTCACAACTGAAGAACCCAAATAGCAGGTTTTCCTGTGGGGCATCAAAAGGGGAAAACTAGATTCCCCCCCCCCCCCCAAGACATGCATTCCACAGACATCATTATTAAGAGTGCCCAGTGAGCAGATGCCTCCTCAGCCCTGCAGAGGAGGGAGCAAACGTCTGTTACGGAGGCAACTTGTTGTCCTGCTCCATCCACACCAAGACCTGCTCAGGAATTTGCTATATTTCACCTGCAGTTCCACTGAAATGGGGCTGTTTCAGTGGGATTACTCTGGGTTTCTATAAACTTTACCCACTGTAAGTCCTATTCCTGAAATCCTCACATTTGCATCCATCAAACCCTTCATCAATTTAGTGTAACTGGACAGAGAGCAACCTAAAACTCTGGCTCTGAGAGAGACTCCCAAAAATGCAGAGAGGGGTCCCACACTGGGCACCCACTTTAAGGACATCAAGTTTGGGACTGAACTCCAGCTCAAGCTTTTCAAAACCCTCCGTCTGTACCATGTCTGGTGGCCTTCTCTTCTTACCAGCTGCTTTCCATCAAGGGTAGAGAGGAGAGAGACTGCCACTTTTTCTTTTTTATTTTTCCTTTTATTTAACTGAAACACAAGTTAAACGTATTTTTGCAATCACACATGGCCCCTGGGTGAACAGAGCAGAACAGATTTGCACTGTTCAGCTGGTGATGAAGCCCAACGAAACCCCCAAGGGCACTGGGCAGCCAAAGCCTGGCAGAAACAACCATTTCACTCCAGCTCCCAAGCCATGTCCTACATGACGGAGGAGGCTCAGATGGCAAAGCAGGTTAGATTACATCACCCAGGCACTTCAATATGCAGGAAATAAAGGGATTTTTATGCTGCCGGTGATATAAGAGTGTGCACTTGCAGCAGAGGGCTGAGTTGGATATCCAGCAGATGGGAGAGCCCTTGGAGGAGGGCTCCAAGCATCAGGAAAGAGGCTTTTGCAGTAAAAAGCTGCCAGTGATATGCACACAAATCCTGCCAGCTGTAGTGGAGGACAGATGTTTGCAGCAGCACAGTTCAGACAACGATAATCTCTTCTGCCAACAGATCCAGTCTTTATAAAACCATTTCCAATTCTCCAGCTTCAGCACACATCAGCATGAATTTGCGTAGTCAGACACAAGCAGTAGGTTAAGCTAAGGCTAAGGACAATGTGCACTGATAGATGTTCATCCATCTAGGCAGTAGTCTTGAGGCCCTACCTCCAGCTAAAGATGCAGATAACTCATTAACGTCAGATTCTCCTTGTGCTCATCTTATTCTCCCCTTTCCCAAGCATATCTGCCAAAGCAGCAGGTAAAATAGCTGTCTCTTGTCCTACCCCCAACAGGATCTGTCGTCAGAAAATAGCTGAGGGGCTTACACCGCTGCAGCTGAGCTCTTGTTTTGGGAATACTTTAATGCAACTATTTCACCATTTTCCCTCGGGTCCAACATGAATATTTCTGTTTGGTTCAGAGACCCAAAGTGCTAGGGGCATTTTCAGAGCGTTTAATGCCTATGTGATGGGCAAGGGAGTTACCTTTGGGCTCTGGTGGCTCCTTGTCCAGCAATGGGGTAGCCAGAGGTAAAACTTGTCCTCATTTGATATTAAAAACAGGCAAAAAGCTAGTTTTGCAGCCTGGCCAAAACACAGAAGCCAGGTTTGCTGGTTTACTTGTGTGCCTGCTTCTGCAACTTTACCAGCTGCTCATCAGGTCTGGAAAGATGTTTTTCCATCAGAGGAAAATGGAAAAATCACGTGGGTTAAATGGGGCAGGCACCACAATCTCCAAGCATCCCACCCAAACTCTGTATGGGGAGAGACGAGGCCAACTGAAGGAAAGGATTGTGCAAGAAGCAGCGTTGATCCATTACCATCTCAGGGCTCAGGCATACAGGGGCGGAAAACCCTCAAGCCCAACAGCACATTGAACCCAACCAAACCTTCCTGGAGAAACCCACTAGACATATGGTTGCAGTGGTCAAGGGCCACCTCTACAGCCCACCACTGCATCCCCTCCTTCCAGGGCTTCACAGCACCTTCCCACCCATCGTGCTTACCATTAGCCAGATGGGAAAAGGCACCTTGCGAAGGACGTGGGAGCTGTCAGAGGTGACCGACTGGACACCGGCGCACCACAGGATGGAGTACAGCCAGGGCTCGTTCACAGTGTAGAGATTCACACTCAGGTTTGCCATGGCGTAGTCCCTGCCAGGAGATAGACAGGGTGAGATGTAAGTCCCCCAGCAAATGTCAGACCCTCATCTCCAAGAGGAAAGCTCTTGCCAGCAGCCACCGCTGTAATCACGGCTAGATTTATTGGGTTTGAATTGCACAAAATAGGTTCTTTAATAGGGCACAGTCACTTCATAAGCAACCCAGGGGCACTGCAATCAAATGGTTTGAACTTGAAAGCTTTCTTCACCTCTTGGATGCTATCTGACCCAGGCCACAGACCATCTCAGATGCTTCCTCATGAATGATGGACACGGCATGTTTTTGTAACAACCACCTCATCATGTTGATGTAAAAGTAACATCTGGCTCAGATGCCTGTAGCACTTCATAGGCAATTTGCTTAATTAAAAACTGACAGGCACATCTCCAACATCAATTCCTACAACTTCCATGCCCTTGTTTTGGGGACAGTCAGAGAGTTACAGCTTCCAGTCTCCTGAGGTCATTTTCCAAGCAGCTAAAACTGCAAGCTGGGGTACAGCAGCTGTCAGCAGGAAACCAAGCGCTGATAGTGCACTCCCTGTACCCATACGATTTGCATAAATTGCTCTGTTTCCTTATCTATGAAGCAGAAGCATCACTAATCTCCCTCACACGGGCAGCACAGAGTAATCCTTGCAATTTAATACCAGCAAAGCACTTTGAGGTGGAAGGCCACTGTACAAGATGCGGACATCTCAAAGCTCACAACGTGATCGAGATGCTCCACAGGCTAAGGGATTCTCAAGGGCAGAGGTGGTTGCAGCAATGTTACATCCAGATGCTGATTTGGGGGAGAGGGGGGGATTGAGAGAACTATGCTAAACCAGGGCTTGTTGAGACTGCCTTAGCTCGTGCTGCAGGACTGCAGCAACATTTGACTGGGCACTGCAAGACCTTCAGAGTTCAAGAAACACTCAGGTGGCAGGTCTGATTTTGGAGACAGCTGAGGTGGGATTGATGAGAGATTGAGGCTGATGAGCTGGCATAGATGAGAGAGTTGGCATATGGTCCTCTCTGTGAGATAGAGCATATAGGTAGGGGAAAAAACAGGCAGGAATTATCCTGCAGGTAAAGCACAGACTTGGTTTTAAGGGTGAGCAACTAGACCAATGGCTGTTGTTCAAGACACCACTGGATGATGCAAAATAGAATCACGCTCGCAAACAGCTACGGGCTTAGCTCTTCCCCACTTCCAGCCAAAACATACAGTAAAACAGCTCCTTTGGAGATAATTTTCTTCTTTGGGGAAAAAATTTAAACTCTGAAAAATAGAAAAGCTCTACTAGAGACAATCTACTCTTTCCAAGAAGGGGGCAAAGCTAGGAGCTAGCACACTGCATGGTTCAAATACAGGCTCAAGCAGAAGGAGAAGAACCCCATGATATGCCAATCTCATTAAAGAGGAGACCTGACCAGTCTAAATAGCTGACACAGGACAGTAATGAAACGGGTGAATTATCTGCAAACAGAAATTTCTGAAAGCATACCCAGACTTTGGACTAATCAAAATTCTGTGGTAGCAACTCTGGAGCAGATGAAGAGGAACAAAGGGCAGCTGCTAATGAGAGTGAAACAGCACTTGGAGGTACTCGGTGTGAAAAGCCTTCTCTTTTTCCCAGAGCTGACAGCGTAATAAGAATCAGACAATTCATATATTTGTATTTCAGAAAGGTTCATCACATACTGAATTAGCATGTAGAGTTATCAGTCAGCTGTGCGTGCCTGAGAACAGCCTGAATTCTGGGTGATAGGTAGGGACAAGCTTGCACAGCTCAAGATTTCAAGAGCCAAGTCCATCTGAAAAGATACCTCTGTGCAGATAAGACAGCCTGGGATGATCAGAAAAGATGCCGCTGGGCCGGGGATGCACAGAGCTGCGAACACCCGCCGTGGAGCACATGGGTTGTCATGCAGTATCCAAACAGAGGGTTGTACCTGACATCCTCGTTCGTGACCTTGGTGTAACGCAGGTTGAGCTTCACGATGCCCTTCTCCCTCATGCGCTCTGCGTCCAGCTTGAGGCCAGAAGTCTGCTGGAAACCTGGCGCAATCTGTCTGACCAGCTGCCTCTCCGTGTCCGGCAGCCACATCACCTGCGGAGGGAGCGAGACGGAGGACGGCTATGGCAAAGATGGTTCACAAAGCTGGTAACACGAGGCAGCTTTGCAGACAGTCAGTTTACACCAAGCCAGAAGCAAAATCATATGAGAGACCGCCTCATTTGTCATACAAATTGGCTAGGAGACACTTACAGCCTCCCATATCTTTAATCAAACGCATCTCAGGTCATCCTCGAGCCCAAAGGACTGTAACGCACAAAATCTTAGAGGTGAAAAGGGTTGAGATACAAAGGGATCAGGCCGAGGTGTCATGAGAAGAGAAATGGTGTATCCTTGAAAACCTGTCCTCCCTGCCCAGTTCAGGACATGGAGAGGACCAAGGACATGAGGCTAAAATTGACAGTGCAGACAGGATGCACAGGAGAAGCCTCTCATGATCCTATGGCTAAGACTGGTTTTATTCACCCTCTTTTATCAGGGCTACATCTACTCCAACCCAGAGCAAGGATTTCCTCGAGTTCATACCACACTTTGAAAGTGTGTCAAATTAATTACCGTTACATCTAGCAGCTGAGCATGTTAAAGCGGATACAGGAACCAAGCTGGGCAGTTTTATGGTTTGTGCCATGCAGAGGCTGGGCCCACCCAGACGATCTCAGCAGTACTACTGGGCATTGCATTGCTTTAACCCATGTCTAATAACTCAGTGACACTCATCTACCAAAGCATCAGAACAGCACAGATGCAGCCAAATGCATTTTCAATAGGAAACCGTAAAACCTAGGTGAGAAATAGCACTTCACAACCACACATCTATGTTTCAGCTATTTTTCTCCTGCTCTCCATCCCAATACTCAAGGAGAAGACAGTATGGTTCTCCTTTGGATCTAGCCAAGCTGGCAGAGGCTTGTGGATAACACTGTCACTGCAGCCACATAGTTAATTGGAAATTGGGTGACAGTGTCAGTCATTAAAAAGACAGATGGAAGCTGAAAATAGCTCCGTTCCCTCCTGGGCCCATCACTGCACAAGTCAGTGCTGAACTTGCCTGTGCATGCAGATACACCTAATTGGAACAGATGAAATATTTGAGCTGCAAGTGATGTAGTCATTCTACTTGCCTGCCTCACCAAGCTATTTGCAACCAGTCTACGTTCAAGGCAGAGCATGGGGAAAATGAAAGAACCACATTTCCTTCCCAACACAGGTCAAGGAGAGAAGTTTTCCAAGGGACACCCAGAGTCCCCAGGTCTGGGTGCCCTTCTGACACATGAGGAGTGGTGCTTTCCCTCCAGGAGAGATCACTGCATCCGAGGGAGCTCCTGATGGGCTGGGTGAAGATCTATGCCTTGTGGTCAGAGAGGACACAAGGCTGGCAGGACTCTGATTGCAACCGTTCAGAGCTGGAAATCAAAATGTTTGGCATAACCCAGCAAGGACAATTCTGGGGCAGAAATAGAAGTCCGGAAGAGATCTCTGCAGGTATGTAGACCTCCTTTTGCTGAATACCCCTCAGGTCCAGGACATCTGTTTCTCCTCCAAGCAGGAGCTGACTCTAGGCTGAAACGGTTGCTCAGCCCAGGGAGGAGGATTATTTAAAACTAAGGAGTCGGAGGGAGAGGAAGGCCTCTCTGCTGCTCTCAGCCAGCCTCTGGGTCCCAGCCTCTTCTCTCACGTCTGAGGCTCTTACAGAATTGATCAGTGGGAAGGGACCTCAGGAGATCTCTGCTCCAACACAAACCAGTGCCAGCACTGATTTCAGACCAGCTTGCTCAGGGCTTTGTCTAGTTGGGTCTTGAAAAGCTCTGAGGATGGAGATCCCTCAGTCTTTCTGGGCCCCTCTCAACACTTGCCTGCCCTCACAGGGAAAATTAGTTTCCTTATATCCAGGAGGCACAGTCCTCCCCAGCATGACTTCTTGGCACGAAGTGACATTTCAAATCAAGTGTGCAAATGGATCCAATGACACACTTAAGGATTCGGGGAGCCCATAAAGAAGGCAATTTTGGAAACATCACCACCCCCACAGAACTCACTGCCTGTTGCCGAATTCCCGACGCCAGGATGGTTTCCAGGGTGATGTTGATGTAAGTGCTGTAGTAGGGATGAGCTGGTGGCAGGTCCTGGAAGTTCAGGATGAGCGATGTGTTGTCCTTGATCACCTCTAGCATATCTGCCAGCTTGCAGACCGACTGGTTGGCAGCTTCCAAGTAGTCAGACCTTGAGAGAGACCCAGCTGTCCAGAAAGGGTCGTTCTAAAAGCAAAGCACATCCCAGTATTACTGCCACAAAGTCCAGACTCCCCCAATACAGGTGAAGACCCTTTTCTATCCCACCCTGGCAACAGGGGGGCATGCTGACAGCCACTCTCCATGACCATCTTGCAGCTTGTTGAAGTGTTTCTCTGTGCCTCAGTTTCCCTACCCAAGGGGAGGTCACAGATCCTTACTGAAAGCAAGGTGTGCTGGACATGTCACCCCATTTCCAGAGGAAGAGCAGAGATATAGGGCAGTAATGTAATTTTCCAAGGTAGTAAGCTAAAAATGTACTTTCTCACACTATGTATGCGATCACCAAGGACTCTTCAGGACCCAAAAATAAAAAGGGCCAGCTATTATATAACTAAGAGCTATCAGAGAGGAGCTATGGGCTGTTGGAAGAGATGGGCTCCTGACTTGACATTCATGAATGACTGTTTCAAAGCACATGCCAAAAAGCAGCCTTCCAGATGCTGTCTTGGCCCTCCTCACCTGGCAAGCAGCAGTTTTCCCTGCATTCCCACTCCCACAACCACACCTGCAAGCCAAGCAAGTTTCTGTGCAGCTGTAATACATAGTCATCCCCATCACACCTCCAGACCAGCTCAGATCAGAACGTCAGCAAAGCTATCACGGTTTCAAGACTTCCACCAAGCAAGCAGCCAGGGAACTCCAAGCAGGCATCCGAAAGCGATACCTGAGCTTGCATCACCGCAGCAATGCCTCCGCAAGTCACGTTCAAACTTGCACGAGTGTGCCGGAGTGCTGCAGCCCTCCTTCCAGGCCATGGCTAATGCTCTCCAAAAAGGTTATAGCCGCTGGCCAGGAAGCAGCTTGGCAAAAAGAAATCCCATTTGCAACCTGGCTGCACGCCAAAGGATGGGTCAAACTCATCCCACAGCAATTCCTCCCCCCCGGACTTCGAGGGCTGAATTTCTTTGTAAAGACAATTGTCTCCAAAAGTAAATTAAAGAAAAAGGAATAGCATATAACACGCTGTCTTTTCTGTTCTCTTTACAATCACATTCCCCCTCCTGGGGGTCTTGAAGTTCTTTGTGGTGTCAACCAGGCATTAAGGCCCCTTATTCCAGGTGGTAGAAGAGGCACAGAAAGACAACAAGTCTTTTAGACCAAGTCTAAGTTTAGTAGAGGACAGAACTAAATATGGTTCATGGACACTTGGTCTAGCTGCACTTCAGACCACTCCACCTTAGGAGATGGATCTACACCTCTCCACCTCCAAGAGGGTTTAGACATGAGCTTTCATCCCATGGCTGTAGCTCCAGGACACCGTCTCCGTGGCTGTACGCACCTTTAGGAACCACTCTCCAGCATTGAGCTTTTCCAAGTCGGTCCAGTTGAACATGGAGGAGTGCTCGTAGGCCCGCTCTGGAAACAATTCCTCCACATTTGTTGTTCTCCTGAGTGTCTTGTCATGCATCAGAAATGGCACTCCATCATAGCTGCAAACAGAGGCCCCATTACAGGTGGAGGTGCACAACCACCCACACAGTACTAGAGAAATGCCTATTCCCACTCCAGTTTCTCTCATGGCTTCAAATCAAAATCATCGTGAAGATTTCAACCAGCTTAACACACCCCCAGCATCCTCAAGACGAGTTGAAATGAGATTCGCCCAGAGGAAAAAGTCTCTTAGATACCTGCTAGGTGTTTGCAGTCACTCATACACTGACATAACCCTACCCATGCCAAACTCAGGTATTTTGGACAAGAACACCCACTCTGAATGCTCATGCTAACCAAAGCTTTATGCAATGTCTGTAGCTCCCAATAATGTCAGAGGTTTTCCATGCCCTGTATACACAGACACACACACACAAACTGTTCTCAAATTGTTAATAGCAGATGAGCAAGATTTTCAAAGGCTCTCAGACTATATGAACTTAATGTTCATGGGCTTTTAGCAAAATGCAAGGGCTCCGAGTTACCAAAATTGCTCTGAAACTGCCTTTTCCAATTGCAAATTAGTTTCAGGAAACAGCCATGCTCACATGAGTTGTTAAGTTCATGCATCTTAAAGAAAACCCATCTCTCAGATGAAATGGAGTAGCCAAATGCATGTCCTGTGATCTTTAAGCCACACATATTACAGAACAATGGTTCTGGGAAACCTAAAAAGCTCTTTAAACTTTCTTCCAGCCCAATTTTCTGTGACTGGATCAGTGGTAACACCACACAGGGCAGTGAGGGTTTCTATCAAGGGCAGGGGAACAGTAGTCCGCACTCAGAAATCTAGATAAGCCCACCACAGCCACCCTGATTATAATGACATTTTCCAAATCAAGGAGCCCATCTTCATAACAGGAAACTCAGATAAGGTCTGGAAAGGAGATAGGGTTAAAATACAAACCCTATTTGAATTAGGAGTAGGAGACAACCCAGAGTACTAACCCCAGAGCCAAAGGGAAAACACAAAACAGTTTTAGATGATGGAGCAAACGCTGCCTCAGCTTTACCATTGCCTGCAGAAGTCCCTTATCACAAGGGTCACTGGCATCTCTGCTATTTCTAGCGTGCACTCTGCCAACTACTTTCCCCTCAACCCAAAGCAATGTGCTGACACAGCAATACCATGCTGCTGTAATCAGAAGGGTTACTAATAAATACAGTTTAAGGAAAAAAAAAAAAAAAAGAAGAGATGCAAAGCTACTGCAGAGTTAAGAGTGTGGAGTGTTTAAGGGAGATATGAGCTCAGGTCTTAAAATCTCATAGCAGAGCATCATCAGATACTGCTAAGCCTTCACCAGTGCAGAAATCCTATGGGGCACTTAATGTTTGCTCCCTCCTTTCTAATCCTTCCCTTTACGGAGTCACTCAGCTCTACCCAAGGCTAACCACAACGTATTAGCGGGCACAGGTTTGAAAAAAAAAAATTAATTCAGAGACAGAAATCGGAGCTTTAGGAGAAGAGATAGGGGAGGAGGTAGAAGATGAGAGAGGAACGCACAGCGATACTATGCTCCTGCTGCTTGAAGCAAAGTTGGCTTTATAACCAGGGCCACCCAGTTTGGGGTGTGCAGTGTGTAGGGAGCAGGATGTGATGGGTCTGAGTATGTCCAAGTAGCCCACTCGTGGCTGGTGTGTGCCTAGAAGAACATGGAAACATCCCAGGTGGAGTGGACCCATCCAGCCACAGGCACAAAAAGCATCTTTCAAAGGGATAAGGACAGCAATGGGTGTTGTGCCGCAAACCCTTCCCCAAAGTTGCTGCCAGCTGTATCGAAAGCTCACTTTTTGGTCTGAAGGTCACTGGAGTCCTCTTTTTATAAAGACACTTGGGTCTCCTAGAGAGGGCCTCAGATAACTGGACCTTCAACGACATTGTTTAAGCTATGGATGCTTGGAGTGCTCCTCTGGGATGCCTGATGGGTGGCAACATGGACAGCTCTTAAAGCTTTTCCGGCTCTCCTCCTCCCAAAAGCCCACCTTACTCCTTGGCCAGTGCTAATGAGGCAACCGATTCGGCCGCATGAGCCCGGAGCTCATCTGCGAGTCTGGACAGTCAAGTAACTGTCCCTTCACAACAGCTAATGAACTAATTTTGGAAAGAACAAGAATTGTATCACATGCATGCCAATTCATACTCCATCCTTCCACAACGACCTTCCACTCCCCAGTGGGAAGAAATTCCTTTAGTTTTTATATCATTTATTCTCAAACATTTATACAAAGAAAAGAAAAAAGCCCCCCAAAAATTAAACTTCAGAAGCCCATCTTCCGCCAGGCAAAAAAAAAAAAAAAAATCTTTCCATCAACAACGACCTCCGTGTGGTCAGAGAAAAAGAAAATATCAGCTTTGAGTCTTATATTTATAACTGGAACTGAGACAAACCAAGAGATCGCCAAGGTAAGGCATTACTGTTCCCTTTGTGCCACTTCTGCCCTCTTGCACATCTATAACTCATGCGAAAAACATGGTTCAGAAAAGGAACAAGAATATTAAAGAATGATCACACTCCTGGAACAAAGCACAGTTCTTGAAATTACCCTCTCTAAATCAGCCTTGCCAATTCAGCTCAACATTTGCCTGCAAGGAGTGACTTTTTGACAGTCAGCAGAATCTCTGGGTTCCTCCTTCCCCCAGCACGAGTGACAATCAAGGATGGGGAGAGGGAGAAACGGCTTATTCCTTGGCTGCTAAATTCTTGTGGCAGTTTTGCACGGCTGCTAAAAAACCCTCCTGAAGACTTGCAGCGCAATGCAATCGGTCTGGGATGTCCGCTCTCTCTGCGCCTGGAGCATCCCAGCAAAAGTCACATTTAAGCAGTTCCATCTCTTCCCAAGGCCAGCTGACCTCAAGCCCGGCTAGAAACCAGGTACTGTGTTTCACTGCACTAAAGCAAGCTCTAGGATGAACTACAGTCTTCCTGTAAATGAAGATTAGCTTCACCATAAAGGTATTCAGGTTCCCCCACCTGGACATTTCACCTTTAATCATCATCCCAGTGAAACAATTAGCAACATCTGTGCACTACAAATGGAGACAGCTAGGAGTTATCGGACACGTTCACCACAAGAGCCCTTTTCGATGGGAAAGAACAGTAACAACCAGACACATATCAGATAGGAAAGACCCACCAGCATGGTTTGGGGTATCCACAGAGAAAGTTTCAGACCAACCAGCACACCGGCTTACCTCAGTACGACGTCAGCTTGGACTCCATACATCTTCTGCTCCACTGCCTTCTGGAAGGACATCAGAGTGTTCTCTGGTGCCAACTATGGAGGAAGAAAGAGCAATGAGAGATTAGTAGTAAGTGGAAATGTTTACGAAATGGTGTTGGCAAGGTTTAGAAATATTAGGGAGCCAAAACAATCTTGTTTTGCAGATAACGCACCAGACAGTTACACTGGTGTAACAGTGTTCTCCAGACAGAACCGCATCTCACTGAAGTCTGAAGATGACCGATGCATTTGCCTCCACTGATGGTCTTTCACACACAGGATAGAGTTCAACGCAGAGTTATTGTGGCCTGCAGTGCCAGAAACCCGGCTAGCTTGAGATCGGGTGCAAAATTAGTGCGCGAGAGATTTGCTTACCTATGTGGTCTCCCAAACAGTGGCTTGCTGAAGACCCCCAGCAAGTGATTGTTAATGTGATAGTAATTCTCTATTCACAGGTTATATCTGGAGCTACCTAGATAGGTTCTTCATTCTTCTACTTGTCTATGCAAACAGCAATTATGATGCCATTATAGAAAGAAGAAAGTCCATAAACCAGGGTATTATCCATACCATGGAGAACAACTAGACTACAGGTTCTGCAGCACACATTTTATTTCCACATCTACTCATTCAATAGTCATCCAGTACTCAGTCTAAAAATCCGTTGATTTCTCTAATACCAAATGTTCTAGTTAGTTTTAACAACAATGCAAAAAAAAAAAAAAAGCAGCCTTAAGCCTAGAAAATTTATCCCAATGGCCATGAGAGATGACGACTCAAATTTTATTTCAAATTCCTTCCTGTTGGATGAAGCAGATGGTAACAGAATTCAGGTTTGTTTAAAAACAATATAGTGTGAAGACAAATACTTTGCTTTTCTACAAAACTAGTACAGTATAGCTAGCCTCAAAATGTCCATAAACCAACAACAGGCAGACCAGGGGGAAAAAAAAAAAAAAAATAAAACAAAACAAAAACAAAAGAGAGAAACAACTGTGGAGAGAAAACCTGGCAGGTTTTCTGCACTGAAACATGAGCATGTGAAAATAAAGCTATTTTTAAAAAATCATTTTCTTATTTCCAATTTTGCTTTCAGGTTTAGAGCACGTGTAACATCCTGGTTTTCCACTCATCTCTGCCACCACCAGGATCGGTAAGTTTCCACCAAGACACAATGAGCATTCCCAACACATGATTTTCAAGAATTACTCAGGGGTTGGAAAGAGGAATAATTAAGAACAAAGGCCTGAATGCACCATGCAAGCAAGATACACAATAAATATAAAAACCTGCTCAAGTGTTGATGGTGTCTCTCTAAGAATGATTTGTTTTCTTATAAGCTAATCACCTTACACGCTCAGGTCAGCAAAGCTTTGGGGTGAAATAATCAGACCAAATGTCAGCAACAACCTTCACATAGCTCCAATATCTCTCTACTGAATTCCTCTGGCTCAAGCCACGCATCAATACTAGTTCATTTTTTCTGTTTGCTTAACAAAGGCAACACAGAGTCACGTTATCTTCCCAAAAAAGCTCCCAATCAAAGCCTGACTTGTCTAGGCGAAGGCAGAGGCAACACCCCCACCACATCACACCCTCTTGCACAGCCCAGCACTGGGTCACGCAAGGTCGGGCTCAAAGAGCTTTTTGCAATACACGCACGATGCCCAGAGCTGTCAGCAGGGAGCAGCAGCCACAAAGACCTAAAGATCCCATCCAGACTTTATCTCCTTGGGCTGCTTTCAGCATCTTGGGTTTGCCCTCCCAAGTAGCTCAGGTTTCCTCAGGGTAACACTGCAAGGTGATCCTCTCTCTGCAGGGTAATGCTCAATATTTGCTTTCAGAGACTGCAGCAATCACAAGGAAATAAAGTGAGTAGTCTTCAAACGAGAGACAGCTGACCTAGAGAAACCGAAGGGCAATGCAAGACTACCAGCCTGTCAGGTTTGCTGGGTAGATGCAACGCAAGTCCCAGCTCAAGATGCAACACCACGTCAAGCAACAACTGAACCCACACCCCTATAAAGCAGTCTCACCAGGGACGTGGACATACAAGGAACAGAAAAGCAAAGTGTACCGAGTTGTGAATCATCTCTCAGGCCAAGGGAGACTGGAAAGGGCAGGTTGGACTCTCTCCACTAAGCGATCAATGTAAAACCCTTCAACAAGGGTGGGACAACAATGCTGTTACCCACCTACGCAATAAAGAGCTCATTACATGAATCGGGGCTAACGAAGGCAAACAAGCATGGCTACAACTGTATTTCACCTCTGTAGAGGTGGACCAGCGTGACCAAGGTTTCTCATGTCTTACCCATACACCAAAGTCTGGCACAGCAGAATCCTAACCCAGAGAGGGCACAGGCTTTGCTGTTCGATAACAAGATTACAAACCACTTCTTGCTTCTTTTCAGTGCATTTCAGTTTCTGTAGGGCCAGGGTCAAGCTTTACTTGGACACCAGCCCTCCTGAGATGCAGCTGGTTTGAGACGCCAGCGAAGCTTCAACCTAAATGCCAGGGGAGCCCCAGTCTCTACTGCTGGAAGCAGTTGAAAGAAACACAGAGCCAAACAGATCTGAGGTGGCAAGTCAAGACTCAAGAGCTTCCATCAGCTGGACCGGGGAAAAGTAAATTTAGACAGAGCTGAGACTGCACATGCATCTTAGGGGCAGTGCTGTAATACAGGTTGCAGTGAGCTAAAACCTGAGATTTTCATTGAGTTTTAAAACTCAGTGCATTATGTCTGTCCCATCCCCAGCACTCAGACAGTTGCCACTGAGCTTAACCCCATGGATAGATGATCCCAGCCCCGGGAGTGGAATATCCCACTCCTGCCTTATCTCTAGCCCCTACAGAGTTTGCAGACCAAGCTTCAATCTTTCAAGAAGGGCAAAACTGAACTGGACCCCACCAGGGCTGCGTGCAGCTGCTCAGCTATGAGGCACATCCATTCCTTTCCCAGGAACTTGACCCCAAACGCAAATTAAACAAACTTACAAAACTCGGGCCAGATCTGTGTTGAAAATGCAGCTTTGCAGCTGTGCAGAGGAAATGGCATTTTAAAACTGTTCTAAAAATAGACTGTCACTTAAGGTCCAACCATCCAAACACGCACTTAGGAGCTGCAACATCATCTTCATCACAACACCACTAGAAGTGAAGAGCATCCTCTTGAAGAGCATCACAGATGGATGAACATCTCTGGCTGCTCTGAATCAGCAAACAGCACGGACGTCAGCAGAAGTGCTCTCGCTAACGCCGTGCCCCACGATGGCATGTGCTGGGTAGTCTCCATAACACCAAAACACTATTACTTGAAGGACCGATTCCCTGTATGTCAGAAGCTTTAGAAAAATAGATTGTAAGCCTTCCAGGCAAAGATGTCATCTTCTTGTGAGCGTGTGGTGGGTGAACTCCTAACCTGGCCAGAGCCAGTCACCCTGATGTAAATAATCGCATCTCGAAACGAGTCCATCATTGATGCAGAAAGCTGTCTTCCCCAGCTTCTAAACCTCTCGGTCGATCCTAGCCTTGGGGGGACTGAACAAGCCACTCACACCAATGACATAACCCAGTAAAGGTCAACCAGAAAACCAGGAAAGCATATTTAACCCTGTCCCCTAAAATCAGATGCTTCCTAATTCCTGGAGGTTCCCCTGGCACCACTTTGGAGGCAAGATCTCTCTTTACCAGGAGTTCATATCCCTTACAATGTGAGTTTTTTGTGAAATGAGACAATCTGAGTAACAGATATTTCCGTCATCCCAGCCTGTCTCCATCTCCCTCAAAGAAAGAGGGAGATGAAGCCCTGAAGTCAGCATGTTTAGGGCAGGGATGCATCCAAGCAGTACAGAAATTACTTGCCAAGATCAGTGCTGACTTTTTTTTTTTTTTAGAAGGTTTTACAGCAAAACTGCAATAACTAAGTAAATGCATAATCTTTCTGCTTATATTTCTCTCTGTCTCCCTCCAGTTCCTTTGATACAATACATTCAGGCACATTATGTCTAAACACCAAATCCAGGTTTGCAGTGATCCAGTGCAACTGGACACAACTAATTTCTTAAGAAACCAGTGCTGAAGTGAAGAAGCCCTGGGGCACAAAGCAATGATTTCACTCCAAAACCTCCGTCCTATGTAAACCATGCCAACATCCACCGAAAGCCACAGACAGACCCTGCACAGGGTTTCTAGAAGCTATTCTTCCTCTTCACACTTGCTTTGATAGGCCCATCCCCTGCAAAAATCAGGCTACTATTCATTTCTTCCTGCTACAGAGACACAGCAAGTAATTTCTAGAAAACTACCCATGGATGAACTCATTTTGACCATTTTTCTGCTCAGAAATCAATTGCAAATGCTTACAAATGGCGTCAAGAGCTTTGGATCTTCCTTAACAAAGATTATGAAAGCGTGCTAGGTAAAGCAGCATAGCCTTGCTGCAGTTGGACATCACTACACTGTATTTTCCCCCTAATTAGCCACCTTGCCAGACCTTCAAAAAAAACCCCAACACCCAAAAAAACCAAAACACGGCACCATTTGCACATTGCGG
>JAOBAS010000025.1:25282154-25292620 GCA_025311575.1 Elanoides forficatus
GGGGGGGTGTGCAGCTAATGAAGAAGCTTGCACAGAAGAACAAAATCTGTTTGGAAGTGTAACTGCAGCCACTGCACACCTCTGGCATTGTGTGCTAAGCTGCAGTAAAGGATTTGATCTTCGCTTCATGGAGAAGCTTTAAGGATATTTTCTCATCCTTTTGGAAACATGAGTATAAATTTTTATTTTTTTTTAAATTTTCCCTCCCTTATCTCTTCTTTCCAGTATCAGTCTCCTCATGAGCCAATAATTGGACTAAAAACACAAGGCATGATTAGAGCGATACCTCAAAAATGGTATTTTCCTTCCTGTAAAAAGATGCCCTTTGGAAGTTCCCTGTATGGGACTTAGTTTGGGCTCTGCCAGTATGTTGATTTCAGCATTAGCATCCCATCATGCCAGGTCACTATGATGCAGTAACAATACTGTTTAAGAAATAAAATAAAATGTATCTTTAATCCCTAGGAATTCCAGGTATTTCAGAGAGCATCTGTATCCAGCACTTCTGGAAACAGCTCAACTAGACTGAAAGGAAGGGGAAAAGTGTAAAACAAAAAGAGAAAAAAAATTAAGGATTGCCTTGGACAACAGAATAAACTCATAAGGAAAAAGCCATTAGAAATTTAATAACTAGATACAGGAGATGAGACCTCATTATTGTTGTACTGCACACAAAAAAAAGCTGAAGCTCGATTTAATGAAAGACTACCTAAACTTACATAGATTTATTTCGGTGAACACAAGCCTTTCTCCAGGTCTGTCAGAAGATGCTAATTGCGACTGACTGTTGCTATCAATCAGACCAGCAGACAGATTAACTTGCCATATTTTTAATAGGTGGGTGTGCGTAAGACGTACAGCAAACCAAATGCTTCTTGATTTCAGCAGCACGAGCAGTACAAACCAAAGCACTTCAGAGCCCTTAAAAAACAAAGCCATCCCAAATAGGTAGTGGCAAAGTTTTGGTTGGTACCCGAGATAAGATGAAGTAAAGGCCCTCAAAACCACCAAGAAAACAAAACCCCCAAAACAATAGAAAGAAATCACCAGCTCTTCATTAACTGAAAGCTCTCCAATAAGACACAGTCCCACCTTCTTTACTTCATTACTGCTTCCATCGATAGTTGGCACCACAAGACAACAAAACAGCATCTCTGTGAGAACACCAACATATACTGGAGGCTTCATCTTCAGGTGTCAAAAAACCCCCACAAACCCAAACTCCACATGTGCAAGGCCGTATTTGCCGGAATTTTCTCGGGAACAGCACGACACGCTCCCTGTCAAGGCAAAACATTCCCATACAGTAATCTAACACGCAAATCCTAAGCGCAATTAACCATTGGCTGCCCACCAAGGTACTTTGTCCCAGCAATGGGTACTTTTCCACTCTGGACTTGTGCAAAGCCAATGAGTCAGCACGGCCAAAAAAAAAAACGCTCCTCCCGGCACTGTGCCTGCACTCAGCAAGGAGATGGACATCGTCTGCCATGCAGGAAGGAGCTCGATGGCATGAACGCCCCATGCTTCCCGGCACTCGGACAGCTGTTTCGGCAAAGCCTTTCTCAGCGCTGTTAAGACATGCCAAAAACCAGCTGTACGGGTGGTTTGCCAAAAGCATTTATTTCAATGCTATTTGTAGCCTCCAGCTCTGAAATCAAGAGCTGTTCTTGCCTCCGACATGCTTGGATGGTTTCCACAGGTTTAGCCTGGTTGCTTTTAGACCAACCAGCACCTTTCCAGTCCCAGTAATGGGAGGTGAGTTTCCAGGATTCAGGAAGGTTTCCAAGGAGACAGGTAGAGCTCTTGCTCAGATAAGTCATTGCTATTATTAATCCTGTGGCTGATTTACCTACAATTTGACATCACAGATCATTGTGATGAGCCTAAATATTTTTATAAGAAATGTACATTTAGGACTAACAACCTAAAAGCAAGTAAGATTCGATGTTATGGACAGCATCATCTTCAGATTCCAAAAGCAAAGACAACCTGCTTCAACCTGAAGTGAGGAAAGACATTTGGGAGAATACTTTAAAGTGCAAATGGCAGTAGAAGTTGGTGTCCTACTGCATGAAGTTCCTCATTTCCATCTCAGATTTGGTCCCAGATTTTACCTTCTACCCTTGTTTTGGCTTATCCTCAGCATAAGTGGCACATTTACCATCACAGGGAGAAGACAGTCAAGTCTTTTGCCATTGACGACAAAATGCAACTAGATTTCTGTAAGAATAATAAAAAAGATGGAAGACCAAAGACAACAGACACCTGCTCATAAAGCCATCTGAAAACTTTAACATATTAACATGCAAAATTTACAGAGAACCCCATCTCACGTTTTGGGGTGTCAGACCATTCCTGTGCCCATCAGAACAAGATCGTTTCAAACCAACAGACATCAAGTGAGGGCTGGAGCCCTCAATTCCCAGCATATTGCTGCCACAACCCTGATGCTCTCCTGATGGGAGTCCAGAAGGACAGAAACAGATCTGGAGGCTGAATAATTCATTTCAAAAAAGCCTTTGAAAAGAAACTGATTGATTAACTAAACGCCTGCTAAGAGAAAGGATTTTCAGATTGCACCCTGATGGGAGTGGACATTTAGCATAGCAAAAAGCAGGCATGACTGGATGACATTTAGGCAAAGGAAGGTAGAAGGAGTCATGCCGAAGAGATTTTCTAGCAGCGAGTTAAAGCTTGTGGAGGAACAGGATGATACCAAAGGGACATTGCTTGGAGGAGCACTACTGCTACAGACAAAATGGTCTGCCAGTGTGGAACCAGTAGCTCTCCTGTACTGCAAAAAGCGACATTTCATCTACAGATGCCAGGGTGGTTTCTGATTTTCTCTTGCTATTTAAAATGCAAGGACTTTTTCCCCTCCTCCAGTATTTCAAGACAAATTATATGAACCATATGGCCTCTGTTCCTCACTTTTTTGCTCCACAGAACAAGGATGGCAGCTGAGTCGCACTCACACAGACACTATGAATGCTGCTCTTAAAAATCCTAAAGGGACATGAGAAGAGAGACAGGGTGTGTGCATGCACAGAGGAAAGCAGGCTCTGGAGAACAAAGGAAGATCCTTGAGGAGCAGGCTGCAAGCACTGATGGATCAGTATCCCTCAGGAAGTGCACACATCTACAGCTTTCCTGGGAAACTCTCCATTTCACTGCCTCTGGCTCCATATACCATGTCCCCAACAAATCCTTTATTTCAGGACAACAAGCATTTTCAGCCATCCCATGGATCTCTTTTGCTGGCTTTTGTCAGAAGAGGACTCAGTTGTATTTGTGTCTTTCTAGTATAGGAGTGTTGGACCCGCAAATGCAATATTATGGACTCAGTCTGGCCAGACGGGCAAAGCAACCAGCTATCAGGCTCCATCAGAGAGCATGTTTGTCTGCACAGCAAATCACATTTGTCTTGCTTCAGGAGATTTGAAGGCAAATATTGCATTGCTTTTTATCATCTGCAGTCCCACTAGATCTAGTTTCACCTCAGGTCCCAAACTCCCAGGCTCTGCAGACTTTTGATCTTGACATTGCCCAAGGGTGGATGTCTGTGTCCTACAGCTCAGACTCCAGACTCTTCTCTGGGCTATTTCCTTCCCCCCCAGCTCCACTTGGCCATTTCTCCAAACTAAATCTACATACAGTTGGGCTCAACAGCAAAAGCATAGCAAGCAGCCCTGTGAAACAAGACCCTATAAGCAGAAACACCTTCTGGCAAGGCTTTAAAATCGTTGGTTTCCCAGGTAGATATGACTTAATACAACCTGAGGACTTGCACTGTAAGTAGAGCTCTTCAAACTCAAGGTGACATTTGATACAGTGAAAAGCTGGGCATAGATGGAAGTACAGGAGTTTTGACCACCTCTCACTAGTCCTCATCTTTCTTACCCCATCTCAGCTTTGCCATTCAAGGGCACAGTCAGAGGACACTCACTACACATACAGCAAAAGCAAAGTGGTTGGATAAACCTACTACCAACTCATCATGGGACATGGAGACCATTGCTTGGAGGTTGGAACAAGGCTCGCTAGTCTCTGATCTTGCTTCTCGTGGGCTTCAGAGCAAATCATCTGCTGCTAACAGACAACCAGCTCTGTGTATCAGGGAACGGTGAAGGGGAGGGATGCACCCTGCTGAACGCCACCTGGGCCACAGTTCCACACACAGCACTGAGCGTCCTCCACCACTGCTCTTGATCAACCTTTGCAATCCTCTGCACCCTGACATGCAAGCAGCATCTTCTCAGATAGGTTTATTCCATACTGCAAGGAGCGTTTGCTGGCTCCAAGGAGGACCACGAAGCAAAGCAAAGGGCCAAGTCTCTGCTGGGAGTCTTGATCCAGATAAGGTTTATTTAAACTATCCGGAAGATAGAAGGAATTTGTCTGCTGTTTAGTTTCTTTAGAAAGCTATGGGGGGCACGCAAGCCTGAAAACCCCACAGGAATAAAATCTTTTAACAGGTTTTGTGATTTGCTGCCATGCAGAAAGCATGCAGAGCACAGGTTCTCACTTGGCTTCTTCTGGCCTTCACAGTTGGTACAAACTCAGTAGGACAGGAAAAAGCATTTATCATGCCCAGAACTTCATTCCACCACCCACAGAGGCAATATAGTTAAAAGAGTGACACAAATTAAGCTGGCATTTTAAGATATTGCTTAAAGAAAGAAACCATTAAAGATGAAGAGAGCTAAAAAATACTTCTGCGTCATGACAGGTGTTTATCTCACCTAGCAAACTCCCGTAGTGCACACTCTTGGACTTAGAGAGGAGCTCAAGCATGCTCCAGCCTGCCAAATTGGTTCTGACAACCTATACAAATATATTTTTCTGCTTTGAATGTCAGTAAAAAAGTTAGTTGCATGCCTTAAAAAAAAACAAACACAAAAACAAACAAACAAAAATCCCAAAACCCATTCACAAGGCCAGTGCCTACACTGCAGTATGCTGTCTTGTCTGAAGTCAATCAATCACCAGGGAGAGATGGAGGTACAACTATGCAACAGACCTACGTACAGAAGCACCCAAACGAGAAACACAGGCCAGTACGTCCAACCACCACAGGACAGCGTTATCCAAGCCAACATACTCCATCTGTAGCCTGGACATGCCCAGAAGCCTTGGACAAGAAAGGACTATATGATTATGATTTCAAGATCTACCCGGAGGCAGGTGACAGGAACATTTCATCATCTCATCCAGTCTCACAATGATCTGCAATGTAAGAGTACCGTGCGGTCATGTAGGGTCAGCACAGCTTGTTTGTTTGTTTTTCCAGATTGCCACACACTCAAGGCATCTTGCTGTAAGCCGAGTTTAACCACTGCTGGTGAGGTCCTGCAAAGGGCATGAAGACTGAGCCTCAGGCTCTAAAAAAATCCAAAAAATATCACAAACTACTTCTGCTGCAGTGCAAGGGCCAAGCCTGGAGAGCAAAAAACAGCAGAACCAATAGCCAGAAAAATGCAATGGCACAAACCACCCTGAGCAAGGCAAGGATTGCCCTTTTGTTTGCAAAGCTTCTAGAACATCTGGGGTGTGACTTGACTCTGGGTTCGTGTACTGATTTATGACCACGGTAATTCTAGCCAGGAGGGGTGCCTCAAAGCTAAATTTGCCTTATGCATTCTCTGGAGAGCAGCCTGGAGACCATCAGATCCGGTACCATCCTTTACACAGGCAGAAAAATCAGACAACGTGGTACTAATGATGTGAGACTACTCACCATTGGTGCTCCACGGTGACCTATAATGGCTGGCTTTGGTCCCAGAGCCTTCTTCTCCATTATGCAAGGGGATGAGATGGTGAGGGGGACGAGGTAAAGTGCAACTACAACTGCAAGGTATGCAGTGAACATCAGCATCTGAGAAGCTGAGATGGAAAGAGAGAGAAAGAGCTAGTGAAAATGTTGGTCCTGACCCCCTCACACCACAGGAGCGAAGTCAAGACACCTTCATCTTCCTCCAGAGGAGAGACTGGTCTACAGCCACTGTCCCTAGCACAACAGTAGAGCTCTGTGTTTAGGGAAAAACATATCCTATTTTTTAAAAACATCTCTGAGCTAATCAAGTCCTGAGGGAGCTTTTCACTTCATTTTGTATTGGGGAAACAAAAAGTTAAGTGAATTGCTTAAAGTCCCAGCAACGTAGCCCAAAACACTGCTGGTTTCCAGCCCTTTGGGGGCGGGCAGCACCAAATTTTGCCCTGCCTGACAGCAGAAATAGATCATCAGTTAAATATATCTACAAATAAGTCACAGCGCCATGTCGGTGCATTTAATATCACTTGGGTTTACATCACTTGTGTTTACATTGGTGGTTCACCAACGCCACCCACTTCAGCCAGGGTAACGCCACTTTAACTGCTTCTGCGTTAGGATTTGTACCAGCCAGAACCGAGCTCATTTGCAATGTTTTACTGCTTAAATTGGACATGTTTAAATAAATCCTTGGGTTGTGATGGTGCTGCGCTCTCCGGGGTCTCTGCAAGCAGCAGTATTACAGGACTGACAAATGCAGCAAAGAGGGTGCTGGCTGCAGCGCTTGGGGCCAGATGAGCAGTCCTGCCTCCCACACCATGCCTCAGCCACCCGCCGCCGACTACCAGTGACTTCTCACAAAGTCCAAAGTATCTGGGAATCTTTCGAAGGTGCTGACAGCACAACAGAAACACCCCTTGTACCCAGCAGACATGAATTCCTTGTAAAGAACAACAGGCACCTTTGAACTCCTGAGCTATTTGGAGTCACTTGAAACCACAGATATTAAAGCAAAAGACTTTTTTTTTTTTTTTTAATTATTTATTTTGCAAACTCATTAAGGCTTTGGAACTTGAGGGAGAACCTAAAAAAAAGAAAAAACCCTTTAAAACAAATATTTGCAATGGACACAAGATGGAGAAGGCAGGTTTTTTTAGGGGAAGGACAGAGCAACCCAGCTCTTGTCCTGACCGCAACTGATCTGGTTTCACGCATAAATAAGCTGCTTTTTGCTTCCAGCATCTAACAGCCTCATTCAAACATGTTCCCACAAGCCAGAAAGTAACACTAGTAACTTTGCCAGTTAATTTTTCCTCCTCTCTGGAAGAGATGTCAATCACCCACAGAGCACTCAAGGAACTGAATGGCATCTTGCTGAGTGAGCTCACGCTGTGTCCTGCACCATGACAGTATGGAGTTGTGCCTTACCATCGTCAAAACCTCCAGACAGATCCAGGACGTGATCCGGACCCAATTCTTGCTCACCCCAGGAACACCACACACCAACCAGGCTTTGAAAATCAGCCTAATTGTCAGCAAAGTCTCAGGCTGTGCAAAGAATCTGGTCTTTTCCTTCCTGGTGCCGCAGTTTAGGGATTAAACAGCTCAGATTCAGACTAAAGGCAAGCACCGTGTGAAATGCGGGGGCTTCCAAGTATTTTTATCATTGGACTGCACCCACAAGGAAAGGATGCCCCAGCACGGGTCACAGACCATGTTAAAATGGAGCTGAAAACCTCACCCAGCCATGCATAATGTGGGAACTGAGACCACATATAAAAAAAAACCTGAAATGAAATACATGCATGAAATACAAGCAAAATACATACTGTTCAATCTGAGGTTGGATGGTCTGTATGGAAGCAGCTCTCCTGGTGACCACCCAAGCTAAACAAGCAGGACAGATAAATCTCCCACTTTCTACAACATGACGCTGCCAACAACAACATTTAGACGCAAGCCTTCCTTCTCCATTCCTCCTACTCTTAGTGACCATTCCAGCCTAGTTTGGGCTCCTAGAAGAGCATGTTTCTCTCACTGCTATTTGCTACTCAAGGCTTCCAGGGCTGCTTTGAGTTCAATGTTTTCTACCTGACCTGAGAAGCAAGCTTTGAAAACAAGCTACTACCTTTTAAAACACTGCAGCTTTTCAAGAAACTTCTGTTCTCCAGGTTTGGAAAAAGTAGCAGGGGGGAACAGGGGAAAAAAAAAAAAAAAGTGTAAATTCGCTTAGTAAAAAAATCAGTTGAAGACTGTCACATGCCTCAAAAATGACAAGAACAGATTGTTGCACCGATGACTGCAGCTGCACCAGTTATTTCCAAAAGATTATTATTAGTGAGTTAAATCTTATTTTCCCAGAACAAGCAACTGTCAGTTCTCACAGAGATTTTAGTTCTTCTCTTCCATTTTTAACACCACCATGTCAAACATATCTGTACCAAAAAGTCTGTAAACTCCTCCAGGTATGATACCTTTCACAGGTAAAATGACCCTGAAATAACTTTAAGATCCAACGGTACAGAAGAGATTGATATTTTTCCTTAAAAACAAACCAACCAAAAAAACCCAACCCAGGAGCAGAAAGAGAGAAGGAAAACAGCTTCCTGGCTTATTAAAAACAAACAAACAAAAAAATCCATTTTCAGGGAACTCAGCTGCAAGAGAAAAATCATGAGGAATTCACAAGGAGCACATGCAGCCTCTGCTCTAGGCGTAACCATGAATCCTCCCTCAACTGGCAGCCTAATTACATGCTAGGACGTATTTAAGAAGAATCAGGTACAGCTTTATTGGCATATTTATAAATTAAGGCAGAGCAATTCTTTCTCTGAAAAATCTCTCTGGATATCAAAATCTTTCCATCCTCAGACACTGTTTCCTCATTCTTAACTCCCACTTCTTGGAAGTCTTTTGCAAGCACTGCCAAATACTTCCAGGGCTTGTGTTTTGCTGCAGGTTAAATACCAATTAAAATAAATCCTCTGGAACTGGCACAAGTGTCTGAGAACATCCATGGATGCCCTGAAGAAAAACACTTCTGAGGGCACAGAAGGATCAAATTATTTCACAAGAAAACCTAGAGGAACAGCTCAGGCTTGGGAGAGCCCCTGGCAACACGATGGGACAGGGGAGATGCACAGAAGAGTGCACTTATTTCAGTGGACAGGGCCATCAACAAGAAGAGCTGGATTCAGTGTGTCCTTCACAACTCTGCTTCTTTAGACCTTTGACCGTGTCTCAACGTACGTTTAAGGAAGCACCTAACCTTCCAGGGACCAGATCTCTACTGAGCCCTCGAGGTGCTACTGCATCACAAGCAGCAAGTCTGTGCAGGCTTTCAAAAGCCAGATCCTCCTACAAATGCAGGTGAACAAAAGCCAATTTGATGGGGCTAGGAGGAAGCGCCTAAAAGATCCAGAGCGCAACTCAGCACATTAGCTGCAGAGGGTGCACTTATGTTTTCTAAAGCAGATTGATGGAAATCTGGATGCTTTTATTCATCACACCTTTGAAAACAGCCCTTTCACCTCCAACTCTGGTGCGCTTTTGACCACAAAGCAGCAGCCATGGGATCTGGATGCATCCCCAGACCAGATACACCCACTCTGGTTTCAGCCAGGTTACTCTAGGAGAACACCCACTTCCCCAACGTGGCTGAGCTGGAGGCTACTAAGCCCAGGGAAGGAACTACCACCTGCCAGGTGGTTCCCAATAGGAGCACCCAACGCCCCAACCACCACCCACCAGCCCCCGACCACCACGCAAGGACACGAGTGGTACTCACTGGCTTTCTCCGTTCGTGCAAACTGCCCCGCTATCAACCACGACAGGGCCGTGACCGCCGCAAGTGCTCCTATGTGTAAGAAAGGGGCTGTGGCCTGCAGGACAGAAGAACAGGAGAGAAAAAACGATGACAAACACGCCAGCACTTTACAAATTCATTGACCTTGCAGGCTGCATAGTGCATCAGACCACTCTGTTTGCGGTTGGATTTCACACCATTCCTACATCAGGCTCCCGCATCTGTTTTGGCCATCTCTTCTTCCAATCCCTAACATTGTCTTCGGCACTCAGACCACTATGAAGGCAAAGCAGGAAATCTCTAAACCCCTTCTTGGGGAAGAGCTCACCCAATAACACAGATATTTGGAAGAGGGCTCCTTAGACACTATGCAAATTGAAGTAAGGCTCTCGGTGGCACCAAGTTTTAAATTTCTTGTAACCCCGTTGAACAATGGTCAACGGCACAATGTCCAGATGGAGACCAGTGACGAGTGGTGTCCCTCAGGGGTCCATACTGGGACCAGTACTGTTTAATATCTTCATCAATGACATGGACAGTGGAATTGAATGCACCCTCAACAAGTTTGCAGACAGCACCAAGGTGAGTGGTACAGTTCACACGGACAAGATGCCATCCAGAGGGACCTGGACAAGCTCAAGAAGTGGGCCCACATGAACATCATGAGGTTCAACAAGGCCAAGTGCAAGGTCCTGCACCTGGGTCAGGGCAACCCCCGGGATCCATACAGGCTGGGGGATGAAGGGATGGAGAGCAGCCCTGTGGAAAAAGACTTGGGAATGCTGATGGATGAAAAGCTGCACATGACCCAGCAATGTGCGCTCGCAGCCCAGAAAGCCAACCGTGTCCTGGGCTGCATCCCCAGCAGCGTGGGCAGCAGGTCGAGGG
>JAOBAS010000025.1:25315475-25334931 GCA_025311575.1 Elanoides forficatus
GGGGGAGAAATTGGATCTAACAGACAATGAGTCTGAAGTAAGAAGGGAAAAAACATTCCTGCCGTTCTGGCTGCTGAGGCTTCAATGGCTAACCAGATGCTTCCTAAAGTAAGTCATTGCACATCTCAGACATATCTTATTTGATTATTGTAAAGACTAGGCTAATAGCTCTCTGCACACTTTGTTAGAGAAGGCTATGAATGAGATTTCTGAGCTGTGACATGCTCCATTTACAATTCAATTTAGCAGGTCAAAGAAAGTGGCAGAGAACATATTATTGAAATATGCGTTCCTGCTGGGGCCGCCGTAATTGAACGGAGATCAACAGATGCAACAAAAAGAGAGCCAAATCTCTAAAAATAACATTATTACATTTTGTAAAACACCTCGGCTCCCAGCCTCCAAAAACACAACCAGAAAGGTTAGTCAGGCAGGACTGCTAATTCCCTGCAGGCTTCAGGGCTTGCAGCCTTGCAAAGTTGAGGAGCAATCGGGCAGTTTTGCTTGCCCAGGTAGCAAGCAAAGGGATAAAGGTATCCAGACTAAAGGATAACCCATACCTGCCTGCCCCTCTTCCCCCCCACACTCTGCCATTACAGAGGACTGGTTTCTCTCTAGGTGTACTTCACTGAACAGAGGCAACACCTAACCGTACCCCAGCAGCTGCATTCATCACAAAAAATGCTGGCAACTCTTGACGGCGCTGCAACGGGAATTCCTGCGCCATTCCAGAGACGGTGCACAGCTGGAGCCAGGGCTGTTTCTGGCTATTAGTGGCCCCAGGGGACTTTCTGCAGTAATAATAATGCCCTGGACCAGCTCTGCCTCCTGCAATTACATCCTCCCACTTTCATTCAGCGCAGAGGTAAACAAAAAATCCCCTGGGAGCCTCTGATTCATGAGAAAACAGCACAGATAGGGGTTCCCCAATCTACCCCCCGCAGCCTGATTTACCTTCACAGCTCCTGACAATGTGTTTTTAATCTACTGGATCTTTTGCAAACAACATAACCAGAGATACCCAGTGTTTCTGGCCATACTAATGGAAGGATTCGAGTATTACAAACCTATTACTGATGCTAATGAAGCACTATTCCCTCTTTACTGAACAATTTGCATATTTGGAGGGCAAAGGGAGGCAGCTATCTTTTCTAGTCCAACTAGGTCCAGCTCTTTCAGTCTCTACTGATGAGGCTCATCTAGAAAAAAAAAAAAAAAAAAAAAAAACGCGGCCGTTGCTCTTGCCCAGACCAACTGGATAAGGTCCAAGCCTTGCCTGAAGTGGAGCACCTTGCTGGGCACAGCATCCCTGCTGAGCTCTCATCAGCATCAAGCAGCAGGAGGACCGCATGCTTGATGCCTCCTGAGGACATTATTCCTGCTAACACATTCCAGTCTCATGATAGTCCTTTTTGCAGGCACATAATGTTGTTGACTTGCATTCAGCTTATGGTTCACTTTAATTAAAGCACCAACATCCTGGGGCAATGGGCTTTAAGATTAAAAATAGGTTTAATAAAAAAAGGACTATGTAAGTTAACTAAGAATAGAGTCAACGAAGGCTATTAAATTTAATGGCCTCAGTACCACCCTTTACTCAAGAAATCTCAGAAAAACTGATTTCCAGGAGGAAGATAATTTTGTGCACATCCTGAGGGTTTTGGAAGGTCTTTCCTTAGCTGTCTGCTTCTGGCCCCAGTTAGAAATAGGACATTTGGCTAGATGGGTTCTATACCAGGCCTAGAAAAGGATGTAGTCATTAAAAACCCCACATGCTTTCAGCAAAGCTGTGGCCTAACCACCCTGCATCTCAACAGATCACTTACGCCAGAGGAAAAAAGCTCTGCGTTAGCCTTTGTTGATCCTATTTCTGTCCTGGCCCCAGACTGCTTTTGCAGTTTGTCCAGCTCAGTCTAATCCCAGGCTCTGACATTCCTCCAGCTCTTTGCTCTTTGGTGTTTATGAGTTTAATAAGCATGGCTTTCATTAGGAAGAATGGCAGATAGGATAAATACTGAATATTTATCCCTATTTAAAGAGAATTACTGTATTGCAGGAGTGTTTACAGGAATTCTGTTGTAAAATGCTCTGGTTCAAAGCAAATAGTCCTATCCCAAATAGTCTGGTACAGATGTCAAATGGGTTCAAGGGCAAAGGACTGAACTGGAAGGAGAAACAGCCAGTAAGCTGATTCCTTGGACAATTTATTTCCCTTGCTGCATCTTATTCTTGGCAGCAAACGTCTGCAAACAGACACTAAACATGCGACTTTGTCGTGATGTTTGGCACAAAAAAACCCCAGGGATTTCTTTGCTGGTTGAAAGGGTGAGAGCATCACCAGCCAGCACTGGAAGATGAAAACCTGACAGTAAAAGAGGCAACGGGTGCCATTCTTGATATCAATATGAGGTCTTCCACCTTCCCTCAAAAGCAAAGATAAATAGCCTTCAACTTGAAAGGAGAAGGAGACAAAGGAGAGATGCACAGAAAGCAGGACCAGCCGTTCACAGAATGACCGGGAAGCCCACCCTGGCAGTGGCAATCTGAAAGGACTCCTCTATTACTCCCCCAACTAGATTCTGTTTGGGTCTAGGAAAATCCTGCTTGGCTCCCTGCTTCATACGAACAACAGATACCAACACGTGGTACCTCCAGACAAGGTGACGGGCTAATGCACGTGAAATCTGCCATCCCCAAAGCCAGGCTTGTCTCACAGTGGTCATTTTGGTCCACCTACAGAGAGGACCATGCCTGCACCAGCAGATGCAGAAGAAGGAAGCTAAGCCAGGAGCATCAACAAAAGCGGTGCCAAAAGGCAAGCCAGAACATTTTCCCACATGGAAGTCCACATAAGCTCTTCTCTTTCCATCAGGGTCACAACTAACAGGCAACAACAGCTTAAAAAAGGCATTTGCAAGGGCAGACTATCCAGCTATCCTGCCTGATGGGTCCCCTGGACCCCACTTGAGGGCAGCAGCAACAGAAGCTATAATGTAGTAGATATCTAAATGCTTGTGTTATTCAGAAATCACTGTCTGGAAGGCACAAAAATTATGATGACAGTAAGCAAAAATTATTGGCTAATAAAAGCTGCAGCAAAGAAGCTGAATATCTGACTTATGCAAGGTCCTCTTGCCACTTTCCAGCAGCTCTGACAAATCACACATCACTGTTGTTGCAGTTGGGTGTTTTCTGTGATGTTTATAATTCTGGCATAGCAAATTCAAATTATATAACAACAATTCTGCCACGCTTGTCTAGAGGGAAGCCACAAGATTCCCCTGCAGCTATTTCCTTTCACTACCCATCACCATGACTAAAATGCAAGCGGCCAACTTGTAGACAAGAGAAGTAAGTCATTTCCATCCTGTTTTAGGCAGGAGCAAGAGCCCAATTGCTCTATGCGTGTGTTGAAAAAGGCATTGCAACTGCTTTGTCTCCTGGTGCTTTCCAAAGGCAGGCCAGCACATGACTGTTCAAATCCCAAAATAACGGTACTGCCCAATTAAATCTATTTTTCTTCTCCTCATTTACCGTATGACCATCTGCAGCCAAAGCACAAAGACACGCAATGAGCAGAGGACATCGCGAGTGAGATGAGGTACAGAGCCCCCAGGGGAGGGACATTACTGATTCACCTTGCCGGAATCAGAGCAAACTTAACATTTCCGCTGGGATGCCCAGTGGGTGCCCCTGGAGACAACCAAAGCACGCTGGGAGGATGCTCTTTGGAGAGAAAGCTCAGTTCATTTCCCTGCCATAAAATAGTTTGCAATTTCAGAAAAGGCATTTTCATCTCTCATTCTCACTCTGTAAAAACAGGAATAATTATCCTTCTTATCAAGAGCTGCACATTGATTAAAGCACTTCAAGTCCTCCAATGGAAGGTGTTACAGAAATAGCAAGTCTGCCATACCATTGTTTCTGTACCTTGCTGCACTCGAGAGTTTTTTCAAAGCAGCATCACAGCCAGCCTGACTTTCCACTCTCCTTTAAGAAGCTAACCTGAAGAGGACATTTGCTGGAAGTTCAAAAGAGCTCACACTGAAAATAACCCAGACAGTCAAAGTTCAAGATTTTTCCTGGTTTACTGCTCTTCGGTTGTAAAACATGCCAGGCAAAAGTATTAATCTTGCAGCTCTTCTACGTGACACTGGACATTTTGCATGAGGAACCTGCTTTCACACAATCTCTTTGCACAACCCAACATAGATATTTAGCAAGTTGGAGATAAAGCCACTGTTCTGGCCAGGAGACGGATGGACCAGACAGATACCAAGCACAGAAAAAACAGCTCGGGGAAGTATGCAGGGAAAGAATTCCCAAAGCATCACTGTCTTGTAGCCTGGGATTTTATAGACAACAAACAACATGGCTTTTGGCTTCACATCTAGGATAGATGCTAATAAAAAAATATTTCCAAGCACAGGAATAGACCATGACACAGGCACTGCTCACAGCGTCAGCAATACCATCCCCAAAGATACTCTTATCAAAACCACACACAACCTCTCTCCTGCTATGGAAGAGACTAAGGCAGCCATTTGCTTCAGCCCAAAATTAGGCACAACCTGCATCGTACCAAGGTATAAAGCCTGTATTCAACGATCCTTCACCAGCTTTCTCATGGAGCAAAGGAATGTCTTTCCTTGATATAGGTCAAGTCACAATCCACCCTCTGTGGTAAGTAACAACAGAGTTTGAGCTCTCCCCCACACTACCACAGATTTAAAATGTGCAGAGGACTAATATATATATTCATTACTCGCTTCCTCAACTGTCCACGAGTTTAAAAAAAAAAATTAACTGCTCACAAAGTTGCTTTTATAGGCGTAAAAACAGACTTCTTTATAGAGGGGCCAAATATACTGTGAGCACCAGAGCTTGACAAACAGCTCCATAAGAGCAGGGCTGGCCTTCTTGGGTGTAAATGTTGATTTTTGCAGTTAAGGGAGAAAGGGTGCAATTGCAGAGACAGACAGCTGCAGGGCTCTGCCTGCACCAGTGTTTTGTGGATGTGCCACCTCCTCCCTGCACAGAGTGGGGTGGGAAAGCAGATCAAGTATTTCCACTTTACGCTGGTTTTCATCAACTAGGCACTGTGTTGCAACCTATAAAACCCACCTCCAATTCATGGATGATCCAGACAGGCAGGCAACGGCACTTTCCTGACAGTTGAGCCCCTTGCTGTGAATCAGAGATGCAGGAGGAGAACCCAACCCATGAAGCTATGCGAACAAGAGGGGGGAAAAGGAGAGGAGGGGATCACAGCAACATCCCACCCCTGCAGCTCAGATCCTAGTATACCATCTTCTCTCTCATCTTTTAGAAAGCTGAACCAGACAATTTATCTGGCTGGTCTTTCATTAGCCCTCTCCATGATGATTAACGGGAATAAAGTTGTTTCCCCATGGGCTGTTTCTCCTATGGCATTAATTTATTCTCATATCTTACTGGACATCAGGAGAGAAAAAGCCGTGATCTGAACAGTGGTGGGTATCAGCCCAGCTGTCCCAGCACAATCTCATGGAATGGCCACAGGCTGCCACATCCATCGGAGGGTACCGCTCCCTTTCCATCCCAAATAATCCACAGTAAGCTGTGGTCTGTACGAAGCTCCTTAAGGCATAAGGTAACCCGGCAGACAGGTCAATAATCTCCTCGACATACAAGAGTAGAAGCTGGAGCACCAGGGCAAGGGATAGTAGGACTCAATAAGTAGGACTAGAGTTTCCAGAGAACAGCTCAAGCCTTTGCATCCAGCAACCCTTCCCAGGTAGGCATTAAACCAGTCAAAAGAAAACCTCATTAGGTATCTTGTCCTTAATAAAAACTTCAGTGGAAGTGGCAGGAGAGAAGAGGGGAGGTGAAACCCATACAGCCATTAACAGCTCAATACTTGGACACCCTTCAAGGTACTTTCCTCAAAGGAAAGAGCCTCGCAGAGAGTCCGAGCAGCCAGCCTGGGTATGCAGGTTGCCACAGGCTTTTTTTCTTTCCCACTTCAGAAGTTTAAAAGCAGCTCTTCAATCTATTTCTTGTTGGTGGAAGGGAACCTTGGCAGACAGTCAAGATGCTCTATGGGCTGCTGACCACATAGCTATCAGAAGCAATTTTTTTCTCCCTCTACTCTGTTCAGACCATGACAAATATCTTGGACTTGAAGGAATAATGAGGGGAGATAAATGCATGGTAAAGAGGAAAAAAAATAAATTTGGATTTTACATTAATTTAATTTTTACCTCCCCCCCAAAAAGCTTTCCAAACCATTTCTCCTCCCTGCAAGAGTATAACTGCTTGTGCAACAAAACCCACAGCAGGAAGGTTATGTGCACAGCCACTGGAAAGGCATCTGTCACCTCTGTGGGCTTTGACATCAAAATCCTTAAGTAGAAGATTGTATTGTTGAGGTAGATGTTTTAGGGGATGAACGGTCTACAGCAGGCCGTAGTTCTGCCTTTACCTGTTAGCTGGGCTTTTTTTGGGCCCCAAGCTCTTCAGTGCATCTCAGGGCACCCACGTTTTTCAAGCAAGCAGCAGCTGGTGAGGAAAGGATACCTAATATTTCAATTAATAGCTACAGCAGTCATGGTTCATAATTACAACTAATTATATCAAGGCATGTTAGGTATAAGACACCTGCTTACGGCCTGCTTATTGTTCATACTGACAATACAGCCAGCATTGCCTCCACAAAGCACAGGGTAATGGAAAAGTAAAGCCTGACTTACAAACCCACATCCAAACACGTGGCTGTCAACTGTCTGCCTGCAGGACGCCCATCCAAACAATCCAGGTTTCTTTGTCACAGGAAATATCCAAGTTATCTACGGTACCTCAGCTCCCATTTCAGTGGACTGATGGAACTTCTAAATATAGCATATGGAAAGCCATATTTCCAATTTTTTTATAGACCTGGTAAAAATCACTCTTCAGCCATCAGGTTATTAATGCTTCAAATCCACTAAAAGAATATCACAGGTATTTTGCAGGGATACACAAGGACTCTTTGATCCTTCCTATCCAAAAACAGGCAAGGAAGCACAAGGGTAGGAGGTGGGTCTGCTGTTTAAGTTTACAAGCTCAAGAGGAGACTCGCCTTGGACCTACTCCAGTACCAAACATGCTGCAACTATCAGAAAAGGCAAATAAAATGAAAAGCAATGGCTCTAAAGCCAAGAACAAGCAGTAGCTCCCAACTTCCTAAGGGATGCAATCTTTTGAATTTTCTTGTTGTATTTAATACCAAACTGGTTGTGTTTTATTAAAAAACTCATGACAAAGAAAAGACAAAGATAGATTGAACTGTGAGCTTTGGTCACTGAAACAAGGTGGCCCGGAGCCCCATCTCCCTGACAGGCACAGCTGTCCAGCAATCACATGCACATGGCCCGTGATTTCCAGTAACACAGGGTTGTTCCCCACCAGTCTTCATTCAGACTCTGCCTGAATTATTCAAGCAAAGGCTCTTCCATCATCTCCCTCCACATTCTAGCTCCAAATGATCTCCATTAGACGCTGAAAGTTCAAGGACTGCTAGCACCATCAACCCGGGCCTGAAAGACAGATGAATTTTCAATTATCTGTCTCATATCACAGGGGCCATTTCCCAAAGCATTTGCTGGCCATGGCCAGTAGCCCTGGGAGTAACACAAAGGATTGACAGGATAAAAAGATGGAACCAGTTCCTGCCTGGCATTAGAAACATTTTTTCCACCAGCAAAAGGGCATGAATCTTTGATGAGTAAAGCTTTTCTGCCGACTGTTCATCCATTAAGGAAACAACATCAGAGCTGATTTCTCCAGCCCAGTACCCTCCCAAAAGTCCTGCCTAATGCAACAATTGCACTATGCCAGACAAAAAAAAAAAAAAAAGTGTTAATAAATCACATGGCGGCAGCCTGGAAGCAGGCTGTGACCACAGCCCAACCTAATTTACAGTTGAGCTTGCAGGAGGCGAGAGACAGGAAAAAGGTGGAACGTGACCCTCCCAAACCTCAAATTAGGAAGCCAACTTCACACGGATGTTGGTACTTCCAGCAAGAGAATTGTTGCCAGAGACGGGTGCTAAAATATCCAGTTTAGCCAAGTCTCCAACATAACAGATGCTGGACCATTTAAACCAGCAGATCAAGCTTGCTGGTCCCTTACATGATTCATTTCATGTACTCCAAGACACATTCAAGCACACCACCTCCATTTGGCTTGATAGATCCATGCCTGAAAAATGCAACAAGCGAATGAGAAGGTCTCTCTTCGCTTCAGAATACGCAAAGGCATAGGTTGCACAAATGGGAAACTATGAACCAAGTTCACTCGCCTTTCGGCCAAAGCCCACGGGTTAATGCAGTTTTAAGAACAGAACTAGCCCAGCCCAATTTTGCACTCAGTTCTGCTCAGTGCCACTTGACTATTCACTGGAAGTATTTATTCAGCAATCGTTTGCATGGCAGGGAAGACTGTACTCCCGTGCTTTCTCCTCGCTGGTGATGGTCCTCCAACTCTTGTCCAGAAGTTTGGGTTATGCTCAGACAGACAGAAGCTCTCTCCTTGCACATCATCTGCATTAGGAGGCCTCCAGCAAACAATTTAGACTTAAGAGGAACTGATAGATTTATTCTTGTAGCCAAATCTTTTTTTCTCCTTGATATGCTTAACACTGTCTGCAAAATGGAGCTATTAGCATGCAGTGTTCCCCAGTGATTGCCATTTCACAAGCAGATGAGTATGTAGGAAACCACAAGGCAGATGCAGTAGCTGCCTAGGGTCATGCAAGAAAGAGTATAAAATAAATGTCAGAATCACACAGTAGCTTGGAGAAGGTTGAACTCTGAGTTTTCTGCTGACAGGTATTTAAAAAAAACAAACTCCACCTTATCAAAACTAAGTTCTGTGGTACACAAAAAGTGCTTTATGCATATGCTTGGGTAATAAATGGAGTATACAAAGTCAGTACTGAATGAAATCTCATCTCTGCTTTGTCACAGGGCTTGATATAGCAAAAAATAAGGGGCTTTCTTCTTTAACCTGTTGCTCGCACTGGTGGAGTAAAGAGTGGTGCATCCCACTACTCCACCATCAAATACAGGGAGGTCCAGGCACACAGTTAAATGTGAAATCTTCCAACTGAAATGGAGCATCCCTTTGATTGATTAGGAAGGGCTCAGTATGATGAGCCTATCTTTCTTCCAAGTATCTCAGCTTCACCTTTTCAATAAACACTACTATGTATATACCTCAAACAACCATCACTTGGGAGGTTTCCTAGGTTAGAGTCACTAAACACTCGCTAAAGGAGAGCCAGATGTTCCATTTGGTGCAAAGCAGCCTCTAAAAAACCACCATCCCTGCACCAGCTATGGACTTGGGATCCACAGGACCCACACAGATACCCTGCATGCACAAAACTTGGTTGCAAGGGCTAAACATCCCCAAACAGCTTTGAAAGCAACAGAACATGACTTCAGAGCAAGGTTCGTGCCTTCATTTATCCAGGCTCAGCCAAACTACCCTTCTCTGAATTTCAGATCATTCAAGAGCTGTATTCCTCAAGCATAATGCAGACATCTCCCCTGCACTGGATTGTGAATAACATAAGCATCTTGACCATCTCCAGACTCTCAAGTGATATTAGAGCCATGTGGTCTGGGTGACTAAAAGCTTTGGCCATGCTCCCTATGGAGCACAAAGACTCCTGTCCTACATTTCGCTCACTTTAACATAAAAATTCCCAGGAGTTTCTTCTACCAAGCTGCTTCCCAGAAAGCATTCAAGAGCAACAAAGGAAGGTCTGCTGTGTCAGCCAACGAACGTACAGAGCAAAAGAATCTACAAAGGCTATAAATCAAGGCAGAAATAAGCCCACTCTGATGTGTACACAAGCATCCCTTTCATCACCATCATCTCACATATATTCCTAAGAGTCTCCTCTCTGGGAGTCACCTCTCTCCAGCACAGAGATGTTGGAAAGCAAGTCCTATCACCACTTGGACAGGCTTGTTTCCCCCCATCTAGAGAATTTAGACAAGCTATTCTTGGTTTACAGCAATAAATTCAGAAGACAGCAGCACACTAGAAACAAAACAAGGTAGCACCAAATGGGATAAACCAGCCCATATAAGCAATTGCACTGTAGATGCTATTGAGCTTACTAAACTGCTTCTAAATTATTAGGTTTGGCCTGCTATAACATGCCTGCCTTGAGCAACAATCTATAGGTTTATTGGATTATAAATTAAAGTCAACAACTCTAGCAGGGTACAAATTAAAAATCTGTTTTGGAAGCATAATTACCATAATGCTGTAAGTAGTGATACATGGCACCTCCCTTCTTTTATTCTTTATTACATTTAGGATTCGCTTTAATTTTGTGATAAAAATTCTGTAGCATGAGCATCTGTCTCCAACTGCATCTTTTTAACCAAATAATCTTTCTGTACTGGCTAAGAAAATAGCCCACAAACCAGAACATTTACTCATTTATGCAGGGGGATATACAGAAGCAGGAGGCAAAAGATCCACTCTGCGCAATGACAAATAAGGAAGCAATAGCAGCTCAGATTGAGATCCAAGGGATATATCTCCACCAACCCATTTGGCTGGTTGATGGAGAAGACAGGAGAGGAAGGAGAGAAACTTCTCCAAACAGTAATTCACGAGCACAGCCAAATTTCACTGAAACACAGCAACTTTCCTTGCTACAACACAGCCCAAGCTGATCTAGTTAAATCAGGGGGAAAAAAAATATTTTGCCTTAGCAAATCCTACTTTTATTGGGCTCTCTGAAGGAGCAAACCTGTCTCAATGGGCTAGAGCAGCACAAATAGGTGCTGGAGGTTTCATAGACATTTTGTTTGACTAGAGTGAGTATCTCAGAGGTGTCTAGAGTCAGAAAAGTTATATGGAAGCTAAAGGCAAGCAAGGAGGGGCAAACCTACTGTAGTTCCCGGCCTCTTCTTCCCCAGGGTTGGACCAGCATCTGCCAAGACTCAGGTGTTCATGCAGGATGTAGGGTTTCCATTTCCCCTTCCACATCTCTTGTGAACCCAATTTGGTGTCTACAGCCTCCCACGATCCTGACTGTGGTTCACGTTACCCAAACACAGGGACTATTTGACCAGCCAGAGCACACTACAAGCCTTTGCAGTTTCCAAACTTCAGAAAGTTGCACCAGCTTTGCTCCTCAGCTGTGGTCTGTCCAGCCACTGCTGCCAGGGACAGACAGATAGGAAAACCACAGGCCTGAAGATATGTGGTTGGAGGCTTTTCATTATGGTCCTAGTTTGCTAACCAGAACATGACAAATGCACAAGCAAAGCTGCTTTGTAGCCTTGAAAGTACCCATGGTAGAAAATAAAAGAAATAAATAATAATAAAAACGCAACGCAACAGCTAGAGGGACTCCCTTGAATCTGGAATTTCCCTGCAAAAGTTGTCCTTTAGGGCAGAGACACAGCTGAGGACACACAGCAGCATTTGAACACGTGGCAGACGCTGGAAAGAGATTTACTGCTTGCTTAGTCCATAAGCCAGCCAGCTCTCCACCTGCCATCAGCCTGGTAATTTTACAAGCCCCCCTGCAAGAATTCAGTTTATCTAATTTCCCACGACCCTGGGTACCTGCTCTAGCCCAGTTTTGTACTCTTCAACCATAGATTTTTTTAGCGTAACCTATTCCAAGAAAGCAATTCAGCCTTTTCCAAGGATGAACTGTCATCAGATGTTCCAGAGGGAAAGTCACAGAAAGGCCAAAGGAATCGATAGATCTGTACCAAGGCTCAAATAGCAGCAAATAAGTAATAAAAGCATCTTGAAAACAACTGTATTGAACATCTGTCTACACTGAGCGAGGCAAGGGAAAATCAGCACGCCAGTAGAACGCCGAAGCGTTCTCCTCCAGCGGGGCAGAGAGCAATTGTTCATGGATCAATACCTTGATGATGTTTTGCTTGGACCACACACAAGGCCTAGACATGTGAACTCTCCCCACTTTCCGCAGAAGATCTCATCCTTTCTTGCCCTGTTTTGTGGGTCTGTGAAAGGAGATCACACCTGCCTTTAGCCACAAAGAAGAAATGCTGCTCAACGGCCAAGAAAAAGGTGGTGCCTGCAGCAAGAAAGTCCAGCAAACCTTCCAAAATGCAGCCGCCTGACCCCTTCACACTTCATTTCTCCTCCTCATACACAAACAGGGAGGACCATGTACTGCAAGGATTCATTCCCAGCCAGAAAAATTACTTTTTCTTTAATGAGTGCAGTAAGCAGAGCAAGCCCAGCTTTGGGACCAAGTAAAAAGGAAGAACTACATGAGATAAAGGGAGCAGGGATAAAATGGCACAACTGATTCATAGAAATATGGCCCATTTTCCCTAAAAACCAATACCAGGAAAGCTTTTTCAGAGGAATCATAACGATCAACAACTTCATGCAACAGCCGAGCAGATCTCTGCTGCATCCGTATTTTATTTTTGCTCCTACTTGCAGTTCAGAAACAGGGAGATGAGGTTAAATCTTGAATTTTTCCAGGAGTCCACAACTCTGACATGTCTTTTCTTGTAAAAGGCACAATACTGTTTGTCAGCCCTGAAAACAATTAAAAATATTTGCTTCTTGCATCAAGCCCATCACAGGATGCCTGCACTTGTTTGGCTCCGAGATGACAGCAATAGGTACATTTTATAAGCGCAAGCAGTTGCATCAAGATAACTCAACCTATTGCATTTTCACCACAAGCCTTCTCAAAGTCTCTACAGGAAAAGTAACATTTTCAAGAAGCGACTGATCTGGATAATTTGGTTTTCAATATTTGCAAAGCCTACAAAAAGATACAGAGTGGCCCTGAAGTTATCTTTCAAGCTCGGAGCCCACAAAAGTAAAGTCTCTATTCACAGACAGCAAATCAATCCTGACACCCTCTCTAGACCTCTGAGAGAATTAAAATCATTTTTAAAACCCAGCAAAATCTGACATCTGGAATATGACTGCAACAGGACCCCGAGGAGGATAAATAGCTGCAATTTTGCAGACAGGAATGACAGAGCATGCAGCTATGGAGGACTCCTTCCCTACTATTTAAAATAATTAGATTCATATGTATATAACCCTCCTCCCACCAAATTATATGAAAGCAAATTTACTGTAGAAAGCTATAACAAATACAAAGCAGTAGACAAACACACAAGCAGCACATAAATTATTTCACAAGCTTTCATCATCGGTGTTAGCGTCCTTACATAGTAAATATGGCTTAATAAGAGAGCTAAAGTCCTCCTTAAGCAAAATTTCAGGAAGCCAAGAAAAACAAACCATAATCCTATTTCAAACCAGTACTATGATCATAGACAAAAGTGTTTAAACAAAGCTCAAGATGTTGATACATGAATTACTAAGCTCAAAGCCTCTTTTTCACCAATTCAGAAGACACACAAAAAGCATTTCAGCAGAATCCCACAAGCGAGCCAACAGTCCAAAAATTTGCCAATACATTTGTTCAGTGAGCTTTTCCCTGAAACACGTCCACGTATTTATTTTTCCCCCACTTAACAATTCCTTCCTGGTCATCTTTTGTCTCTGACCACCCAGGTTAAGGGAGTGTAAGCTCTTAATTTTGGGACAGGTTGACCTCTTCTCTATACATAGTGCTCTCCAGGAGGATGGGCATCAGCTCATCCTCTCAACACTATGCAAAGCCATCCAAAAAGTCAAGTTCTGTTTCTAGCAATAATAATCCTCAAAAACCCAAAAAACGCAGAGGTACGGCTGGAAAACAAAACTCCAAGTTCCAAAGTCCCTTTTTCAAAACAGGTATTTCCTAAGACCCCACAGTAAAGCATCTTCCGCACTTTGTTTTCTTTTTTCTGAACTCAAGATGCACTTATTTTACTTTTCCAGAGTTGCCAGAATGACGACTATTGCACAAAATATTCAAGAGGCAAGAAGAATAGATAGCTACTTCGTCATGATGAATTCTTGTCTAAACATCCACTGTTTCTCTCCATCAACTCTCAAAATCAAAATGTTTTTGGATATTTAGCTGCATTTTGCCACTCTAACCAAGACCCAGTGGGAAGGTGGACACAATGCAGGATGCTACACAAGAACTCATTTCCAAGTAGAAGATACCAGCACTTTGCATTTTGAACAGCTACATCCGAAGTTAAGAGGTCTGCAAGCCCTTTCTGACCTTTACCTAATGTCCTCAATTTTGACCCATCATAGCATAAAGCAGCACTATTTGAGATTAAAAAGCAGGAGAGCGCTTTGCAGTGACAGGCACATTTACCACAGCTGCCTTCGTGCATTTGTTAAACTACCACGATCCCTACTTCAAAATAGAAAGGATTTTGGTCTTCATCAGATGGGAAATGATTAAATTATTCTTTGCAACTATTTACTGCCTGATTATTTTAAGTGCACCTTAATCCAGGTACTCCAGCAGACTGCACCCGGCTGGTCACGTGCCAATCCGCCCAGCAGCTGCAGCGCTGGGTGCATGATGGCAAGTCAAGGGCGCTCCTTTTATTCAGCATCGTCTCTGGTTTTGCAGGTTTCTTTGCACCCCTCTGCATATTTAGACCACCCCAACCTGGCCCAGCATCCAAGCGGGCTGTGCACGAGTGTTTTCACTGAATATGTGGCAGTAACTGGAGGCGGGTGCGTTTGCACTTGTGGTTTTAAACAAAAAAGTTGGCACAGCTCTAGTTATCTTGTTTTCCAAACATCTAGCCCCAGTCTGCAACATCTCATTTGCCCAGCCCAATCTGACATATGGCTCTCCAGCTGATGGCTGTAACTGGTATCCCATTAAGATAAGCCATATACAAAAAAGCAGTTCTACAACCATGATTTGCCCAATACAGAATAAAAATCCCAGTAAATTTAGGCTACTTGCCTCTTATGTTTGTCCCTGGTACTGAGACCAGGACTTTAACCTTTGGACTTTTTCCCCTAACACTGGGAGGCCATTTACTTATATCTAGCCAACAAATTGCAATATACACTTCTTTATAAAGTTAGGTTCAAAGACTACCTCTTTCTTCCCAAGTGACTGGAAGAGGGAAAAAAAAAAAAAAAAAAGTCCTAAATAAGAGCTGGGATTCTTCTTCAAAGCTGTGTATTAATACAACTTTCATGGTATCTCTTCCAAGGGAAGTTTTACCCCACAGCACAGAAGTGGGAACAGTGGGAGCTGACATTTTCATATACAGAGATGAAATCATCATCCAAATCCATACAAGCAGCAACCTACATTTCAAAAGCAAGCTAGCATCCTAACGCCCTCTTAACACCCTCCTGAAGCCAACAGGAGCTGTGGGTTACCTTAAATTAGGAAGGAATTTGAGACTTTTAGGAATGCCCCAGTGTCCTTGCAGTATGAGAATCTAATTTTAGCACCAACGCTTGAGAACAGTGTAATCTTGTGCCATGCTAGGGTGAGAAACTTATGTTCCCCAACCTCCAATCTGGTATCCAGAGCACACCTCACGTCTTCTAGCAGAGGCTGTTGGCATGGCCAGCCAAGCCTACATCCAGACAACCCAGGAGCATAACCTACCACAGTTGCTCCTACACATGCTACTTCTCTTCAGCCAAATGATCTTAGAGCTGGACTTTGAAGAGTCAAGTCATTCATCACTGCTCAACTCATCTGAAAAATAACTTAGTACTGTCTTGTCTTTTGAGAGGTTAACAGAGAAGACAGCCCATGCATGATCAAAAACTCACCCCCATAACCTTTCAAGCTTGCATCGGTGATATCCAACGAAGGACAAGGCAAGGTTTGTACGGAGCAATAAGCTACTTAATAGTGCTGCTCAGCCGAAACAGCCCAGCAGTCTTACGTCAGGAGAAGAAGAAGTGTCTGTATAGCGAGAAGCTAGCAAGTGCAAAAAAGCACCAGGAGCCTTTGTGCCCTGCCTTCTTCAGACACAATACACAGGCCAGCGTTCACGCTGCTAGAGACCGCTCTTCGCTAACCCCAAACCACCCTGTTATGTTAAAACACTGCAAAGTCAATCAGCTAGGCAGGACACAGAAGTGCTTTTGCAGAATGAGGCAGTACACAGGAAGAAGCAAATTTGGTATATTCTCTTTTAGATTTTTGCCTTCATAAATCTATAAGGGTAAAAATTGTTGATTGGGAGCCTTGAATATTTTTACTTCAAGAGTTTCTCACAGGCCTGGCATATCAGCACCTATGCACTCAAAGGGTGACACTGGATGCATCAATCTTGGAGCCATGGGAAAAGCAGGAATCCTCACAGCTAACACTGACGAAGGGTGTGAAAGCTGCACTTCCAAAAGCCTTGGCCTCCCATCAGATGAGAAAAGCTGTAGAAGAGAGGTCCTAAAGCCTTTACAGACCAACAACTCATTCGTGCTTCCCCCTAAAGCACAGAGACTACAGAAAAAGAGAAGTTTGGTAAAGAAAGAGGAAGGAAGGAGGGAGTAAAAAAAAAGCAGGCTCTAGACCCATCCCCTTACAACTAAAATAGGGACAGGCTGGATGTATAGACATAAGCATTCATTGAGGCACATCAGCAAGATGCTACAGAAAAAACAGCAGGTATGTCCCATTTGAAGACAAGAGTAGTGGCAAACCAGGAGCTAAGGACTGGACCCCACCTGCCAGCGCAATGCAGCCAACAGCAGCATTTTCATGATGCTCATTAGCCCTTTTCCAGAAAAGCCAGAGCTTTATGCTACAAAAACATATGTCAGTCAACATGTTACTGAGCGTGAGCCTATTTGGCAGAAGACATGGGATAGGCAGGGCCAGGATGTAGTGAACAGCACAGAACAGAGCTTATTTAAGCCTGGGATTTTGAATGCAGCCATCATGGGCTGTGACAACACCCAATCCCTGTTCACGTAAAGGATGGAAAAAAGCACAGCTTTTAACCAGATGTTATTGTGCACTAGCCCAGGAGATGCGTTTTGCACAGCTGCATGCCGAGACCACGTTATCCTAGGACAGAATAGGACAAAAACTCCAGTATTGTCCATCCAGCCCCATGTCTGATGTCTGAAGTGAACGCTGCTGTATTTGACAGGCAAATGAAGAAATTCAGTTTTCCTCTTGCACACGTGGTTGCATAGTTATCATCATCACAGCAAAAAGCAGCAGCTTTAGGTTAAATAAACAAACCAGTACATTTTCAGAGCTGGTTTTGCAACACCACACCACCCATCCTTGAGGATTGTACTCCCTGGGCCACCAGAGCTCTCCAAAAAAAAAAAAAAAAAAAAAAAAACCACAAAAGCCAACCTTCTTCCTCTATAAAGGAGATGAACAATTCCCAGCTAGCTCCAGGGACAGGGGGACATTGTGCAACACTTCCATTTTCTCATGCTGAGCCAGACCCTGGGCTCTCCATCCAGGCATGTGGCCTCAGCCTCCTCCCTGGACAGGGGCACCCACCTCAGACACCCAAGAAATAGGCAACACACTACAATTCCTCTATATATGTTCATGAACAGTCAAATGGTACCAAAGACTATAGGTACTGCAGGCAGTCTCAAACCAGACATCTCTCATAACCCTCCAAACAGTCCTAGCAGCCTGTAATCCAGCCTGAACCATGGGGTGTTGTAGAAGGAGGTGTCAGAGGAACCTGCCAAGATCCAGGCCTCCATAACAAAGGCATCATCATTCCCATCCTTCAGAAGATACCAATTTCTCACCTAGGAACCAACTTTCCAGAGATAACTGGGTGGCATTTAACACACCTGCTGATCTTGCATCTCAAAGGCCTCCTCCATCTACAGGAGACATCCTTTTGAAGACCATCACTTCCAAATTTTTCCTTTCAGCTCTATGTTTAGAGTCCTCTCCTGATCCCAAATCCTTCTCTTTTTCAAAGATTTCCCTGAATGTATTGTTTTGTCACCACTGTCTATAGTCGCATCCATTCCAGCATGGAGAAGAGGTAATTTTAAAAAGTCTAAGTGGCATTTGTAAAATTAACTTGATACTCCCCTCTGCCAGGTGCTCAGCCTTGTTTTTACAAGCTTTTTATTCCCCGTACAAGCATTTCAGCCCGCAGACCTCACTCCCTCATCCCCTTTGAAGCTCCCAAGGTTCTTTTGGCCAGCGCAGCCACCCAAATGTGCCAGATCAGACCACGGGTGACACAGGACACCCCGTGCCCTCGACCTCTCTGCACGCAGTGACGGATGAGTTCACTCTCACGGGTCTCCTGCGTGGGAAGCAAAGAGCACGTCTCAAGTGACAGTCACATATTTAGCAGGAGGAAAAAAGGGAATTTCCTCCGTGGGCGCTGGTTTGGGGGTAGTGTCACAAGGAGGGATGTGCTTATCTTTAGATATCGCTGCCGTAATTAAATTTGGGCACAAACAGCAGCTGCACAGACAAGCCTGGAAGTGATGGGGATGGCAATATTCACCCTATAATACAACAGCCGGACTTCTCACTACCCCAGGGTCATGAAACAGCCCCAGTTTGGCACAGCTACCTCCAGCCCTAACTCCTTGCCAAATTTTCTTTGCAACTCCTTGCATTTTCTGCAACAGCACGGCCCTCCCCAGGAAAAACCCAACCTCTGCGCCCCGCAGCTTCATTCGTGCAAGAGCTCAGTATGTCTAATATCTATAGAAGTCTAACACCATATTAATCACTTCAATTCACTCATGCCCCTCAAGCTGTATTTGCTAAATCTTGTCTTTCCTCTAGTCTTTGACATGGGGTTTTGTGCTGTTATCAGCATCTCCCTTCACAATGAAGAAAAGAGATACAGAGGGCACTGCAGATCAGTACAGAAACTGGAGCTGCAGAGCCCAAGTAGGTTTTAACTTGCTCCAAGGAGGACACAAACATGCACAAAACAATGACAGCCTGTAAAACGTCTTTTTTTTTCCAGGAGTTTCCATCCAATTTTAACACCTACTGCCCAGCAGCATCTGAGCAAGTTGGTCCTGAAAAGGTTGCTCATACACTGTAAAAAAAAAAAGTAGAAAAAATACAAACAGCACTGCCCAGCAGAAGGAACACACTCTGCCTGTTTCTGAGAAGTGCCATGAGTGTCACCTAGCTCTTTATAGATCTCCAAGCAGGGGAAAACCAATCTTTTTCTTAGTCTGGTGTTGCCTTAAAATCAGCATCATCAGGAACAAGAGTACAAGAACTCATTGTCCTCATCGAGCTCTAGTACAAACGAGATATCCGAGTTAAAAGGAGTTTGCATTTGAACAGTCTGATGTTACTTGCATTGCAGCTCTTAAGGGAGAGATTTTGGCTCTTTTGCTCCTTGCAAGCAAAAAAAAAAAAAACAACAAAAAAAAACAAAAAACCAAAAACACCAAAAAAACCAAGAGAGAGAGATCACAGAAAGGAGGAGAAAAACAGAACAAGGAAGAAGGGAGAGGATGAAAAAGTGTGCACGAACTAAATACAAAACACAAAGCAACATGTGCCATTTTACTGCCAAGGAAGGAAGGG
>JAOBAS010000025.1:25335031-25345337 GCA_025311575.1 Elanoides forficatus
GGGAAAAGGGGGGGGGGGGGGGGTAAGATTTCATTCAGGGCAACAGATGTTGAACAAGCCCGTGTTGCTGGAAGCACTGCAGAAATGGAGAAGCTGGAGCCTTTCTTTTTCCTCTGTTGTTTTCTCTGACCTCAAATCCCCTGAAGGCTTCAAAGGGATTGTTCCCAGCAGGGACACTGGCCCCTCATCCACAGCCACCCCTACAGAGGATACCATCCAGCATCAGCACCAGGGCTGGGAGACCGTTTTCCCTGGACCACATTCACCCTCCCAACTTCACTGCAGCCTCCTGAAGAAGGAAAGTCCAGAAGCTGCTTCAAAAGCCATACCAGTATATCATTGCTTTTTGTTTGCTTTATTAAGCACTTACATTCAGCATTAAAAGGCACCTTTGAAAAACACTTCAATCAGTGGTAAGGATTATAATGGGGGATTTCACAGTTGTTTCAGCCTCTTCTAACTCTCTAATAGCTTTAAATATTGGTTGCAGTTGTTGAAAATATCAAATTTAATTTGGTTTCAAGCCACAGAGGCACTGGACTATTAAGAAGTTGAGTGCTGGCCTTTCGTAAAGCAGTTTTAGCACTAACTGCTCATAAACCAGTTAATGTGCAAACACCAGCAGATGTTTCCAGAATTGCCCCTCTGGTATGGTAGCCAGTGTTGCTGATGGGAGTCATTTGCAAAGCAAAGATAGTGCAACACCCTTAAGAGCAGCATCTTGAGGGTAAGATGACTATTCTCATTTGCAGACAAGTCAGAGTGAAGGGAGAATCATAGAAGCATAGAATCATTTAGGTTGGAAAAGATCTTTAAGATCGAGTCCAGCTGTCAACCCAACACCACCATGCCCACTAAACCATGTCCTGTAGTGCTTTACAAGATAGCCCTCAATAAGCAGAAAGGGCGTGAGTCAGGTACCCCTGAGAACAAAACAGGTCCAAGACCATCTCACACATGGCAGAGAACCCCAAAAGGTCCCAGAAAAGCAACCAGCAATCCGCTCCAGCAGCTGTTGTGCGTTGCAGCAAACCACATCACCCCGACACCTGCAGTGACGGATTGCCACCATCCATCAGGTTTTTTTATGCTTGCCCAGCATAATTTTGAAGGAAGTTGCAGGAGCATTTCTAGCCCGTGCCGGACTGGAGGTAAATCCATCCATCACTCCTGGGCACCCTTGGAGGCAAATATATTCCCTTAGGGAAGCTGGTGTGCCCAGCTTCCAACCCCATATAATGACAGGCTGGAGAACAAGTGATAATTGATAAGGAAAACAAATTTGGGAGCACAGAGAGTGAATTATCTCATGAATCACACCTAGACAGGGAGGGCGGAGAACTCTGCTAAACCTTAACCCTGTTGCAAAATAGAAGTTTTTGTTTAGCTTCACTTGTGTAGTTGACTTAATACCTTAAAACATCCTGACAGGTCAATGCAGCCAGGGACTAAAACGTGTCTAGCATCAGCACAGACGAGCATTCCCTCTTACCATGATCCGACACACAGATCCCTTTAGCAATGGTCTGAGATTAAAAAAAGAACAACCCCCAATTTGTTTCACACCGAAATTGCTGAAACACAAGGAAGATGCAAAACTGAAAAAGAAACGTGCTAACTGGATGTAGGACTGGTTAAAAACACTCAGCAAAAGGAAGATTTGAACCAAGACAACTGCACGGAGCCTCAGCCAGAGCTTCCCTCCCAGCCCCTGCTCTAGCAGGCAGACAACAGCCTCAGATTCGCAATTGAAATGTTAATGAGGACAGGCTCTCGCAATCAGGGACTCTGTAATTTAGACTGGAGTGCTTGCGTTTTGCCAAAGAGACAAGAAATGTAATTAGAGCATCCTGTTCTCCAAGGCTGGTGCAGATTTGCAAGTCACAAGATGCCTTTGCCTCCAGGGAGCATCTGCCTCCCAGAGCCTCAAGCCATGACCTTGGTGCAGCCCATGCACCAGACACCTTGCTCCCAACCAGAGTTTCCAATCCAACTCCTTACCTGGCAAAGCCAGCCTAGAAAGAAAAAAAGAAAAAAAAAAAAAATTTCAGCTTTGACCCATGTGAAAGAGGGAGAGAAAGGGAGAGAGATGGTCACTTCATCACTCTTCCCCAGCTTTAAATGCTGAGATGCTCTTACACAGGTCTGCTTTTAATGTAATAAGCTCACCATGGGAAAGTTTTGTTTCCCAGAGCAGGAAAAAGTGCTTCCTTGAATTTTGCAGAAGTTTCTAGGAAAGGGAGAAAGGAATAACTTGAAATAATTTAGCTTGGCTACTCAACAGAAAAAGTTCATCCGTGGATCCCTTTATCTGAGCACAGCAATGCGTGTTCAACCACAGCATCTCCCCAGAGGGCATTTGGTCTCAGCGTGAAGACATCAGGCCTGGAGAACTGCTCCAGGACATCTCTCAGCCCTTTCGGACACTGTATCCCATATGTCACACGTAAGTGTCCGTATACATCAGTGTCCTCCTGCAGCCACTCCACTCTCCAACAGCCTTTGAAGAGCCTTTGCAGCATCATTGCATTGCTGTCATGTTCAGAGATCAAGAAAAAAAAAAAAACAAAAAAAACCAACCTCTTCCTGCCATTCTATATCATCTACTGGCTTTATACCAGGAAGGTTGTATATACCCACTTCAGTTAGACACATCCAGGCAGAGGAGAGATGTTTTCGATACAAGTGACACCTCTCTAGCCCAATAATCAGCTCAACATCACCACCACTCTGCCAGTATAAAGGAACATGATCAAACCTTGAAGGACACATTGATTTTGGAAAACTGGTGAGCCAGATGTGTTTGTATTTCACCTTAATCAGTCCACTGTAAAGTCAACTAGTTCCTCACCTCAGGCTCCATCAGACAAACCAAGCTATGTAAAGCAAATTAGTTTGGTGATAATTATTTTTCTGCTCATCTGTAATGCCCTGGGGAGAAGGAGGAGTGATGGAGTTGTTATTCAAATGGTACTGGGATACCACCAAACCCCCCAGCAGAAACAAGCTCCCGATCACACAATGGCCTGGATAACAAATATTGCAAAAAGCAGGGCACGAAGATCCCAAACCCAACCAGAAAGTCAGATAATGAACTTAGGTTGAAAGGAACCACCAAATACAAATGCTTGCCTTAACGTTACCCAACGAGCGGTGACAGTCCACTCTGTGGGCTGTTGGTTGTAAGAGTATTACCCTACACTCAGATCAGACCTTGGTGGGTTGAAATCAGAACAAATCCATTGCACCACCACCTTCACCCCCAGCCTAGAAGTGGGAGGAGTAAAGGCAAAGCACTCATACATGCATTCATAGCCGTCAGCATCCCTTCCACATCCGTAATCCCATTTGCAAGAAAGGCTTGGACAGTCTCGGAGACGCTGGGCTGAGCTTCGTGTCCTACAACACGGTCCAGGCTGTACCTCCTCCGACAGTCCCTGCGTGATCTGCGGCACAGCCACCACCTACCTCCTACGAGAGAGGGTGCATCTGCTTGGGATGTGCCCCTGAACGGCACCGCAACCCATATGGACACGCTTTAGGCTGGAAATTCAGGCAGTAAAACAGTGAGAGTGTCTGAATTATAGTAGGCTTCCAGACTGACACGTGACACGGCGCTGAATTACAAACCCTTTTTCCCAGCACGCATTTATCTCCAGGGATAGGGTGCTTGCACAGGGTCCTATTGGAAATACACCTCCTCCCTATTCCCCCCCCGCAATTAGTTTCTTTGACCCCAAATGAACTGGCTTTGTTAAATCTAGTAATGAGACAGAGCTCCATGACTGCACATCCTCCATTTAGGAAGGGACTTCTACAAAGATGCACAATACAGAGCTGGGGCCAGAAACCATCTCCCAGTTCCTTCTTCTACCAGTTCCCCCCTCCCAGTTCAGGTCAGGTTTGTGCTGTTCTGCTGCACAGCACCTCTCACAGCAGGTCTGAGATGGGAGCAGGACCCTACACCAAATCAGCAGAAAATGAGGAGGGAAACAAGAGAGAGGGAAAAATCTGAAGGGGGGGGGGGGGGGAAACCCCACCATACCACTTTGAGATTACCATTTGCTTTTTAATTAAGAACTGTTGCAGATCTAAAACTTGTGAAAGCAAGTATCGGACCTACGCATCAATCTATTCACTAGTTATTTCCACTGAAGACAATTACAACCCTGAAACGTAGCTAGAGGCTCACTGCCTCTGCACTGAGTAACTATTTAAAAGACAACTCTGAGCAGAGTTTGTCATCAATCCCAAAGAAATTAATTTTCCAGCTATCCCTTTGTTTAGCCCTCCGGGTTCATCCCTATGAAACTGGCATTAGGATGCTGACAGAAGAGCACAGGTTGCTTTAATGGTATTTGCTGTTATGTCAGCCCAGGGTGAGCAGGAGGACTATTTTTATTTGATTTTCTCAGTTGCCTTTTATAGGAAAGGCCAGGCCACCTCCCATTTGGTTTAATATATTTGCAGAGGGCAGGCTGGCCCCTTCATGAAAAATCTCCCATCACAAGACCAGTAATAAAGTTTGAAGTACTGGCAACTCAAGTTTTCAACAACTGCTGGTGAAAACTAACTGTAACTTCAGAAATACTTTTTTTCAAATAAATTGCCATACTCCACAATCATAAGCAGTCCAACTCAATGGAAACAGGGAAAGCTATTTTTTGCTTTTATTGAAATAATAATAAAAAACAACCACATATGAAATGGATAACTTTTTCCTCTAGCTCTAACTTAAACAACTGAATATATAAAATTCCTCCCAGATCTCTGCTTGAAGGCTCATATGAATGTAAAGAAAACCTTTCACAGATTTATCTGCTGCCCATAAATATTGCGTTTTATTATGGAAACACTGACAGGCTTTCAGCAAGGAATTGATACTAGAGCTGATGAAATTAAACCCAGCAAGAATACCCACTGAATTATAGAGCAGGGAGTTGCTCAAGACCCTGTTCCAGGCAGCCAGGGAAGACGGGGAAGGAAAAAATAATGACTATTTCCCATGTTGGCTGGAAGTTTTAAAGGGATATTGCCGAGACAGTCTTGTATTCCAGAATCAGCAACAGAGATTTAAAAAAGAATTACTAATCTGTTACTTTTGGGGAATTTTTCTCCAAGGGAGAAATGCGCTACTCGCTCTCAGAGGAGCCAAGCTCCCCACATCACACTTTTGATGGTGGATAAATGGTGCCCTGTGATGTTTTTCACACCAAGCATTACAAAGACGACCCAGGCTGGGAGACACTGCTCATCTCTCTCCTTCTAAATGTGTTTATGCTACCAGCCTCTAGGGAACTATTCAGCTACCAAATTCTTCATCGTGATCCAAGCTGTCGCTGTTATTAACCAGCATTTCCATTGAAAACAGACCTATAAATACTCAGAACCTCTTGGTTCTTCTGCATTAGTCATGCCCTGGCATCAATCTCTCCCACTGTAGCAAAAACGTCATGACACTTTCCCTCAAGACAACTGCCTCACACCAGACATGGCATCCTAAGGAATCAGGATGAGTGCAACAGCAGCCTTCCCCTACGCTTGCACAACCTGGGAAAAATCTCTCAATATCGTCTCAGGCCATCAGAGCATTATGTCCTTCGGGTACAGACAGATGCGGGTTTACTACCGTAAAGCACAAGCCAAAATGAGAACCAGCCCAGACCTAAAATCTCAACCAGCTGGGCAAGTTCATCATGAAATAAACATTTTGGGTATATGTCACATAATTGGCACGTTACAGCAGCCACAATCTTATCCTCTTTATCTATGCCATCTCAGAACATGAAGTCAACTCATTCATGAGCAGCTCACAACTTGGGTCTAGGTCAGATGCGAACAAACCACACTGATTTACATGAGGCCACCTGCATTTCTGGTGCCCATGAAATGGGCAATGAAAATGCAGTGATCAGACTGAGCCATGCGTGAACAAGAAGTCTATTTCTTACTTTATTTACAAGTTCAGACCCAATAAGACTCATGCTCCCTAGAAGTATTATGAAGATGATATTTTAGCATGGCACCCCTAAAAACTACCTTGGGGAAGGAAAAAAAAAAAAAAGAGAAAAAAGAAAAAAATCTTTAAATAGCAAGAGGAGAACACCAGCAAAACATACAGCCAAGAGGTGATGATCCTGAATTTGTTTCTACTCCCATGCAGGTAAGCTCTGCCTGAGTCCTACGGTACAAGCAAAGGCTCAGAGTAGCAGAACAATATCCTAGATTAAGAAGTATGTGAAAATACAATGTATGGAATGAGGTCCCTGGGACCATCTCCAACAACTCATCCAGTTCTCCAGTCTTCAGAGGGAGTGTGCTCAGAAATTACCCTATTGCCATTTTATTACTCTAAAAAGTCCATGTGTCCACTCAAAGCAATCTCACTAGAAAACAAATTATTTTTTTTTCCAGTTGTAAGATACTGTCAAGCAATAGCTATTAAATCGGGAAGGTTTTTCCACTCACTTTCTAGGCAAGTTGATGGACATCAGATAATTAAAATCAAGAACTGCAGCCAACTATTGGATCAGAGTCACATCTCTCCTCGCTGCTGTTTTATTTCCCTGCCCTTCACCCTCTCCTTCCTCTTCCCCAGGCTTTGTCTTGAGGTTTTGCAAGTCTCAGTGCATCAGGACAGCAAGCACATATAAAAGAAACTCAATCTCATAAGCACAAGAAAAAGGATTGGAAATTCAGTCCATCCATACGGCTACAAACTGCTATAAAGGAGCAAAAAAGGGACAAGATAAGATGAGAGCCCCAAAGGAAAGGAAGAAGTGGAAGTTCACGCCAGTACTCGTCCCCCTAACAGACATACCACCACGCAATGCATGTTCCCTTAGCCGACTGCCCATGCCTCAGTTGCAGAAGCCACGTCATGTTAAGGACTACAGGGTGCAAGGCTGATGGACAGCCCGTAGCTCCTTCATCCTTTTGTGATTCATTAGTTTAAGTAGCTAGCAAATAGAAGACTTTCTTGCTAAGGATGCATATTAGCCAAGCAAATTTCTCATCACCTGCACCCAAACTTCAGTCCCTCTCTTGCTGTATTCTGGGGGGGTTTTGTTTCTTTGGCTTGGAGCTTTTTTCGGTTGGTTTGGTTTTTTAGACCAATGGATCTCCAGGTGTGTTTTAATCGGAATTTTTGTTGAAGGCTGTCCCTGGGGCTGCTCAATCCCCTTAAAACAAAGGTGCCAGGCAAGTTGCAGCTCCTTTATGATACTTCTCTTTGAAGTGGATGAAGGGGAAAGAACAATGACAATATTTATGGCAGAAGAGCACTTTTCCTCAGCCCATTCTGAGTCACACCACCTCTCCACTACCACATCCCCCCAAAGTAGGGACCTCCTATCGCCAGATACACCAACCTATTTCCACCATTTCTGGGGATTTAATGCTAGATAGCCATCTGGGTCCCCAGCACACTGACACACAGCCAGCATCACCTCTTCCAGCACCTCCAAAAGCTCTTGCTGAGACTGCGTGCACCTTCCAACCCTCATTTATCCCTCCCCTTCCCACCCAAGGCCCTGACTGTCTTGCTTTCATCTTCCTCTTGGCTAAGTTGACCGTCAACTGCACCAGGAAGAGGAATACACCCAACATTCATGTTTCAACCCATTTATTCATCACTGGGTGGCATCCGTAACTTCTCAGTGTACCTAAAGTGAGCAGTGGATAATGATGGATTCCTCACTTGCATTCCCTTCCAGTTACCCTGAAAGCAGTTATAGTCTGTTCACCTGCAAGAGAAGAGGCAATGAGCCCTTGCTGCCCTATTACAGAAGTTCTGGGTTCTCCCTCACCTACCTGACCTCTGATTCTACTGCTTGCCCTTAAGGAAACATTTCTCCAGACAGAGATACCAGGCTGGAAAGCAGAAGCCCAGCCCCTTGCAAGCCCTATGAGCAGAAACACATCCTCCAGCAAAGACCTCAATTTAGATGCAAGCTAGCTTCCGATTTCCCAGGAACACCTCAAAGCGATTCAAGGATCATTTTTCAGATCACGAGCCATTTCCTATTTTATAGCATTTCTGAAGCAAGCTGTTGGCACAAGGTCGCTCCAGATGAGCACAGGCAGCTTCGCGGAGCAATGCTATGTTTTGCATTCAGCCATTGCTCGCTAGAAGCCAGGAGAGAGAAGGGAGCACAGAGCACAAACAGGATGATCTCTTGCTCCTTTCAAACACCCTTTTGCTGAGCCCTTGCAGAGACAGGATGCCAGACAAGATGACCTTTTGTCTGACCCAGTTGGCAAGCCCTACGTGCTTGCACTTTGCTCCGCAAGACGTCGCCCCATCAATACACAGATTTATTTATCCCACGTGATGAGATCCAGAGGGCAAAGACACAGCTGTTAACAAAAGCCATTGAACAGGCTACTATGCAAAATGCTCTCTCCGCTATCTTTGGGGGCAACCCAGTGACCTGAAGGATTATAATCAGAAAGATTTAGAGCAGGCAAAAACTGAAGTGCCTCTCTTTTTAGAGGAAAATCGATAAGATCAGGGTCCTCCCTAGCCTCCACATGCCCAGCTAATGTGAACAGAGACTATCTGAAATAGTGGACAGTGACATGTCAGATTTACCAGCATGAGGTTAGAGCTTGGCTTCCCAGAAACAAGGGTGCACTTGTTTCTCTGTCTGCCAGACAATGGGACACTTTGTGCAAGTCAAAGAAATCATGTATTTTTCTAATACTTGACATATGGAAGGGATTTACCTATTTTCCCTGCAAGAGATTTAAATGGGTTCAGTGCACTGCCAGAGGGAAACCAAATGAAGTCACAAGCTTCAGCAGCAGCTGAGTATCCAAAGCCAGCATCCATCTGGAGAGAAGGCAGAAGCTTTGCTTGAGGGATTTATTTATTTTTTTACCTCTCAAGGGCTAAATGTTAGGGAGGGAAAAAAAAAAAAAATCAGCTATCATGGGAATAATTTAAGTGCTGAAGTCTGGTCGTCACACAACGGCCCATTCAAGGCCTTACATCCACAGCAGTGTCACACTTCGGCAGCACAGATAAAACGCGCTGGAGCATAATACAGCAGCAGCATCAAGGCAGGTTTCACTTTGCATTGTGCCATTTATCATTCACTTCTTGCTGAAGAAGCAGGAACCCCCAATGGCTGCAGACAACTGCAGTAAAATAGCTTGATCAGACTCAGGCACGTTGCTAATAATTCTTGCACACACATACACACACTAATTTGCATCGACCTCAAGAAGAACAGCAACAAAATGAGATCCCCTTTCCAGATATCACTCAGCTAAAAGCTGCACTACCCCACACAGTTCAGCTTCAGGCTCCTGACCTTACTAGGGAAGGAAAACACCAAAACCATAAGGCACAGCTCACAGCAGCACGGTTTGCTCAAGATCTGCGGCGGTTTAGGTGGTTACAAACTAGGCTTGTTAAGCAAACCCTGAAGTAAGGCATAGCAGCGTGCTCTGAATTAGAGGAACCGGAAGGTGGTTTGCTTTTCCAGAAAGGCCAGCATAGCTGCATAAAAAAAAAAGAAAAAAAAACAAAAAAAAAACCAAAAAACCACACAACCGAAGAGACAGCAGCTAGCAAGAATGAAAGAACAGCCTTGTGGTGAAACCAACAGTCTGGGAGAGCAGAAAAGCCAACACATGCTCTTCCTCCAACGTTAACCTGTGGTGCTCAGCCTAGCAACAGGGCTGACGTCACCGGTGGCTTGCACAACACTGATACAAAAAAAAAAAAAAAAAAAAAAAGACAAGAAAAGAAAAAAGCATCACCCCAAACATCGCAATCAAGAGAAGGGTTGGTTTCTCCTGGAAGGGATGAGAAGAGAAGCTGGGTCTCTCTCCTCTCCCTTTGCTAAGCAACCAACTGATTTGATCCCATTGAGATGGTTGAGTTTTTAATCACTTTGGGAATTTCAGCCCAGCAAGGAGACTGTTGCACAAGGTAAGGTTCAAGGCACCAGGCTTCTGCTAGTCACATCACCCTCAAGTCAAGAGCTGCCTATCACCACATGGTCCCTGCCTCAGACGCCCAGCTGATGGGTAGGGAGGTAAGAGCTGCTCTCCATAGAGCAGGGGCCATCTTTGGCACGTGTAAAGTGATTTGAACAACCATCCAAGCTTTATTTCATGATAATTGATGCTGCTGTTTGTCACCCAAAAGTAAACTTCAACTTTACAACTGGCTAATGAGGCTTCAGGAAAGCACACAAGGAAGTTGATTCAATTTTTAAGTCTCAGAATGCTCCAAGTTTAGAAGACTTCAGACAAGGCCTTAGTTGTTGTTTTGTTTTGGGTTTGGTTCCCCCCC
>JAOBAS010000025.1:25345437-25356183 GCA_025311575.1 Elanoides forficatus
CATAATTCACGCTGAAAAAGGGCCTCTTTTGACTGCACTGAAGTCAATTGATTCTCGAGTGCTGGCTGACATCATCTGCAAATAAGCATGCTGCCAAATAAAGGCTTATAACCACACATCAAGGAGAACATGACAAAAGATGGGTCCAGACCAGTTCATCAGCTCTTCTCCTTTAACAGCTCACTGTAGAGACAGCACAAAGGAAAAGAATAATTTTCAAGGTTGAGATGAGCTACAAATACTAGCCACCAAAAAAAACATTAAAACCTCCAGCCACAGACAAGCACAGCTTCTCTTTGCACAACTCCAGCTGCCGCTTCTATCCTTGAAATCACACTTTGGAGCTCAGCAGTAGTTCTCCCAAAAGAAAAAGGTTGAATCTGCAATCAAATACCCCTAAATGCAAGGCCCCTTTTTCAAGAGGGACTCACAAGACAGTAAAGACAGTCAAAAATTGTAGATCAACTTCGCAGCCAACACTGAAGAACAGTCATTATATTTTTAAGCTTTGCTAATTGTCCTGGTTTCATCAATGTTGAATAACTCAATGTTGTTAATAAGCCAACACATTAGCGCAAAGGTTCCCAATTCATAAAAAAACCAAGCATTTCTGGCATCCAAGTAGAGCACCTCAGTGTTGAGGCAGTCTGGATCCCCACTCAGACCCCACAGGCAGCCAAGTCATCTCCAAAACAACAAACTGGCAGGTTACTAAGAGGTCTGGTGACGGATGCCGGGAAAACCACATCTCCACGTATCTTCAAGTTCTTCTCCACTAACCACACAAGGCTGTAGAGCTACCTACCAGAAACCAAACCACCCATGCACACATGGTCATGCACAGTCTCATTTTACTCACACCCACAACACTTTTGAAAGTATTGGAAACCTGCATGCACCACAGGACACCCAAGCAAACAAGGTGTAACTCAGACACCCATGGGCTTTCAGGTTTTCCACTACATTCGCCAGACAAGGTGGAGATGGGGTTGCACTCCACCATGGTGTAGCCAGCTCAAACCTTGTTTGCAGGACTACACAAAGGACCTTACTACAGCCCAAGTATTTAACATCATTAGTCAGTGTAGTCCCATTTGCACAGCAATGTTTCCCCTCCTCACCCCACTAATGCATTTATTGGGCTGAGAATCGAATTGCAGATGGCACCTTGGGGAACAGGCAGCCAACAGCAACGTACAGCATTGTGGAAGCCCGGTTTGCTAGTAGAGTCCAGCAGGAATGAGGTTGCAGCAACTACAGCCAAGCTCTGACATTAGCAACATCTAATATCAAGATTTCACACGTGCACACACGCACAAACCCAAGTGCACAGGACTTTGGGTCAGGATGTAAAGCTGGTCTGGCAGCCGCTTTGGGTGCTTGCTCAACGTCCATCAAGAGCAGCTTGAAAGAACTACTCCCCCCAAAACGTCATCATAACCCATCTGTGCTCCCTAGTCTTTGCTATGAGCTTCCCAGCTTCAACCAGCCTTTGCTCAAAGCGGAGGAATCTGGCCTTCACTGCAGGTCAGGATCTGGCCACCTGCATGCATGGTTCTGGAGAGCTTTTTCCTTGGCCCCACCACGCAACCAGCACAAGGGAAAGGGTTACGAGAAGTCTGGTGGGGCTGGCTATGACCACATCGCTGCCGAGACCTGAAGGGGATTCAGAGCAGGCATTACGAGCAAAAGTTCAAGAGAATGAAATGTGCACTGTTTGGCCTAGCTGCTTGCGCACATATGCTAAGAGCGCAGAAGATGTTTTGCTGCCAACTCCTCCTATTTATTACATGCCTCACAACCTTTGGTGAAGCTCTTGAGCTTCAGCTGCTGAAGAGCAGACTTCACCGGAGACACCCAGCTCCCACTGCAGCAGCGTTCATCTCCCACACGACTTCTCTGCCCTGGTGTGCACAGCAGGGTGGGAGAGGGGTCAGGAATTCAGATGATGCATGCTGGAGGTTTAGAGAAATCCCAGGGTAAATAATCCCATTACTGAACTCCCAGAGTAAGGAAGTTTTGCAGCTTCCCGAAAACCTGGGCCAGAGGACGCAGGGAGGAAGAGAAGGGGTCTGCTCTGGCCCTAAACAATACAGCCACAATCAAAAAAGTGCAGTCACAACACCTTCCTAGATACCAAAACTCTTTTCTTGAGCAATAAGCTACATGGGGAACAGAGTCTTCTGACGCAGAGTTTTGCTTCCCAAAAATACTTGCAATAAGCACGCATTTTAAAAAAAAAAAAAAAAAAAAAAAAAAATCTGCTGAACTGCTACAGCCTTTTCCTGGTAAAGGGGGAGGAAGACACAGCCACAACCGTCAGATTCAATTCCCTGAACAAGCATCGCTGCGATAACCCACACACTGCAAGAAAGCTGCAGAGTTTCAGTTTGTGGTGGCTTTTTTAATTTAATGGGACTAGCCTGCAAACTACAAAGAGCAATTGCCCCGTAGGGAAATATGCTTTATCTACCCCTTTAATGCAAAAACCAGCCATGTGTCTGAAACAGCACATTGTTTGATTTATTAATAAATGGATTGGAAACTCCAGCAAGGAAATTACTCTCAGGCTGTACCTGTTCTGGGATGATGTTGGGGTGAAGGGCAGGACCAGGAACCATGTGCAGTTCCTCTATGCAGAAACTTGGCCAGACTCCCAGAATAGGAGGCATGAATATGAACGTCTGTATTAAAAGGCAGAAAGATATTATTATGCAAAAGCATTTCAGCTTCCAAGCCTTTCTGTTCCAGGACTTCTAGCAGCCTCTCCTTCCAAATTAGGATGAACAGCTGTGATGTATTTGGCAAGCTAACCTCTGCCCTCAGTTTAGAAGCTTTTTACATCACAAAATAAAACACATACATTTTAAAAACCAAAGGGACCATTAAATCATCTGGCTTGACTTCTGTACAAGAAAGGCCACTGAATGTCACCCGCTTACTTGAATATTGTGCTACAGATAAACACGGGGTTTAGGCACACTTTTCAAAAAGGCATCTGATGGTTTTGGAGAGTGAGAATCCTCAACGTTAGCCGCAGTAAAACAGGGAGAAATAGATCTGAGTAACACACTTTTGTGAACTGTTAGAGCCTGTTCAAGCAAAATTATGGCCGTCAATGCAAATGAAGATGATTGGCACAGGCTTTAAACCATCCCTGCAGTATTTTCTAAGGCTACAGAGGACATGTGACAGTTCAAAATAGTGCAACCCACTCTCCAAAACAGCAGGCCAAACACAGTGCAAGACAATGCTGTTTTGCAGAATAGCATCAAAACCGCTGAAGAGCACTCAGAACATAGCACCAGAACCTACAAGTTAATCCTTCATATGTCCACATGTTTGTAGCATGATGCAGTTACCACTTATCTTTAGACACGGCAAGACGTGCCTCATTTAGAGCTATGTCCCACAAATACTTTGTGAGGAAAGCCTGCACACACAACTGCCAAGAAATTCTGTTTAACAAAAATTAATAATCAGCTCAAAAGAAAGCAGCACATCAGGATTTTTCAGTGTAACCTTCCAAAAAAGTGCCAGTTATGGAAGTTTGCTAGGAAACCACAAGATCTTTCATCAGATTTCTTAAATCCGGGATGCAACTTCTCGTCTAAGCCAGAGACCGCTGAGATAGACCAGTCTTTTTGCTGGTCAAGGGGAGGAAAAGCCACTGACTATTTGGGTATAGCATTTGAATTGGATGAGTGTGTATCTAACCCATGCTAGGTGGGTTTCTGCTCATGGGCCAGGTGGCAAGCCAGACAGAAGAGAATTCTTAGCGGCAGGCTTTCCCATGTGGTACAAGACATTACCCTCTTCCCAGATGTTCATTTTCAGCACCTGTAGGAACTTAGGAGCTCCAAAACCTGCCACCTCTGCCAAGATTTCTGAGCAAGGCTTGTTAATCACAGCTTTACAGTCCTGCAGAAGGACTTGGGTTTTCCCTGCCATTTTTAACCAAAGGACCTTCCCACACGCAAACCACCACGTTCTGCAAAGGAGCGCGAAGCTGCCGCAGTACAGCGGTGTGTAGTGGGGCCGGGGGAACCACAGCGTGACACCAACACACAAACACGTGCTCTTTCACACCGCGCCGTCTCTGTGGCTTTCACCAAAGCAATAGGATGTGTCACCCAAGGAAAATAAAAGCAGATGGTACACATGCATTGAAAGTTACATCTGTTGTGAAAGAAAGTGCACAAGAGCATCCCGCTCCCCAGCGTACCCTGCCCTCCTCCTGACCTCCAAATCAGTTAGCGGCAGCACAGAGGCAGGACTCTTATGAAAGGGATGGGAGAGAAGAGGGTATTGGTGTAGGCCTTCTGTTTCCCATTATATCAACATTTCTCCCCTTTCATAAACACAAAGGATGGCAGCAGCTGTTAAAAGCAACTGCCTATTTAACTGTATTTCACTGAAAATTTACTCTGCCCAAATCTTTTATTCTCAGTTCTGCATTAATCCAACACCAAAGGGATGAGGTTGAAGGAAAACGTGTGTCTTTGGGCAGAGGAATTAACAGAAATATACACTGGGCAGGCTCAGCTCTGTGCCTGGCTGAAGCCTACAACAAATATTTCAATCCCTCACTCGAGCACCCCTGTACTGAGTTGTGCAGAGCTTCTAAAAAGCTCTTTAGCACAGCAGACACCTAGACAGGTTTCTCCCAGATGACGCAGGACACGGGAGCATCTCTCCCAGCCCAAGCCTCACCTTCTCCCTCCAATTCTCCCTTTTCACCCCCCTCAAAGCATGCTCTCCTCCCCAACGCTTAGCAGTCCATCCCTATTTTGAAACCTTCCCATCCTAAGCTTGCTGTCTCCTCACAGCAGCAACCAAGATATCAGCTTGTGCCCCACCATCTGCACAGCAGCATCTCTCACCCATCCCATCTGGCAAGAACTGGGCTTTCCATCACCACATCTTTCCTCCTGTTGGAAAAGTACCAGCACCCCCACGGAGCACTCAGATCCACTCACACATCTTCCCTGGAAGCTGATACACATCTGGGAAGGGCTATAGCTGCAGGACACCACTGTCTTGGACCACCTGTGCTCCACGCGTGGCTTCACAAAAAAAGTTCAACTTCTTCAGCACAGAGATCTCTCTACTTTTTTTTTTTTTCCCTTCCCTGAAGGCTGCTGTTTGCAGCCATTTAAAATTAATGCTAAAGTGGTGCCAAGTTTAAATTTTTCTTATAAATATCTAATCCACCACTGAAAATAAAGCGAGGACACCAGCAGGAGACTGTTTGCAAAGCACAGCTCATCAGCAGTCCCCAAGCAGGGCCCTGTGGGAACACAACCTCTTAGTTTCCATCAACATCTTGCATTATTATTTTCAGCCGTTCACAGTTTCAGTGGGAACAGCTGGCTGCGAGCTGGGATGGGGCCAAGCAGTAGTGAAAAGGAGAAGGAGACTGCCCCAGGTGATGGACACACGCTGGGGAAGGCAGGAGACCCCATCTACTCTCAGACCGTTGCTTGCGTAACCTCCACTTCTGTCCATCAGCTCTGTCCTTCTGCAGACACTTAACAAGGGAATGTCACCACAAGCTAATCCTGCTCCTTTTTATTTCCTCCCTTTCATACATTCGCTCCCACTGGTGCCAGGTTTTCTTTTCATCTAGCTAATTTTTGTGGTCATTTTGGACCCACAGGCATCCTTGATCAACTCCAGCAAAGTCTACTTTTACGAGAGGCAGGGAAATTTCTTCTACTCGAGGGGAAGAAAAAAAAGAAAAGGAAAAAAAGCCTTCTCCATTGACCAGGGCATCCAGCCACCCAGCAAGGATATGCTGCAAAGTCGTTCTCCAACATTTTATGCTCTGTCACAACCCAACTGTCCTTGGCTCTCTTCCAGGACACCTGGGAATCAGGGAAGGGCGCTGGGAAAGCAGACTCAGTGGATCAGGAGACTGGTGAATTCAAACCCAAAAAGTAAAGTAAATCACTCAAGTCTGACTGATGGGCAGCAAGGTCACACCCGCTTCCCTCTGGGTGAGAAACATAAACCCTCCTCTGGAAAAGGACCTCGGTTTTTCACCATCTTTGTTGAGATTAGAAAGAGGACTTCAGACACCAAAACAGACCAACAAGTCCAACTTCCATGATGTCAATATCATTTCACTTCTATCATTTGCTCTCTTCAGAATTCATACATCTAAGGCTCTAGACATGGGAAAGGACTAAATATCTAAGTAAACAGCAACACAGTGAATTAATCTGTGTTAGTGCAGCTACCAACAATGGAGTTTGCACTGGCAGGAGTACAGGTTCTCATTGCCTTTTTTGAAAACGGAGTTATCCAATTCAATTTAAAAAGCACTAACAGCAACTACACAGCTGAGAGGGAAAATATTTGTTTTGGAAAGCAAGCAGAACCAGCACCTCATTCCCCCCCACACACCTTTTAGAAGGAATTCAGTAAATATTCTACCTTGATGCTGTATAAGCATTCTTCAGCAACAGCTAAAACATGCTTGTGTTATCAATGCTGTTTTGGTCACAAATCCAAAACATAGCACCATACCAGCTACTAGGCAGAAAACTAACTCTAGCCCAGCCAAAACCAGTACAGGGGACTCACAGGGACAGCCTGGAAAGGCTCTCCCATATGGGGTAACAGGTTAAACCCCGAGTTGATTGCACATCCAAGTCTTATCTCTCACCCAGCATCTTTCAAACTGGTAAAGATTTTGCAAGAGTGGTTGCACACCACTGTCTTCAGACTGGAAGGACATTGCTGTACCCAGGCGTCCAGGGAAAAGCTCTGGAAAAACCCAACTGACAGAGCCGCCAGCTCCTGTTTGCAAAGCGCAGGGCTGGCTCTAAGGGACCATGGCCCCAAAAAATCCCTCTTTTTCTGGCTCCCCCCCTCTCTCCAGATGCAGCTCCAGTTCAGCGCTGGCTGTTTATAGCCTGAAACGCATTTTGCAGATGCTCTGCAGTAAAAACCTTTGACACCTATAAAGCATTATAAATCATAGGGCACGTTAATCACCCAGTCTGAGCCCATAATCCTAACTCAGGCACAACAGTCAATGGGTTTTGCAGACTCCCTCCCACAGGCATTTTGCCTACATCAGGACTAAGCCAGAGATTCAGCATTAGTCAAACATCCTCACCCTGACAGTGTTAGGCTGCACCAGGCAGCAAGTTAGCAAACACTGTGGCTTTCCTGGGGTGTCAAGGACTTGGGATTTCCCATCCTTCATGCAAGCATTACTCAAGTAGGAAACATCTTTCGCATGGAACAAGCAGAAATTTACAGAGGCCGCAGTATCTGCAGTCAAGGGCTGACTATTTATATTAAAGAATGGCTTTGAAGGAAGAACACAACCCAAACCCATTAAGGCTGAAACTATTTATTGAATCGACTGAAACTATTTATTGAATTGACTGTAATTTAGAATGCTGCCTGGCAGCCTGGCCTTTTGGTCAAGCAGTCATGAATATACCAGCTTTCTGGGCTTGTACCTCCACGGTAGGATCTAAAGGTGACCAGCAATGGTCTTCTGCAGGCTCGTCTAAGCAGGCAATGGCTTCAGCATCAGCCTTGCCCCACGGCAGGTTTATCCTCGCCTCTCTAGGAGCTGTCTGAGGATGTGGGTCTCAACGATAAGCAAGCTCCTGGCAGGTTAAGCCCAGTTTCTGAGGCTAGCACACTGCTCTGCTCCTTGCCAGGCTACCATGGGACTCTTACCTAGCCTAAGGGAGGTCTTGCTCCTTCATGAAGACCAAAATATGCCATTCCCAGATAGACCCAGTAACATTCCTTGCAAAGTCTGGTCTGATGGCACCACACACAGCAAATGCAATTCCTGCCTGGCTCAGCTGACCACATACCTGCTTTAGGGAATATGCAATGAAGAGAATGAGATAGGAGAGAAAAACCACATTATAATGACAGCACAATACCCTGTATAAATTCAGTCCAGCCTCAAAGGCTGGCTGCAGTCACACTTCAGACAAGATCTTCTTCGGCAGACAGCCTTGGGAAAAATTGAGAGAAATCCTGTCTTTTCTTCTTCCCCACTGGGGAAAGAAATTTCCACCACTGCTGAAGCTTGAGTGCATTTCAGCATTCAAACACCACTGAGCAAGACAATGTTTGAACAGCACCTGTGCTCCCAGGAGAACCACCTGCACCCCCAGACGCAAGGAGAGGTCTGCACTTTTCCCTGACTCCCAGGCATCTCCCACAGCCAAGAGAAACAGATTTCACGAGGGAGCAAGACCACAAACACGGACAGCACAATTCCTGCAAGGCAGCGCAACCGCGAGGATGACAAACCTGAGGGAGTTCAGCAAAAACCTGCAAGCAGGAGCCGGAGGCTGGGCAGGGTGAGGCGTCCACATGCAGCTAGGAGCATCTCAAACCCCTTCCCTGCACAATCATCCACCCTGTGTCATCTCACAGCCTCCCTGTAAAATGAAGGGCTCAAAGGTGAATTTAAAGGATGTTTAAGTGATGTGTAAAGCCCTGAAAACAGGGTAGTTTTCCTTTTGATTCCAAGCATTTGGGGAAAATTAAAAGCCATAAGGAAAAAAAAAAGAAAAAATCAATATTTAATCCAATGATTGAATTTTCCTGCATTTAGCCCATCACTCCAACATAATCGGACACATCCATTCATGGAGATTCAGCTCTGAATCACACTGGTCATGTTCAACATGCAGCATCCAATACCTTAGTGCCCAACCTCAAATCAAACACGCTTGAAAGAGGATCTTTCCATCAACAACTCCCATGTCCTCAGACCTACGGTCATAAACATTAACAAATTGAAACCGCATGGCAAAGGGCAAATTCACCCATCCTCTAATAGTGGTTTTCAGCAAAGCAAGCAATTTCTGTGACCAGTGACCTTTGGCCATCTGGGAATTAGCACTGAAGACCCAGCAAAGTCCCAGCTCCAAAGCCTATAGTCACACAAATATATCACGCCAACAGGGCTTAGATCATCTGTTCAGGTCATTTAACAGCTCTTGCCAAGCAGGAATTACAAGAGTCTTTCACTATAAAGTGAATTAATACACATATCACAGACACAGCACAGCAATCCGTTATGTCAATGGATCACAGCTCCTCATTTGTCTTTTCACAAAAGGACCCAAAAAAGCATCAGAAGCCTCAGTTCAAGGCCTCACATTTTTAACCAGATGGACCATCTTGAATCATTCACATTTCACTTTAAGGGAATAAATTTTAACAGCAAACACCCAATTCATTAGGAAGGGTTTGATATCTCATTTATACTGGCTTGCAGCTACAAGAGCAACAAGATACTTTAAAGGCAGGGAGAGACATTACAAGAATTAGATATTCCCCCCACCTCCCCTCCCGTATCTATATAGTTCAGACACTTTGCATTTATTTAAACAGAGGATTAGGAGATGTGCTATGTAAAAACACCATCTCCGAAAAAAGCGGCAGCGCAGCTCCTCCGGTGCTGCTGCTTTCTAGCGAGCGTGTTCAGCTGCCCCATGGGCCATAACAAACCCACTGCCTTCACCTCTCATACCACATGCCAACCAGGGCATCAGCACAAAGCATTTATTCAAATCATAAGGGGCAATTTGGTTTCTAATCTCCGTTACAGCATCTCTCCAATTTTTCCTGCTAAGCAAGCACTGCTGATGTTTTAATGATGCTTCTTGCAGAAAAGACAGGGAGATGCATCTGGCTCTGGGCATTTTTGTATTTCTCCACCGCTCTTACATGTGCCCCACAGTCCCCATCTCTTCGCTATGACCACAACAGCCCATACAAGAGCATATTTTGATAGCTCAGCAGCAGCCAACACGTACCATATCACACAGCATTTATGATGTACCAACCATGCTGGTGGTGTCATCCTCGGTAATACGGCAGCAGTATTGTGAGCAGAAATTAGGGGTAGCTGTGCTCCTTGCTGGGTTGCTTTAACTGCTCTGTGCAACCACTTGTCGGGTGGTAGGAAGAGGTAAAGTATCAGCTAAAGTATCTTCTGCCTTAAACACGTCTGTAGGGGATCAACAGACTAAGAGAGCACCTTTATATTATCCAGATTTAAAAAAAAAAAAAAGCTACAAAGCAAACAAACACGTGTTCAGCAAGTCTTGCACTGCAGTATCCCAGATGGGACACGCTGCATCAGGAGGCAATAGATGGATCGAGCCTTTTCTTCCCCCAGCACCAAAATCTGGATGACTACCATGGAAACATTGGCATATCCATAACCATCCAAGGAGGAATTCAGAGAAAGAAGCCTCAAAGCAAATTATCAGGGTGAACATCTCAAAATCTAGTGCAGAGCACCCAAGGTCATTTTTGGTTCCTATTTTGGCAACAGGCACAACTTCCAAGTCTCAGATCAGCTTTCCCAGCACAGGGAACAACGCGATGGGCTGCAGCTTCCTCCCATCTCTTGGGTCAGCTGCCCCTGGAAACCCTCAAACTCCGGCCCGGTCTCTCTCAAGAAGCTGACTCCAGTAATAGGTGAGAAATCGGTGCCCTCACAGCCAACTATCTAAGCCTTTAAAGTTTCCTCCTTCAGCGGGGCTTATCTTCAAGAGCTTCAAGGCACCAACTCTATCTGCTCTCAGCCTTTCTTCCCCAAGTTGAGCAAGGCAAGTTTGAAGTCATCGCTTTCCAAATACTTTCTAGGAAAGGCTTGGCTAAACCCCCTGATAACATGTAATGGATTTCCTGGGAAGCAGAGGCAGCCTAGACTTCTGTCTGGAAACCAAAGATAAAGGGGGG
>JAOBAS010000025.1:25356331-25367829 GCA_025311575.1 Elanoides forficatus
TTTTATACCTATATACTTCCTTAACTTTGAGATGTTGTTCCCATCTTCTTCCCCCATCCCCTTGTCAAGAGCCCAAAGCCTCTTTTTCCTGCACAGACAGCACTTGGCCACCAGTCCCCAGATCTACTTGCCTGCACAGACTACAGACACACTATTTCAGCCCTGTTTTAAGCTGTTAAATCAAGGTTGGTTTTCAGTGCAACCCAGGATGAAAACTGGAGGGGGTAAAGGTCCATCCCTACAATCTTCTTTTGGTTTGCTATTCTGGTTTTGGAGCTTCACCAGCCACTTGGGGACTTTCTGGTGCATTTTAAGTGGGTTTCTTTAGGCAAACAACCTACTGACAATTCAGTAATTCTGAGCTCACCTTCCTCAATTACACTTTAAGGCAACACAATGTATACAGTTGCTTCAAGGAGGACAGGAGAAGCAGCATCTGCTGTATCCTCCTGAAAAGGTGCAAGAGCAAACAGGATGAAGGAGGGGTGACGGGCTCCAACGATGTAATTTTTCACCCAGATAATTAGTACAATGCCTAAAGAAAAAACAGTCAGAGGGAGCACATCTGGCAGCTATAACAAGGAAATGCCACAATCTGAATAAAACCCTGGAGGCCCGTAACGTCAGAAAAGTCACAAGGCACCTTTGTGTATCCAAGAGGGGCTGGCCTGGCCATTTATCACAGGGAGTTTGCGCATGGATCGCTTCAAAGTTTCTGAATAAAGTAGTAATGACAAAGCATTAGAAATTCTCTAAGCCATTGCTATATGAGCTAATCAATCACCTATAAAAAGGTCAGCCCCATCCAGGGGCCACTTATAATATTACCCAGAGCCTGAATTCACAGGCAGACAAGTTAAAGCTGCAGAGAACACAACTATGACCCACCAAGTTAGCTGTGATTGCCGGTGGAATCGGTCACAGTGCCACCCGAGATGCTGTTCCTAGCTCCTCACCTCCAGACCCATGGGCAACAGCCAGTGCCATCAGGAAACCCCTAAGCACATTCACAGGTACCGGGGAGAAGTGTCCGTGTTAGGACGATTCTTGGGATTCAGAATTCATCAATGCTGGCCACCACCAAGTCATCTCACAACAGCTTGAGTTCTGTGCCTCAGTTTACCCAGTTACAGAGAAAAAAAAAAAAAAACCAAAAGCTGGCAGAGGGATTTATGCCACTTCACACACAAAATATAGGAAGGTTTGGTATTTTGCCTGAGTATAGCAATTCTTTTTATTAACACTGGAATGCTATTCTGAGGAGGGAAGGGAGGTGCCTGGAGAGTGCTGAGCAAGAACTGGCTGGTTTGGGAAACTCTCAATTCCCTCCCACTTCAACATGCCCATCTGCTGCAGAGGCCTCAGGTCAGGAAGGTTGAGGCACTTTGCCAAGCCCTATTAACTTTTTATTGCACAAAATCAGAGCAGCCCCAGGAAGGTGTTGAGAATGCATCTCGGTATTTTCCTCAGCAAAGGTATAAAAGCCTGTTTGTCAAGAGGGATGGTGAATGAAGCAACACTCCTTGGCCCAAGGTGCTTCCAAAGAGCCTGTAATATTTAGCTACTGCTGCCCTTCTATTGATCAGGTACCAAAGACCCTCAATCTGCAATCCATCAGCGCATAACATGGCAGCTCCTGAACTCCACGAGCTGTGGAGCATCTGCTGCTGGGTTCAGAGGAGCTGATGCACTCGCTAGACAAGGCATTGCTCCAGGCTTGACAGCTCTTCCCTGATGGGAGCAGCAAGCCTGCAAAGCTACAGCAACGAGGAGACGTCTCTGCTACAATTACTGAATATTACTGTCAGAAGAGGATGGAGGCAGAAGGGGAAAGGTTGCAGCAGCTACTTGTAGGACCAGAGAAGCCATGTCCCAGATGGGGAAAAGATGACCTGCAAGGACACATGTTTGGGGAGGGGACAACAAAAAAAGAGCAAGGATACTTGCTGGCACATAGAAATGGATTCTAAATACAGTGATGGGGAAATGCCACGCAACAGCATCGCTGGAAGCAAGGCTTCAGGAGTAGCTCTCCCAACATCAGAAGCTGATGGGTACCAGCAACCAGCATTTCCAAGCTCTTGGACCAGGTCCCTGTGCTGCTCCCATCAGCAATTAATGGGGACCTCTGAGAAAGGAAGGGCAGCAATGCCTTGGATGTGTAAAAACAAGCTTTAAAAATATGAGGTTTCTAGGAGGCACAGGGGCTTTAAACAGGCTATGTTCATATATGACTCAGTCCTACAAAGCCATACTGAAAGATGGTAAAAGGGATTTTTTTTTTTTAAGCTGGATTCTGAACAAGTTGCCTTTTTAAGGACAAAAAAACACATCAATGTTATACCCAAAATCCAACCTATGTTGCATTGGCCATCAGTCCTGACCACCCCCAAAGCTTTAAAAAAAATCCACTCCTGAGCTTGGACATGCATCTCATTAGCTCCAGTGTCACCATCTTTCCAGGTTCTTAACAAGGGTTTGGTTTATTAGATGCTCAAATTAACACCTGTGGGATTAGAGCATTCAGAAAGCAGTGGGATTTCTGTATGTACAAGATGTCATCACTAATACTGCTCCTTTCACTCACACCACCTTAGGGGTGTTTACAAGAGAAATGGGAGGAAGAAAAGAGAAGTATCATGAAGTGCACCATTCACAGAAAGCTCATGAAAAGACCTCCATTTAAATGTTGTAGATGACATTGAAGAGAAAAAAAAAATAGAAAAAAAAAACAGGGATCTTGCGATTTCAGTCACCTGGGATCCAAAGTTGCCAATTTTGGGTTCCTTCCCAGGTGCTGATGGCCCTTCTTACTGCACATAACCAAACCAGGCACCTACCCTTGCCTATTCTTGGCAATTTTCTGGAGGAAAAGATAGTTTTGTAAACATGGGAAGCTTCCAAGGGAAATGGGGGAGACAAGAAGAGTTCCCAGTCACATTTTGTCTGCCTCAACTTTTATCTCAGAAGGTTCGTGGTTGGGAAGTACAGCATCAGCTGTGCCTGGCGCTAAGCAGAGAAGCCAAAGCCCTTTGCAAATGGCGATAGTATTTTATGCTGTTTGACAGAGAGCTAGAGATAAATAAAGATCCCTAGATTTTTCAATACACAGTAACTGCAAAAATAAACAGCCAGCCAATAAAAGTGGTTTCTTCTGTTTGTTGGACAGATGAAAAACGATCATTGCCATTTTCTTCTGCAGAATATCTCTTTCCTCACTCCCACCTAGGATGATTTCCTAGGTGTGATATTTGCTGCGTACAGACAACATGGTTTTGGAAGCTATAAAAACTGAACAAAACCAGTTGTTAGATTTAACTTCATATTTATACAATGCAACCCATCAACATCTCCCATGTGAATACTGATCCTGCAATATCTCTGGATGGATTTTAAAAGATGCTGCAGCCAGCCCTGGACTCTACCCCGGGAGCAAGAGCTATTCTAGTGTTGTAACACCCAGCAGCAGTTCGTTTCGGGTGAAGCACACAAGCTGCGCACAGAGCACCGTGTTTATACGCTGCAATTAGCAGTGCCGCACTCTGTGTTTAATTGCTGGCAATCCATCAACAGGATCGTGGTATCTGGGAGCTACCTTGGAAGCTGCCGTCTGAACTTCAGACCTCTGAAAGCCCATACGGCAACTACAAGCCAAAGCTTATTTACCCACAGTTTCTGTGTTCAGGGCAATAGAGCCCTGTTAAGATGATGCACTGACTTCATAAGAATTACCTCGGTTGAATACCCGACGAACAAGCTGTAGTTAGATCAGAAATTGCTTCCTCACACCAGCCACAGAGATTATAATGGTCTGAATCTCAGCAAGACCATTTCTTCTCTTTTATATGCCTTTCATTAAAAAAACATTAAAAATTTAAAAAACATGAAAGGGGGTCTTTGCCATTAAAGCTAAAGGCACACAATAGAAAAAGGAATTTTTCAGCTGTTCAAAATTTAAAAAGGAGACCAAATGTGCAGGTTGGGTGCCTTCAGCCCCCCTCCTCCATTCTCAAGAGGTCAGAGGAAAGCAAGAGATAATTACAATTCTAGCAAGCAGTCTCCCAAAAAAAACTTAGAACTCAAGCTTACAATTAAAACTCTCATTTTCATGTAAATTTTTAATGTGTAGTAGAAAGCCTGATCTGCATATATTTGGGGGAAAGGAGAGGAATCATTAAAACTCTGGCTGTTGAGCTGCAGCACAAGTCAGAAAAACATTCACAGTTATCAGCAGATTTCAAGGACTCAAGGTTCGGTCGCAACCCAAATTTAGGGGAAGACCTTTTATTCTAGAAATTTTGGTCTTTTAAAAAGAAAGCAGATAACCATGCTGAAGCCTACACTAAAAAAAAGTTGCTCTTTGAATACGTGCCTTGCTTTCTGATAATTACAGGGTATAAACGTAACATGTACATACCCTATTCCTTCCTTCCCAGGTAGCTCTAGATTTTTGCAAGACTTAAGACCTCTCAAGTATGGCATAGCCCTTTTTATAGAAACCATGCTCAGGAAAACATGTATTATACTACAATTGCCTCTACTCTGGTCTTGCAGCGGCTGAGTTACTCTAGGGTCAGATACAGGGCAATACAATAGGTATCATCATCAATACGCCGCTGCCTTTGTGTAAAGCAAATAGGCACCTAAATTATGGTATGGTATTTTCCTGGTTAATCCTTCACAGATACACCTAAATACTGTGGCTGGATATACATCAATCAGCTGGAGCCAATTAGCCTATGCAAGCCTTCCTATCCCAATCCAACACCTTGGGATCTTGGCAAGTTCTCACACGCCCCAGAAGTCCTCTCATGCAGACCAGGGATCACTGAACTCCAATGCTGGGAGCACCTTGTATCCTGGGGTAAGTCCATCCCTGCTTCAGCACTTCACTCAGCTGCAGAGATTGGAGTTTGCCATACAAGTGGTCCTGAATTTGAGTGATACCATGAAATGCTCTCCCCACTCCATCCGGAGAGGCAGAGGGATGCCGATACTAGTTTTCAGCCCATAGAAGTTACCTTGCTTGCTCAAACAGCCAAGGACTATTTTGCAGCTTAAAAAAAAAAAAAAAAAGTTTCTCACTCATTTTACACATATCCTAGAGATCACACCCATTCTCTGCAGATGCACATGCAAATAGACCTGTCCAACAGAGGACGACGTGCCTTCATTTGCATTTTTCCCCTCCAAATACAGTGCTACAATCCAGCTCATTCCAGCACTAACACCTGCAAGGCACTTTATTGACAGCAAGATGGGAACAGATTCTTCATACTTTGGGTTTGCATAGCCTGTAGCTCATTTTAGACTTTCTTCTCTTGCTCCTGCAATAGCTGTTTTCTCCATTTCTGTATTTAACAAAGTGGAAGTTGAGACCTCATGTAGACCTTAAAAAGACCAACTCGGAGACTGGACATATTTTTAAGCCTAGCTCAGGTACCTTTAAACACAACAAATGCCTTTCTAGCACTAGAAAAACAATTGAAATTACAAGTAGAATTGGAAGGCTGCCACTGGTATTTTTTGGTAAAATAAATCACTGCAAGCAGAGTCAGCTTTCACTGACAAATTAAGTCAATAGCAATTTTTCTATGGATTTTTAGCTACGAAGCATAATGTTCTGGTTCATAAGGTATACAGAATTAGGCATTTTGAGTATTTAAGTACATGCACAGATGCCAAGACATTACATCCCACTGTTTTCCTGACAAAGTCTTAAAAACCCACCTACACCCACCACTACGGATGTGCCCGGGTATTTGCTCAAAGGAAACTTCTGCTGGCTCAGGCGCGGTCACTCCGACCAAGCTGGCCAGACTGAAAGCCGAGGAAAAACAGCACAAACGTTTCTACTTTGCAAAAGGAAATTTGTCTTACGCTGCACAAACGCAAGCCATGACTTTTCAGTTCACATGGGAGCTCCCAGCCGAGCTGTACCAACAATCAATGCAATTCAGAACCAGGAGCATTTTTGGCATGGGATCTGCTGCCCAGAAGTGTTTTCTCCTTAACTGCCTCTTTTCCAGAGGAAAGGCACTCCACAGCCAGGAAGATCCCTGGTTATAGACTTAAAAATAAAACAAAGAAACTAACTGTCACCGGAGCAAAACTAAGCCCTCAAAAAGCAATGAAAGTATCTCCTGGGAGCATTGCCAGAAGAAATGAAATTTAAGTTTTGGGTTGGGTTTGGGGTTTTGTTTGTTTGGGGTTTTTTATTTATTTCTTTAAGTAGTAAGCATGCTAAAAAAAAAAAATCCAGACAGCATGAGAGCACAGAAGAACAGTAATACACAACCATTAGCCAGAAGATGTAACAGGGCAGCTTTAACAGCAGTTTTTTCACGCTTCTTCCTATAAACACGTCAGTCGGGTCTCACGGGACCCCATCTCACAGCCCCAAAGAACAGGGAAAACGCAAGTCTGGCCCCGCTGCCTGGATTCCCTCTGTCAGAGCTCTTAAAAACTGCATTTATCCAGGGGAAGGAAAAGTCAACACTAACAGCTCTGCTGTTTATTCCCAGCTAGTTCTCACCTCCTGCTGCCTTTCCCTACCTACAAACTTATTTTCACATGCAAAGAAGTTAGACACTAGGCAGAAACGCAGGTCCAACACATTCAGCCAAAAGAAACACAAGCATACCAATAAGACACAGAGCAAGGAGCAAAACAGAAGTCCGCCCCAGCACCAAAAGGAAAATACAGACAGATTTGGCCAAACCCATACCACTCAATCCCTTTGAGAACCACGACCAACTAACCATGCCCTTCTGCTACATCAACCACACGGTGAGAACTTTTCACAGACCTCCCACCCACGGGGCCAGTGGTTTCCATGGTCTATCCAAGCCAACAATGAAAAAAATAAATAATCAAATATCCAGCCTTTTCAACCAAGATCCACACCCATCCCAAAGTCACTAGGAGGAGGTGACGTGGTCAACTACCCACCTTGGTGGTGTCATCATGTGACCGCTGGTACCGTTTCCAGCGGCAGCCGTAGATCCCCGTCAGACAGGACAAACATAGCTGCGGCTCGTAGTACTGCAGCGGTTGGTGTTTAACCATGCTCCTTCCAGCCCCTCAGGAGCGAGGTATCAGAAATCCATCAGGTCCTGGGAGCACCCTTCAGCAAGAGGAGAAAATAAAAGGGGGTAAAAAAAAAAGGAAATTAAAAATGCCAAGCAATATTTCAATACATTAACAAGCAATTTAATAATTAACCATGTCCTCTGGCTATTAAGAGAGGAGGAATGATAATCAGATCTATTCCCAGCCCTGCCAACATCTCCAGCTTGTTACTCAACAAGACCAAGAAGTTTAATTAGTTTGCAAGTTTTATTTCCTTGTGCAGTTTCTCCCACACCACTAAAAGCGAATGTATTCATAGGAGTTATCAGTAAGAGAAGCCACACAAGGACAAGAGCAGTAGATAGATTATTTACAGCCCAGATGATTAGTTTTTTATGAATGATTGAAATGTAAAGAACCATACCCTCCACAAGCACAACCTTAAAATTGATTCAGAGGCCTCTGCAGACTTGAAACCCAGCCAAGCTAAATCAGTTTATCTTGAGCATCCTATGGAGTCTGCAAAACAGTCCCAGATGAGGAGCTAACACTTCTGTGCATGCTGGAAGAGGCAGCTATTACCCTCTCCCTTTATATACATCTCCAACAAGGGTTCACAGGGATGTAGAGCTGGTTGCAGCCTTCGCCCAGGAGAAGGATCCCCTCGCCACCAAACAGCATCCTCTCCCAAAGGACCGGACTGACTCTGATGCAACTGCTCTGTTTGCCATGCGTGGGAACATCACTGTTTCAAGGGAAGTACTCCGCTCCATCGACTACATGCTTTGTGCGTCACAGGGCTTTTTTTTTTTTTTTAAATATATTTAGATGCTTGCTTTTGTCTCTGGCAAGATTCGTATCAAGAACAGATCAAGTAATCATACACTCTTACTAATTCATAGAGTCAGTGTTCGGCAATGGGAACCTCAGAGCAAATATTTGCCAGTCTGGTGACGTCATGCAGCTCTCAGCTCTACTTAACTCCCACCTGGGGTTTTCCACAGGTCCCTGGCACACACATGTACACCCACAGCCCCACACGGTGCTGTTGCGTGGATAGTCGGCGCACTGCAAGTGATGCTCAACAGCAGTTGAGCTTGCAAAGTCCTAAGCTACCCTTCCAGAGCGTGCAGTTGCATGCGTGCTACGTGGGCAGTCAGGAAATTGCACCCTCTCTAGGGTAAATGCGTTATTTCCTTATACACAGGATCCCCGGCGCTCAGGTCTTGCAAAAAGCTATGGCAGCTGTGAGTAGCAACATCCTCACTGGTGTCGGCAAAGCATGACAGGGCTCGAGGAGATAACCTAGCCACCTAAGAGCCTTTCGTTGCCACATCCCATGGAAGGAAGCCTCCAAGGATGGGGTTGGCTGTTTTTCATTATAGCCGATGCATAAGGGGATGCCGCAGGCATTGCGTACGCTGTGGCAGAGTCTAGAAATGTCAGCGAGGACACAGACAGCTCAACCCTTCCAGCTTCTGTCCTTTGTGCCCGTTGACGCTCTGTGCTTCATGCTGACAGCCTAGGACAGCCCTGTGCTGACTTTCTCTAACCAGGACTCAGCATCCTGGAGGCAGACAGATCTTGCTAGTCGGTCGTCGTGGTTTCAAAGCCCGTCAGACCGTTACCGCGCTGTCTCCAGAGCCCACAGCCCATAGGTCCTCTGCCTTCCTCTTACACAGACCCACAAAACGCAGCTTTGTCCTTTTGGCAAACCTCTCTATAATGCTCTGGGCGCTGCTCAAGGCATCGACCCAGGCAGAAGACATGAGACGTGCTGGACTTGCATATCCATTTGTAGCTGGCCCAGATCCCCACATGGTTTTGTTCATCCCCTCAGGGAGGACATGCAAGACAGAGGCACAAACACATCCAGTTTGAAGCGGGAGCTGTTTGCTGATCATGTCACCCCGTGCTCTCCCAGCTCATCTGCCCCTAAGCGCTGCTGTATTACCTCCATGGCCTCGTGCTTGAGGTCACCTCCCTGCCTGCATTTCATCTCTTCTCATGCTATTTATAAAGCTCAGCATTAGTCACTGCACAAGTCACCTCCTATCTTCAGCTCTTGTCTGCTGCAAGATTGTCCCTACAAAATGAGTTTCCCCGGTCTGCCTTCCCCACGAGCCGGCAGCACACTGCGGGCAGAAACAACTGTCAGTCGGAATGGGACAGAAACACTGAGGACGTGCAAAATTAGGTGCTATTTAAGGGTCTTGGACAAAGCTGTAATCTCTGCCCTGAAGATCCTAAGCAGCAAGTGATGTACAAGATGTTGTGGGACACAAGCAGGATGTAAAAAAGTTATGCACAGCCTATTAACAACCCCACTGCCAAGCCCCACATTACCGTCCTGAAAACCTAGCAGGCTACAGTCGTTATGAGAAACCCTTCATGAATTAAACTCCAAAGGAGAGCATCTCTCCCAATTTCCACCTCTTAGCATCTCTCCCAATTTCCATCTCTTCCTGCTTTAGTCGGGCACAGCAAGAGGGCAGACGGACCACCTCTATCTATAAAAGCTTTGACCACATATTTTATTTGCTACCTTGCAGAATTGCATTGCAAACACAAACACAAGGGGCAGACTCAAGCATTTCATCACTCCGCTCCTTCTGGGAAGCCCCTAGCTGTTTTCCAGCCCAGACGCTCGGAGAAGTGGTGCTGTACACCAGCCACATGCATACAGAGTGTCAGAGCTGCCAAACCCTGACTTTTCAAATAGCAATCCAGTTCATCTGAAGTGGTAGGACCCTAGGAGCCAAGGCTGCCCTTCGGAAATAATATCACTCGTGTTATGGATCCATCATTCCATTAACAAAGTTGAAGCTCAAGCACTTAAGTTCCTAGCAGAAACTTCACAACTCACAGGAGGCAACGGATAAGGCTGGGAAGGGAATGGGGCGAGTTTGGGCCAGCCCCACCAGTTAGCAGGTACATGAAGAGTTCTCATCTCAGGGCTGTCACCAGGACCCCCCATTCAACCTGCTCCAGATACAAACATCACTCCCATGACTGCATATCCAAAGCTATCCGTTATAGGCATGAACTTTGCTGCACAACTAGAGATAGCAGAGGCACCAAAGCCTTTTCAAACAGCATAGCTTTAGTAAGGTAAGAGTGCACATCAGAGATGGAGAGGGACCAGCAATCAATGCTTCCCCCTGAAGAAAAATCCTACCAGGAACACCAACAGCCAGGGTGGATGCAAAAGCTTTGAGTTTATTGTCCAGTTCTGAAGAGGATCTACCAACCTCCCACAGCAGCATTTAATCCAGCATCTCCCAATCTCCTGGCAGAGTTCAGGAGGAACACAAGTGTTTTCAGTACAAAAGTGGAACCTAAAAGCACACCTGCCCACCAAGACCATCACCAGAAAGCACTGCTGGAAAGTTTTAAGAACAGCAGAATCCACTAAAAACAACCAAGAGGATAAAAATTACAAGCTAGGGAAAAATACAGCTGAAAAGACTCCATAAACCACCAAGAGAAGCTCCCACCCTGGTTCCTCTCACTGAACCCCAGCACAAGCAGATCCTATGGGAGCCCACAGATTCAGACTGCTCTCCATAAAAGCAGTCAGGAGAAGCACAGAGAAAAGAAATCCAACATGAATTTCAAAAAAAGCCATTCCTAAACGCAGTTGAACTGCACAAGGCACAACCTACAAGCCCAAAATCATTCCCTCTTCTCTACGAACGTCATGAGCAGATGCACAAAAGCCCACAACAGGAAAACACAAAACACAGCACCCATCCTCCCCACCACACACACAGACACCTGAGCAGTAACAAGAAATGCAGAAAGAGACTGAAGCACAGCAAGCAAGATGCTGCTCGAGAGAAACCACGCTGATACCATCTGTCCAGAGGTCCTTGCTTGGCCGAGATCACGGGCTGAATACTTACTTCTCCTACTTCCAGAAATGGATTTAACGGAGAGAACCAGAAAGTCCATACCTTACAATCACCGTTCCCATGACATCTACAGCTTTGAGGTGGAGAAAGCAGGCTATGAATGATTCAAACCTCTGCTAGTTAGCATTACATACAGAAATGAAAACAGGAAGCAAGACAACATACATTAATTATTCAAATTCAGCAACGTGCACCGGGGGGAGGGGGGAATTAAATAGAAAACACAAACCCACATAAGCTATCAACCTTGACTTTAAAGATGCATCATCTGCAATGGCTACAAACTTCTTCCAGCTGAATAACTGAGTTTGCCAGCCAGCTTGCCCAAAAAGGGGAAGCAGGGAAGAGTCCATCTGCAAATACAGCAGGAACATTTTCTGAAGGCTCCAGGATGCCTAATTAGCACACAGTGCATTCCTGAGACACTGGACTGTAGGTATCCGTTACAGCCTGTGACACATTATTCCTTTCCAAGCAGCTTTGGAGGAGGGGGGGGGGGGGGGGAAGAAAAAA
>JAOBAS010000025.1:25374645-25398526 GCA_025311575.1 Elanoides forficatus
GGCGGAAGGTCTCAACGTGCCCGTTCTCGGCAGTGCCGTTTTCCGAAATTCCAAACGTCCGGCTCCTTCTCCCACCGTCTACCATGCAACTGCTGTCCAGAGAATTAAGCATGAATGTCTCTGGCTTAATGAGAGGTGGAAAGTCCTAGTTAAATGGATTACAAGCTCTTTATTTCCTAAGATTGATTCCTTCCATATGGTTGCAAGAAACATTCTTCAAAAAAAGCATTCTTAAGCAGCAGAGAAGCTAAATTAGTGAAGGAGCAAGCTTGCTTTCACATACTTGCTGCTCCTTACCTCCCATTCTGCACACAGCCAACACGTGCAGTGCAGCACCGAATTCCCTCACCAATCACAGTGACAACAAGATGTGGAGGGAATAGGTCTTCTGCATGCACATCTTCCAAGATGTCATTTCTACCTCCCTTTCCAAAGCAAATATTCACTGCTCCACAGCACTTGCTGTTCCTCTGTAGCTCCCTTGATCTACAAACCGGATACTGTTTCAGCTTCCTACACCGAGAGTGCATAAATTAATTTGATAAGACTCTAATCACACAGCAAACTCCTTCCCACTGCAAACACACTGGATGTTCTGGGGCCAAAGTAATCAAAAAAAGAAGATAGTCAGCAGGATCTGGTGACGTGAAAGACTCGGAGAAGTCAACTCCGTCTCCCTGATTTTGGAGAACTTTTGGCTCTAGCACTTTTTGTTTCCTTCTCATTGCAACCGGACTGATTTGGAGCAATCGAGACAGACCATCTGACACTGGAAAGGCCTTAGAGGTATTCACTTTTGGATAGAGCACCCTGAACAGCCACGAGTTAACTGATGAAGCCCAGGAGAGTTCAACAAGCAAAGTCAGCCTGGATTAGGAAATGAATACAGAAGGATTGTTGACTGATCTTTATAATATAGATGTGGGGTGGGAAATACCGAAGTTCTCAGCAAAAATAAGAGCATGAATGCGTGTGATATGAAGAAACAATGGGAGATGCTGCCTCATGCCTGGGAATGCCAGATGTGACATGAGTTCTCAAAGCAGTCTGAAAGGTCAATGGCAGACATGTGGTTTGAGGGATGTGGTGCACTTCGGACTCAGGGAGGTTCCCAATGCTATATGTATCTCTGAAAGCTTGCACAAGGTCCATCCTTGGAGGTTTTCAAGACCTGACTAGACAAAGCTCTGAGCAACCTGGTCTGAGCCCAGTGCTGACCCTGCTTTGAGCAGAATGAGATGGAGCAGAGCCTTCCTGAGGTCCCCTCCCACCCGAGCAACCTGACGGGTCCAGGATTAAATGAAATATCAAGTCCCACCCCCACAGGAGCTTCAACTTCCAGAATGACAAGCACATGCGGGTTTTTCAAGCAAGCAGCTACAGCACAACCTGGAAGCCCTTCTCATAAAGTGACTCCAAATTTAAGATGTTGCCCTCCACAGCTACTGCAGTCTGTGAGGACATAATTCTCTTCTCACAAGTTGTCAGGGCAGACTCGCCCAACTGGCTGTTTCCATTTCATCACCTCCACTACAGCTTTCTGATTACTTGAAAAACGTGTTAACAAATATCAGAAAACTGAGATATACACAACCTCCATCCCTATTTAGCACAGCCCTTCCTCTGTCAGAAGTCAAAATATCTGCTAACATCCAGTTTACCCTTCTTCTGTTCCAAAGATGTTCGATAAAGCACAGGTTTGTCCCACGTTCCTAAAGCCTCCTTCCAGTTATTACTGAATTCTTCCCAGTTCTGTACAAATCAGTCTCTGTTCAATGCAAGGAGACATACGTGAGAGTTTCCCTCCCAGAGGATTTTCAAGTTCAATCTAGACACCGCACAATGAATGAAAATAGCATCTAAGAAAACAAGTGAGTAACAAGAGACAGGTTACAACCACCCCATCACACATCAATGCCAGGTAAATATTGTCTTGACTGCTGATGTGTGTATTCTTTCAAAACCTGGAGTTCATCTTCAGTAAGACATGAATAAGGATGAAGTGATTTTACTCTGTTTGCAGCAGTATAGATCTTTCAGAAGGGAATTTTCTCAATTGACTTGGGAAGCAGTTGCAACATTGTCAAATGCTCCTCACTTTCCAAAGAGCATCTCAAAATGCTGGTCAAGGTCATTCTGACTCTGACATGAAAAGTGGCACATCAAGGGAAGGGGAGAGAGGGTGAAGTCAGGAAGGAAACCACCCCTCCATCTACAGGGTGACTCCCAGAGTGGACAGAGGAGATTCACAGTCATTTCCAACCCATGCCTGGAGAGTCTTGTTCTAATAAAAACAAAAAAACAAAACGCCATCTGCCAGTTACATCAGCTACTATCTTGTTTTCCTTATGGAAAGGACCAGTCATGAGGGATTCAAACTCATTTACTGATGCAAATCCAAGACCTATTAGTCAAAGTGCTTTCAATCATTTTTGAGGACTTTTAATACAACGAGCATTAACCCACTCCATTCCAGTGCCCTCCCCAGCATCAGTGACACTCTTCCAGACCGCTACCAATGGTACCACCACTCAGCACATTATCAACAGTGATGAGCAAACTGGCATATTCAAGATAATCATCATTAGAGTGAAACAATGACATCTGCAGCAAACTGTCTTCACAGCAAGACAGTCGTCTTCCCTCCACCCCACCTCCAGTGAAACCCTACGCAAAGCTAAACAGGAGTTATTTGGGCAGTCAGTAAATTGTAAAAAATAGGGGTATCCTGTAACTTGTGAAATGCTGAGCACTGCAGCCATTTCTACATCTTTCCCCCTCCTTATTCACAACCATCAGGTGATTGATATCAGTCAGGCAAAGGTACCCAAAGCAAACTTGTGGCCAGGTTACGATGAGCCTGGGGGTCTGGGGATGCTGGCGCAAAGCTCCCCATCATGCCTCAAAGCGCTAATGCCCATTTAGGTCATTGCTTATGATCCTCAGCCTCATGCTGAGCTCTTGAGGCAAGACCCCAAGGGGTCCATTAATACATCGCTATGGAGTTTGGTGGGAATTGCTTCCAGCCCAGAGCAGCTTATCCAAACATCTGCAGCAGCTAAGCAGCAAGTCCCACAGGAGCCCAGAGGCCAGGATGCAACCTGTATTTCTCTTCCCTTCCCTGTGAAACACTAAGCTTTCTAGGAAAAAGGAGAGGCTGAAAGTTCATTTTTCTTAAGTAGCTCTATGACGCTGCAGTAGTGAAAAGAAAATGAAAGATACTCAACAGATTTTTACCTGCGCAGAGTGCTCAGCGTCACAGACTAAAGATCAGTTATGCAAACATCCAGTCAGTGCTAACAAGGCTGAGCACGGTGAACATGTTGAATGAACAAGACAACCTTTCCTTTCCTACCTAGAAAGACATCGACGTCACCACAAAGACAAGGGCATTCCTCAAGGCAGACCTTTTAGCACCAGACAAGAAAAAAATAAAATAAGGCTTCCTACACATCTTTTGACAAGCCACCCTTATGCAAGCATTAAGAGAACAAGAGAAACACGTGCTAGTCTTCAAGGCCATGCTTGCTCTGAAGACAAAAGCACCTACCCAGATGGGTCAGGCACCTCACACACCTGGAATACAGACCAAAAAGCAGCCACATCCCAAGAAAGCAGAGGACGACTTTCTGGAGCACAGAACTCCCACAGAAAAGCTTTTTTTTTTTTTATTCTTCCCCTCCCCATTTATTAAGAGGCTCCCAGGAAAATTAGCCTATGTAACTTGAAAGGGCAAGCCAGCTGCACACAAACGCAGCATTTAAAGGATTAAATGGCTCTTAATTCAGCCTACTTCACTTCCCAGTAAGCCACTTTGGGTTTTCATCTTAAATCAATTCAGATTAAGAGCCTGCCTCGATAGGAATGTTGAGGGAAGCTGCTGTCTGCTTAGGAAAACAGGCAGCTTTCCTTACACTAGCCAAGAGCTAAAAATATCTTTATTTTCAGCTATTTTTCCTAAGAAAACACAGTGTGATTGCATAAGTGTCTCTGTTCCTGTTCTCTTCTACTCTCCCCTACCTTTCCTTCCATCCCCAAGCAACAATGCCCTGGAGCATCAGCCTCTTCCAACCTGCAAAGCAGTTATTGCACTGGCAGCAAGCTCTCCAAGAAGAGTTGCTGCTGGGTGGGAAAGGATCAAATGAACTTCCCCCACAAGAGAAAAGCAGTTCTAGTCCAGCCCACTGTGAAAGACTAGTCAGCACGTACAGCTAGAGACATGAAAGCATGGAAGTGGGAAGATTAAAGATTTGAAATAAGTCCCAAAGAAACTAGACTTCGCTTGCTCTTGGGTCGACATTTTTTGGTTAAATAGTAAAACATTGAGAGCACCTCACATTAAATAACTTGCTGGATGGATGGCCAAGCCAGTTTCAGCCACGCTCTTGAACATACTGAAAAGGTCCTGAAAAAATACTGGCACATTCATCAAATTAAGTGAAAGCACCAAGCACCCAACACAGCATCTCTGCAAGTGCAAATTCAGCAAGAAATTTCAGGATTAGGCTTTATAAGCACTAGAAGCAAACAAACAAAAAAAACCCCAACCAAACAAAAAAGACCATTGGCAATACCTTTCTTTTTGTTGGAATGGTTCTTAAATATTATTGAAACTCAAGGGCAAATCAACATAAAAATTATTGTTCCCTGGATGAGCGCACCCGAGTTCAAAGCCACCAGTATCCAGACTGGATAAACCAGAAGACTCTTAATTTCAAAGGAAAAGAGCTGGCCAAGAAGGAAAGAAAATGAAAACTACAGAACCAGGGAGGGAGTCCTGAAAAAATGGTAACAAAAGTGGTAACTTCCTGACTAGAGGAGCATATTTGGAAAGTACATTATGGGAGTGGAAGAAAGAAGGGATTATTTGTCTCTTTGCCATTTTGAGAGACTGTAGTGGAAGGCTGCAGAGAGCATTTCTCAGCTGGGTAACTGGTCAGACTGGAGGGGAAAAAAAAAAAAAAAAAAAAAAAGACACAAATGAGGGGGCTAATAATGAAGTGTGCTTCATGTCTGTGTTCCCAAATCTGGCAATCTAGGTGTTTCTCCATGTCTTAAGAACTATTTTCAACTGAAAACAGGGAATCAGACATGAATGTTCAGTCTGCTTTACCGCTGCAGGAGTTTCAGACCTCCAGTTTCCCCTGCATCCATGAGATGTGAGCATCATGGTCTAGGTAAGGCATGGGAGATAAACAAGAGCTTCCACCTTGCTTGCCAGAACTAGAAGACTTTGCTTTCCCGGCTAGGACACAATTTATAAACCAACACGGGTATGTTCACATGAAGATTACGGTCCGGCCAATGTGTGACAGCAGGTCTCTCTGGCTCGTGGTTGGTTTAACAGTCACTTGAATTTCTCTGTCAATCTCCAGCAGACCATTACCTCCAACAGGTTCTTCTTCATTCCCAGTAGCATGATCCTATTTTTGGATTCTGTGGGCTTATCAGCAATATGCTTGACCGGTGGTTTTTTCCCCCCATCTCGGCTATCTCTTAAGCTGATTTAAGAACGGTTATGTAAGAGTCCTTCTGGGTTACAACGGGGAGGAAGCACTTCCTCCACTGACCTGAATTCTGACATTATTAGCACATCTTCCAGATATCTATCAGCCCCAGCCTTACTGAAAGTACTCATTTCAGAGATGTAAACCAAACCACTTAGCTCCCCCAAATTAAAGTATTTTAGGTTTTATACCACAGAGCACTTTCGTAACCAGACAGTGATTGTTTCTCCTGAAAAGGCACTGAATGGAATGACCGAGAAACACCACCTGAAGCAGTGTGTTACCTTTTCCAGTACAGTCAAACCACAGCTCAGCTATCATGTAAATCTAGTTTCAGAAGCTCTTAAGCCAAGAAAGCTGGGAAGAAACAAATACACGCACCTTCAAGCCAGCAAGAAGCTGATCAAGAATTCCCAAGGATGGATGAGACAGAAGATGCCTCACACATGAAAAAAAAGTCATTCTGATCTCTGCACCTACTAAAGCCAATGGAGTTAAACTAGTTGCCTTCCTTGGCTCTAAGCCCATGGGTGCCAAGTGAGAGACATGAATCAAATTTTGCACATTCTTCCTGCCCTCTCCAGTTGGGCCAATGATTTTATTACTTGTATCTCAAAGGGCGCCAAAAGAAATCTAAGCAACTGCTAGAAGACACCTTCTTTTCTAGCCGTTTCCAAGGGGAACTCTTGATTTTTATTTTTTCTTTTGTGAATTCTGTTGTGAATTGCATATCAGTCAAAAAAACCCAGCAGACTTAGACCCCTTGGCTCATGCTTTTCTGTGTGATACAGGGTGGGGTTGTGGTGGTTCCTGCTCATCTAGCAGTGCTTTTGAAGTCAGCCTATGCATCCTGCAACATCATACCAGGCTCCAGCAACCCACAAGATTCAGCTATCAGGGTTAGTTGATCAACTTGCTCTTCAGATAATTTCACAGCTGACCTGAGCAGGTGGTTGGACTAGATGACCTGAGCTCCCACCCAAGCTGAACTATTTAATCTATGATTTTATATTTATGTACAGGAATCGCTTCCTTCAAGGAATGTAAGGCTCTGCCCCAAACCCCAAGCTTTGCGTTCCAATAAGTTCTCAGAAATTGCTTGACAGCAAATTACAGAGGAACACTTCTTATTCTGCAGACCGCTTGATCAGAGCCAGGCTTACAAACCCACTTGAGCTCAGAGGAGCATCTAGCTCTCAGCACCCAAAATCTGCCCTTACAAGGTAGCCAGAATCCACATTTTCCAAGGTGGGTTCACTTACAGGAGGAACATTCACCCAGAGGAGAAGCTGTTGAGCTAAAGGCATTTTCTAACTCTTTTAGAACATGAATCGGGAACACTGGTGCCCTATCACTCTGCATAAGGAAATGAAGGCTCATGAGCATTTATTTCATCTATCAAGGTAACACACGGTCCTGTTCTGCAGAAAACACAGCTGGACTCTTGCCCATTGCACCAGTAGGACCAATGTGACCAGTTCTAGGCTGCCTCCTGCCTGGAGTTGTCACTGACACACTGGTGTCAACCACATTGTACAAGAATATTGACGAGCAAGGTCCGTGTTTGAGTGATGCTATATCAAAGTATCATAAGAAAACACAGGAAGCAAATAGAACAAATTACTGCTTACTAGTCAAGGTAGAAAAAAAAAAAATGCTTTTCAGGAACCTGAAAGCCCAGAGGTGTTGCATTTCCTTCACAGACCTATGTCAATTTTTCTCCCATGCATTAAGGCATTGCAGAGAAGCAGGGAAGGCAGGGCTCAGGCAGCCTCCATACAGGAAAAGTTTTGGAGAGGTATCTCTGCCTCCCTGCCAGGGAGAGCACAACCCAGTGACCTGAGAAAAAGTGATCACCGGTCTCATCGTGTTCAGAGAACACTTGAAAAGGGGACTCAGGAGAATTTAGTATTTTCCCCTTTTCCTCTCTTTCTAAATGGATGTTTCCATTAGAGAAACCAAGCACTTTACCAATTTTTAAAACAGCCTGAGGTTTACAGCCAACATACAAACTCCAAAAGAGTGCAGCTGGTCAGGATGGAAACATCTTTTCCAGCGTAAACCCCTCAAGCTAGCAATGTTGGCCAAACTTCTGTAAATCACCATCTTCTCCCTCTTTAATCCTGGCTATTAACTTTTAGCTTTCTAAGCAATTTTGCATATTCCAGCAAGTGGGGGTTTTGGATCATGCTGCTTTCCAAGAACGCCCATTTCTCTCTTTAGCAGCACAACAACTGCAAGCTATTGAGTAGCCTGTGGTATTTAAAAAAGGGCGATAACATTTTCACTGGGCTAGAAAACACGCTGTCCCAATATAACTAATATCTCGTAAAATCAACTTGAGTTCTAGGCATTTTCAAATGGAGTTGTTTGCTATTCAATCTTCTGCCAAGCCCTCGAGAACTTCACATTTTCTCCTTTTTTGTTCCATTTAATATTGATTGACCGAAGCCTGTTAAAACCTTCCCTTTTTTTTGCAAACAGCCAATACCACCTGCTTCCAGCAGCAGGGACGAGAGCGGAGCATCACACACCCGTTTCTATTCCGGTGACATTACGCAAGTGCCTTCTTCACACACCACCTACGCTTCGGTCCTCAATCTGTTTGGCTTCACAGCATCCCTCTGGAGTGAAAACACAGAGGCAGCTCCATGTCTCGTCTAGCTCCATCTTTCAACGGGCTGTTCGTGTTTCTTTTCACAGCTTAATAAGGTTTTGTTCCCCATGCTGGAGAAGCATCTTTGCCACCTAGCACTCGTTCAGCCCACAGGTTTGAACCCAGCATATGCAGCTTGTTCAGCACACCCAAGCTCAAGAGCCCTCTCTGCAACAGGTGGCTCAGTTTTTATGGGGATGTAAGCACGATTTCTCTTAAATCTCTCCTTGAGCTCAAAGTAGACATTTTAAACATAGGCTCCTGAAAGCCCTTGGGTTTTCTCCTTAACTAAACTGACATGTCAAAGCTGTTGTTTTTCAAACGTGCAGATGAAAACCCAGGCTATTTACTGTAACAGATCTGCAAATTTGACAAGCCCAGCTTTGGTGGTTGGCCACCAGGCACAAAGTAACAATCACAGATATAGACATGCGTAGAAATAGCCGAAAGGGGTAGAGCCAGCCATTCTTTGGTAATGGGATGCTCAGTAAGCAGCACCTTTCCCTAGCATGGGATCCTTCCCAATAGGGTTCAAGGGAAGTTTCTTCTCAAGTTCTTAAGCTTCACAGAAAAGTCATAACAGTCTTGCCCAAAAGACTTCAACCACGTGGCAGGAGATAACCCTGCTGGTAGTTTGGTCACAGCTGCAGAGAGCTCCACGTGGTCCACAGCCAGCACATAGCTAGATTGCACCCAGCTTCAAGATAATGAGTACAACTCAACACTACGCTGCTGTCTGCAGACCAGACCCAGGGTAAACCCAGTCTTATGTCCAGCCAACGCAAAACAAGCTGCTTGAGGCCCCATTATAAACTCCCTCCACAGGCAGTTCCCTGCCATGCACTGAAGGCCAACCATTCCAACTATCCCACTATTGCAGCAGAGGTCAAAACACAGCTGGATGCCATAGGATGTGTTTAAAGCTTACACAACGGTTTAGGCTCTCCCCACCATGAACCATCCATTGCCTCCACTTTTATCTATGAAAAAGTTTCCAAAAATATGAGGCTGCTTGGCTTTCAGCTAGGAACAGACTCAGTGGTTGTGCCACTAAGGTCACACCACGCTGCTAAGGAAAGTAGCACAGAGAGGACCATACTGTATTTTAGACACCCTTTCATATGGGAAAATGGTTTTTCTTTCTTCCGTAGCAAGATCAAAAGAGTTGAGATGACCCTGAGTTGGTAAACCCCAACCCTATGCCACCAGCTTTCCCATTAGCTTCCCCAGTTCCTCAGCCCTTGTTCAGAGACTGCAGGAACTAGACAAGATGCAAAGTAATGGGATCTCCCAGGCTTGCTTGGAAAGGATGCAAAGGCTTCACTTATTACATTATCATCACAACTGAACCCCCTTGCAGCTTGTCTTGTCTGTCCCAAGAGACTTCTACAGAGCAAATGTCATCCAGACACATCCACCCCACAGCAGCACAGTGAAGCTCTCACAGAAAACGTTGAGGGTTTTATGCACAGATGGCAGCATCTGAATTCTTTGCTGTCAAGATAAGGAGAGAAGAATGGACACTTGGGGATTTTGTTTCTATTTTTTTATTTACTATTTAAGGGGAGTGAGCTAAGTGGCTAAAACTTACGCACTTTTCAAGGGCCAACATCCCTAAACTTCAGAGCTTCCTCCTGTTACCAACATTACTTTAGGATGAGCAAAACACACAAACAGTGGCATCCTCAAAGCATCAGCTCCAACCCCCTACCAGAATCCACAGGTATCACTGGAGGAAGGAGCAAAGCACACAGAGCAGATCAGAGAACAAACGAGACAACAAATCACAAAGTCTTTCATTACAGCCAGAGTGTATTTAAGAACAGTCTCATCCTTGCCGCTCTTCGCTCTTACAGAAACAGCTTGAACTTACCAGGAGATAGGATTTTCCCTTTTCTCCTCCCACTCAAGCTATCAAGTGGAAGTGATTGAAACAAAGCCTGAGAAGGAAGAGGGTCCAACATGCTCATGAGCACCTAAAACATAGTAGGGAGACACAAGGAGGTTTGCAAACTTCCTCTACAGCACACCCAAAAAGGACACCGTTACAGTTGTTATAAGTCACTTCTTCCCCCCAACCATTAACATCTTGAGTCTGCCACATTCTGTGGTAGGTTTCAGAAGAAACATGTATCTTGGTTGCTCAGTAGCCCCAGCTTTTCCCTACACACCCTAGAAACCAAACACAACAAAATTACCTTTTTGGACATCAGAATAAGCCTGCTTTTTTTTTTCCCCCAGGAGAGTTCAGCAAGTGGCACAAACAGATTTCAAGGCTGTCACCTACCACACTGAAGGCTGCAGAGCCAGCTGATCTTCTATTTTGCCCCAAAATAAAACCTAAGCATTCTGCTAGAGCTGACCACTCCACTGAAGGAGGAAAAAAAAAGCAGGTACAGGATCAGTTCCAGCAGGTCCAGTGCTAACACCAGACAGTCCCAGCCTCAACAATGCCATTTAAACAAACATACTTGCATTTAGTTTCAAGGGGAAAAAAAAAAGTCATCTCTCCCCTACCAGCTGTACTGCATTAACATTTTGTCACTGCTGTGACAGGTCACTCTCCTGCCACACCTCCAGCACAAAGCTCATCAGAAGCACAAAAAAAATGAGAGCTTTTAAGAGGACAGTCAATATTCTTGGCAAGAAGTTTGAGATTTCCTTTTTTTTTTTTTTTAACTGCACATTCATGCTTTGTCACAAACATTCTCTGCTATGGAGGCTGGAGCACAGGACTCCCAAAGACACAAGCTGTCAGCAGCTTTTCTCCTCCTTTATGGAAAAAAATACACCCCAGAATAGTTTCTCACTACAGACTTCTTTATTTTTGGCTTGGCAGCCATAAGTTGTATTCAAGATCATCTTCATCTTTGTATTATGACAGTCCTGAATTCTTGCTTTAAGTTACAATGCAGTTTATTAGCTGAAAGGATTTCCAGCTGCAGTTATTGCCTAGTAGGGACTGAACAGATATCCATTCATCATCCCTCTCCCTCCAAGATGAGATTGCACAAGCTGAAGCTCATCATAGATTTCCTGCTAAAATCAGGTCCTAGAGGCAGAAGAAACTCATTATATATTTTAATCTTGTTGGGCTTTGAAATTCTCCTCACGGGATGGTTTAACTAACACAATTTGGAAACTTGCAACAAAACTGGGAACAGGAGGTGGCCAAGACTTCACCTACACAACAGCTCAAACATTTTCCCTGTCATTATCCATGCAACACAGCAAAGAGATTCTAGATGTAGGCAAAGGATGGCAGATTTACTCACAGATTCGGCAGCCATTGAGCTATTCTTTGCAGCAATCTGTGTGCTACTGAGTGCACCAGAGCAGGCTGTCACAGACACTTGCCCAATGTACAAATACCACTCGGTCATCAGCAGCTGAACAGGCAGAAGTGAGAAGTTAAAGAGTTCAGAATAATACTGGTTATTTGAACCACACCTGGAGATGAAGAGAAGGTCAGATGCAACATGAGAGAAAAGCTCTTTATGGAGGCAGGGATGTTAAGCAAAGGGTAACAAGACCTTCACAGCACTCTTGACCCACAGCATCATCCCGGGACTAGAACCACATCCCACAGTTGCAAAACCAGCACGTGATTCCCCGCTTTGTTTGCTGGAAATGGGAATACATGATGGAGGAGGTGTATTACAGCCACAAACCCAGGTTACCTTAAAAGTCCATATAAATCGTGATGGTTGAGTGCCCTGGGTGGGGCGGATCAGCTATGGTCATGCACACACAGGTGCAGGATATGTTTCATCTCCGAGGGCATTTCAAGCAGAAAGACAATTGCCCCTTTTTGCAACATCTCTCCTCCCCAGATGATCTTTTATAAACCCGCCCAATTGCCACGCAATTCTGAAAAGCGGTTCTCAGCATGTGCTTTTAAAACACAAGAGCGCAATTAAAAACCTAATACCCAAAGGGAACAATAGGACAGCCGTATGGATTAATGTGAACAACGAGCTGGATGGCAGGGTAAGAGAGGGAACAAAAAGAAATCAAAGGTGCTTTCATTGCAATCATTGCAATTCCCAGACCTACCCTCAAATTAAGTTCTTCCAATCCTTTAAAAAGACACAGGCTCCATCTTATATTTACTTTTAAGCAGCCTTCCTACTATCAAGGCTTGAACATGCAAAAGCCCCAAGGAGAGAGATCAAACAGCAGGGCAGGATGGGGAAAAGTTCAACTCCCAAAAGGTCATTCTTGTGCAGAGATGTCTCAAAGCTGCTGACACTTTTTGGCAGCTAAACCTTAGCAAAAGGGGCACAAATGGGAACAGACATGACATCGCCAGCTATTTGCACAAGGCTTAGACAGATTCAGGTTGCAGTTTCACTAGCGTAAAGCAGATACAGCAGGTAAGCCACTCTGAAACTTCCTCAGAAAAAGAAAAAGTTCTTTTTGGCTAGATGTGTGTAGATGCTACAAAAAATGCAAAGCAAAAGTCTCAGTGAAGTATTATCACTACTTTAAAAATATAGTGAAAAATCCATTAAAACAATGATCATGTCACATTAATATGGTTTCCATCACTTTTACCCATATATCTGTCTTCAGACCACACAATTTGCTTTATATTTCAGACAGACAAAAAAGCAAATAGGCCTCTAGAGAATATAACCACGAAAGCCCATGGCAAAAAAATCACCTACACAGATGAAGACAGACCAGAATCGTGCAGCAGGTTTTTCCTTCCATCATAGGCTGAAACCCTTCTCTAAAAAAAAAAAAAAAAAAAAAAAAAAAAAAAAAAAAAAAGTACCCAGTTTCAGAATGTTACATTACCCTTTTCACCAGATTACTGAAAAATCTGCTAGAGATGCTGAATCACACAGGAAGACTGGGGACAAGAAACAGCAATGAGAGATAGAAATCCTAAAAAGAGACACCCCCCCACACTCCTAAAACCACAATACAAATTGCTGTCATGCTATGAGAGGTAGCACAGACCGACCCAGGTTTCTGCAAATCTTGGGGGGGGGAAGACATGCCGATGGTTGGTGCCACTTTGCACCTTAAAACCTACAGATTCACGCAAGGATGGTCCCCACCACGCAGCCCATCAGCTAACCCCGCTCTCCCGTCCCAGCCACCACGCTAGATTCCCCATCACACCAGGCCTCATCTGGCACGCCTGTTATTTCAGAGTGCTGTTGCAACAAAGCTCTTTCTCACAGCGCACAAAACCTTGACAAAATGATCCTTCGACTGCCCTGCAGCACTTCAGCAACGCTCGGATGCTTCTCCAGTTGCCACGAGCCTACTGCGCCCAATCTTTATTTCTCCACCCCACCCCACCCCGCATCGGGACATTGCAAGCCAGCAACAAAACACACAGAGAAGCTCTGAAAAAGAAATCTCACCATCACGTTTGCAGCATGGATGATTTCATCCCAATTACTTGCTCTTGTCATGCAAAAAGAGCTACAGGAGAAGATTTAAATCCTGATCCAGACAATACAACAGCCAAAAATGAAGACGCTGCCCCAAGCATTTATTTCAGATTTTTACGTGCTGGGATCAGCCCTTCGGAGTCTGGGGAGTCTCCCAGAAGTGCTCTTGGAGGGCAGACAGACATTAAAGCCCAATTACACATCTGAATTTAAGTCTTCACCCTCTGATTCAGGGGAGCCAGAGGAACACGCACATACAGGATCAGCTCGTTTAAAAAGAGAACCTAAAAAAAAAAGAAAACCAAAAGTGTGCAAGTTATGCAGAGAAGCCAGGCAAAGAATGCAAATTCTGACCTACTTCTCCCTCCTGGCTGGGAGAGGGCATGAGGCAGCTGCTACTGCTGCTCCTCAAGCACAAGAGATGAGCAGGAGCCTTGCCAAAATTTCTGCAGTGATGCCTCTTCCAGACGCAGGCTGCTCCGTGCAGGCTGCTTGCAAGGCAGGGGCAATCATCCTTCTGCCCAGGCAACAAGACCACAACCACCCAGTCCAGCAGCAGATGTTGTCAGGATGGGCTGGGGTCTCTGAAGAGCCTGGCTTCAGCTCTCGTGCCAGCAGTATTGCGCACTGGACTCCTCCGCCAGCACCTGCCTTAGTTCTGCTTCAGGCAGGATGGGGAAGAGCGGTGTCTTCCAGGTAGCTGGGAGGTCAGGTGCCTTCATAAAGCCTCTCTCAAAACCAACCTCCAAGATGGGAAGGGGGACAGGGAAAGAGCCATTGAGGCGATAGACACGTTGGCTTGACTACAACGCCAACAGGACCCCCACGGACAGCAGTGTCTTCTCTGATCAAGATCCACATGGAAGCCGCCCACTCTCCCAGTGCAACAGGCCAGTGATGCAAGGAAAAGACCAGAGGAGCAGGGAGCCAGAACAGGAAGAGTTTCACTCAGCAACTCCTCCACTGGAGGAAGTTTCTTGCTCTTATTATGAAAGCTGAGGCTCTCAAACCAGATCTTCATCCTGGACTACTTACCCAAGAGCCACCGACCTTCTGCACAGTTGTCTACAGGAAAGTCACTGGCCTTCAGCCACTTCTCACCCCAGCAGGATGGAGTCCAGTCAGCCTAGTTACTCCAACCAGAGGTGAAGTGGAACCAGTGGCATTTATGCAAGATTCACCCTACAGTACTTTCCATCTCAGAAGATTCAAGTTTTCTGAGTGCTTGAAAAAAAAAAAAAAAAAACTTGAAAGCTATCTTGAGGAGACATGAGAAATCTTCTCCCCAAGCTATTCTTCATATCTTTCTATAAGAAAAAATCTTTCAGATGAAAAAAATTCATCTGATCTCACACAGACACGAAGTGATTGGGTTAACCATCAGCTTAGGTTGGATGAGTCCAACACATGTTAATTCCAAAATATTTTCACTAAAGCACCGAGCTGTGTCAGCAAGAGGTGATATAGAATAAATGCAACCAAGAAGCAAGAGCTAGCAATCTTACATCAACCAGAGATCCAGCCCATTTCACGCAGCCACATCTTGCTTCACCCAGGGCACGCGATGCAGCTGGGTTTTGCCAATGAGCTCACAACCTGGTGCTGGTGCTGCTAGAGCAATGCTTGGGTGGAGGTTACTGACGTTCCTGGCTTATCGCAGCCAGCTGAAAAGAAATTGGGACAAGCGGAGAAGCACTGAGAGTAGCAGTTTTCAAACAGCTCCAAGTCTCAGCACATTCCCAGCACTAGCATAAAGGCACACCGTGCCCACAGGGGGTAGAAGTTACCTGCCAAATTTCAAATGATGGGAACATGAGCAGCACTGACAGTCCCACATCCCAGGGGGAGAAACAAGTGTCTAAAACTGGTTTCTCATCAGTTCTTGACATGCAAATACTACCATTTATTATACACGTTAATCTCTTAACAATACAGTCCAATGTATAGCATTCAGCATCTCCCAAACTTCCTGGCTGGCATAAATGCAGTTACAGATAGAGCCATAAAATCCTTGTTGTACTGGCCAGCAATTGCAATTTCTGCCCAAAGCCTACTGCAAACTCTGATTATAGAGAAGGCTTTGTTCAGCCAGTGTCCTTCCTTTCCCTTGGGAAATCTATATGTCAAAAGACCAATAAATGCTGGTAATTTATTATGTGGAAAGACAGTCATGCAGCTGAGAGTAAGGGAGAACCGAGAGCTAAGCCGGGTTTATGTTTGAAATAGTCAGAGCCCTGCAGTAGCAAGTCAAATTTGTTGCTTCTCTGTTTATATGCACGTAAATATTTGGGGGTGAAGGGATATAAAGTAAAGAAGGATTATCAGCATCACAGGAGTGTTGAGCAGAAAGATGCAGTTCAAATTTAAAGACTGTTCAGGGACTGTGTTACAAGAAAACAGAGGAAAAAAAACAATTTACGAGGAATTGGATAGCTCCAATTTGAACAGTCTGTTCACCAGCATTGATTAAGGAAAGATTAGTTTCATCCTAAAGGACAGCAGGTGAATCACCACAAGTCCTTTGAGTTCTCACCCCTCATTAATAGATGCCACTACCTTGCGCTCTGGAAGCATAGCTGGCATAATTTTGGTGTTTAAATAAGCAAGAATCATATACATGATATTTGGGGCTCTTCCAGCCTCCCAAGCATCCAAGGAACCCTCCAGCAGACATAGGCTGTGGTAACCTGCTCATCACCACCTATGAAGACCCCTAAAGCCCAGCCTGCCAGATGATCCCTCATTTCTCTCTGGCCTCTTCCCAGGGACAGGAAGATTCAAACACCACCTGGATAATTCACTTGCCCATGCCTTTTCTGTAGGGCTGCAGTCAGAGCAGGCAGGGAAACTTGGCTGTATTTCAGTTAAGCACACCGAGCAGAACAACTTTCTCCAGCTTCATGGGGTGCAGCTTACAAAAATCTCCCTCCCACTCTACAGAACAAAGAGATGGTATGTTTAATAAAACACTTAATCTTTCCCACCAAAACCAGTCTGTTAACAGCCTAAGGGTTTAGACAGGTAGCTGAGACGTGCAAGAGACTTTCAAACCTGTGTTGCCTTCCTCCCATGTCCCAGGTGAGCCGCTTGCCTTGTCCATCAACAGCATTTCTACTCAAACCAAGAGAAAGAGAGCTCTCAGCTCCAGGATGGAGTCACCAAGTGCACTACACCCCTGTTGTTTTGGATTTAGACAGCAAGCAGATGTTTAGAAGAGCTCCCAAGATCTGCCCTCATCTGAACCACTACTACTGGAATAGCACAGGGACCTTAGGAATACTTTACCACTCAAAATATATTTGTCCTCAGCAGCCTTGCTGCCCTGCCAGCCGCCTGCCAAATCCATTTGGCCATATAACTTAACCAGCCCATTCCCATCAGATCTGTTGGCAGCTGCTGACTGCTCTTCACAAGAATACAAGGGTTTAGCAGGTCCTTCAAGGTTGCTGGCAGGACACTGCTGCCACTGCTTTCACACATACCTGTGCTGGTGCACCAAGGTCTCAAGCCAGCTCTGAGCAAGTCAATGCATTGCAGCTGCTGACGAGATGCTCTAATCAGGGTCTAGGTAGATCCCCATGAAAGGAATCAAGCACTACATGGACACCTCTATTTCAGAGACGTTCAGCATGGCGCTCCCATGGAGATCTGTCCCCACCAGGTGTTGGGCAATAAAGACATTTAACTCTACATTGATATTCTTTGGTTTGGAGGAATTGAAGACACTCAACTTGTGCATAAAAAAGGGGAGGGGGAAGTGTTACCCAAGCAGTTAAGTGTTTTGGACGTGGCAGGCACCACGTGGGGGATAGGAGAGCACTGTAACTTGACAAGTGAAGCAGATGGCCTGAGCCTTGGTGTGGCCAGTCACAAAGCAGACATTTAAAAGAAATAAATACATACTGCTGCCTCCACTTCCAAGGAAATGGTGGGAGATCCACTGAGAGAAGTAGAGATATTCATGATTTCCTATCAACTGGAACCGACCAATGAACCCAATTCTTGCCTCTGACATTGCATTGTGTTTGTGAAACACATGCTTGGCAGCATGAAAACTAGGCAGGATTTCTTCCTGCACCACTTTCTACCTTTATCAGCCCTCAGCACAGCTTCACATCAGCTCCTGGACCCACCTGTGCACCCACTCCCAGCCTTCATCAGGTCACTCATAGGTTCTGTGCTCTCTGTGAGGAGGAATGGCCTTTCCCCACAGGTTTGCAGAGAGCCCAGCAGACAGGGACAATCAGTTTAGTTTTATTTGCTGCAGAGTGGTAGAAGAAAAACAACCCTTTAAGTTATTGAGGTACATTTCTAACAGTAATAGCTACTGCAGGAACAAAACAGCACATCTGCTCAAAACAACCAGGGAGGCAAATGAACTTGAGTTCATGCTGATCCTGCTCTCCATTCTTCATCCTTTGAGGACATGGCAACTGTTCCCCTAGGAAAGGCACAGCAATTTTTGTGCAGGAAATCAACATACAAGCTGTGCTGCCTGATGAATAAAGCACTGCCAATAGCTTGGGTCACTCTGCTCTATTCGTGTCCTCAAGCTTTTCTCCATTACTGAAGGCAAGGCTTTTACTGAAGGCAGAAATTCTCAGGCTGCTGTGAACTCCACACTGGGGATTTCAGAAAATCCCAACAGCCACCCATCAGATTCAAAGAGGGAGGGGTAGGTAGAAATCAGAGCTACAAGCCCATTGCAATCTGCCCCAAAAGGCTGGACGCTTGTCCCTTCTTCCATATCACCCCAGACTTTCTTCCAGCAATCCTATGCTGGTAATGTAACTAGTTAGCTGGGCATTAAGGCTTTTCAGCCATCCTTCCTCTTCTCCCAATTCTCCACGACTGAGCTGGGATCCTCTCCTGGCCTTCTCCAGAGAACTTTTATTGATGCACTGAATATATATGGGCTCATGCACTAATGCACACAGGCTACCTTTGGGGCATTATCCCAAAACCACACACCACAAGTTACCAACAACCTGTTCCAGAGGTGTCCTGTACCATCTTCAGTGGTGAGAGTCACATCCCCCCTTTCCCTGGAGCTCACTCTTCAAGCATGAGGGGCTTCAACACTGTCCTACCATGCAGCTTCTGGACTAGAGCTTGCTTCTTCCTCAGCACTTTGGGAGACAAAGGCACACAAACACCTCCTTTTTAGGGAGATAAGGATGTAAACTAGCTCCCTAGCGTATTTGGATAAGTGTTAATTAACTGTGTCTCTATGCTTACAGACCTAGCTCTTTTAGGAGTCTTAACTGCCTCAGGTTTTAACAAGAAGGTCACTTCTATATCTGCTAGGAAAGCTGTATTTTGTTCCTCACCACCTCTAGCCTTTTTAAATTCAGAATTAAAGTCTTTATACACAGCTTGGAGCTAGATGAAAGAAAGCATATGGATTTCTCTTCACCTCCAAGGCAAGTTAATACCAATCAATAAAAAGGAGAAAGCAAGTCACACAAAGTAGGGTTTAAAACTTCATAGCAGCAAAGTCATTTTCACAGCAAAAGAGACAGAGCAGGTGGTCAGAGAGTACTCAGAGAGTAGCTGGTTGCATTTAATAGCAGCTGGGATTCACATGGGATTGAGGAAGACCAGGGACATCTCAGGTCCATGTTCTGCAGCAGACACAATGGAAGAGGAGATCTCAAGTCATCATCCCCATTTCCCTTTCTCCATCCTTCTGTGAGAGACAGTAATTCCGTCCTCTGAAGTTTGCATTAAACCAGGGAGGGCCAACGATCTTTTTTTGCAGCCTTAAGAATGGCATTCACCAAATAAGAGAGGGGGGGTGGAGGGGAATCAATACATCAAACATTTCCTACTTTGCAAGTTTAATCACTCCAGCAAGCTATTAACACATTTCATAACACAGTTATCTGCCAAATAGTAGATTTTCAGTTGCACTGAACAGTAGTTAAGATACTCAAGTCTCCAAGAATCAAAGAAATGGTTGTGCAACCTACCAAGGTCTCAGCTTGGCTTCCTGTGAGCAGCTCTGATGTCCCATCAAGCACCGGCTTGCACAGAAATGCCGTGTTCAAGGCTCTGCCTTCGCTAAGTTTTCTTTAATCTGCCCCACAGGTTCATGCGTTAAAAAGAAAAACTGCACAGTTGCACAAACCTTGTTTTCCAAGAGGCCAAAAAGGAGGAAGAAGTTAAAGTGAAAGCACCGATTTATAAAGATGTTGATCTATACACTGCAAACGTATGCTGGAAGGGGGGAGGAGGATGAATTAGCACAGACAGTCCAAGTCGACACATCTTTGTTGTTAGCCTCCCGTCATCTCTGGGACAGGGATCCAACCGCAATGGAGAGCGTGACTCCAATCCAGCGTCTCCAGGTCTGCCCGCCCCGGTGATTAACTGCACAGATGTTAATTACAGGATGTAAACAGTGCCCTCGCCTGACCCATAACTTGACGTCAGACATTTACAGCTCAGCCGGTGCTCTGGGGAACCAGTCAGCCATGCAGCACGGTTGCACACATGCCACCTCTTGTCAAGCCACTGCAGCCCCTTCCCACCAGCCTCCCAGTTTGGGGCAGCAGATGACATCAAGCATGACACCACCTTTACTTTGCACTCCCTATTTCAAGGCCCTTAAACACTTCCAGAATTTCCTCTGCCACAAAGCCACTGCTGCTGTCACAGCGGTATTTAGCAAGAAAGGACTCCCTAGTCAACAGCCCACAAGGACTGCCACTCTGTGACCAAGACAGACAACGCTGGCGTCTTAATACATGTCACCGTGACCTTCTGCTGCTCCAGCAATAAACAGAGGCATAACAAGATAACAGAAAAGCAAGTACACCAAGGAATAAAGCAGTTATCCTGATGAATATTCATTAGCACCTCTCCTTGCTGTAATCTTCCCAAACATTTTTTTATCCAAACGCCTGGGAGAGGAGAAGAGTAGATCCTACCAGCCCAGGAGACATCTGACTCTGCTAGTTAATAAAACCAACGCACAGCTTTACAAACACACTCTGAGCCTTTCCACCAAAGGAAAGGCAGAAAAACACTCTCCCATCTCCCAGAAAGTTTGCCCTCACATTAGCTTTCCTCCCAGTATTTCCATAGGCAGCTTTTAAAACACCTGAAAAGCACCATTTCATGTTAAATTCATATCCAGAAGGCACAGACACTGAAAAAGCACATGAAGCAGAGTCAGGATTCCCAGATTGCTTTTTAAACTGTAAGCATTTAGGAAAGCAGATGACCTTAGGTGTAGAGCGCTGGTGTTGGTGAGAATTCAACATCAACCTCTGGTTTGGGTATTTGCTTTTAAATACATGGCATTGGATGCTGAGCATCAGCTCTTCCCCATAAAGGGGCCAAAGAACTGCCCATGCACGGTGCTTACAAGCACCAGGGTTTAGTGTGTGGTTACTCATACTCATCTCACAGGGCCCGATGCAGAAAAATACACAGGACCAGCAGCTCATTCCTGCTTAAAATGAACGGGACTCCCACACCCTACAGTGCAGTCCCTGATGCAGAGCAACCCAATAGGCAAGTGCTTTGCTTATCCTCCATTTTGGTCAACACAGCCCCAAAGCACAGAGATTCGTTTCTTCCTTGAGGTCCCAAGGAGATGCAGAGAATCGGGCTGGAGCAAGGCACATGCCACATCGCTGTCACCCATCCCAAAGGGGTGGGAAAGTCCCAGGGGGACAGGACTTGTGCCAGCACAAGCCACCACAACATTTCAGTGGTGCTTCCAGCTATGCCATGCACACCTGTGGGTTTCTTTAAGCAGCCCTTCCCTTTCAAAGGCTCCTCTGATAGTTTAAAACTGTATTTTCCCTCCTTATTTCACACACACGCCACAGTATGAAACACAAGCTAGGAAGCTCCCCTCGGGCCAAACGTGATGGGCACAGATAAGGTCAGTCTGGTGCTTATCTCCCACAAAGTTGCCTATTATTAGCAAAACAGGCTCCACTCTACAAACAGTGCATTAGTGCAGATCAGCCAGAGCAGCCAGGCCACCCCACAGCTGTCACCTCAAAGGGACCCGACTTGTGCCAGCATGCTGCAGGAGGCCAGCAGAGAACTGGAATGGTTTCACTTAGGGATGAAGGAGTCCTTGCATTAGGTATTCCTTTGCACTACAGCCCTTGTGGCAGCTCTCCAGTAACTGGTTCAGAACACAAAGCTTAAAGAAAAAAAAGAAAAAAAAAAAAAGAAAAAAACCTACCAAACAAGGATTTGGAGGTAATTTTTAGCTCTAGATACTGCAATTTTCTCTCCACACTTTTGCAGGCAGCCTCATTCATCCACCACTAATCTCTGCTCAGACGCTCTCTGTTGACACCAGTAAATCTAGGGATTAAACGGGGTGATTCAGATGACCGAGGTCAGGCTGAACGGGAGCTAAAGCCACCCTCACAGCAGCAGCACAGACCTGGCCCCATCCGTGTCATTCACAGCCTCTATCTCAAGGAACACGACACAAAGGTCCTCCGTGGCTTTCTGCAGCACCAAGCGAAGGCTGGTGCCTTTGCACATGGTCTGGCTGGGGACCAAACCGCAGAGACGTGGCAGTGTACAGGAGCCCGAAACTCACCCCAGGAGGCAAAGAGTCTCCTGGCCTCTTCACAGTGTGCTTCCAAGAGCAGCAGGTCCAACATCAGAAGTGATGGTCACCACACAGCTCGCCTGCAAAGCTCCTTGGCGTAAATCTCCAGGATCTTAAGGGTCTTTTCCAACCCAAACGATGCTATGATAGGACACTGGGGAAACCAAGTTTATAGACTTTCAAGGGGGATATGCTTTTAAGAGCGAATTCCACCAAGACCTCTTGTAAAAAAAACAGTTGCATTATATCCGTGTTTTAAGTTTTACACAGCTAACGCAAGACGTCTCCAAGCAACAAGCGTGAAGGCTGGAAATGTATATCTGATGACAGTGTATCTTTAAGCATCAACTCTGTTCCTCTGCTCTTTTCTACGCCTCTGGATCAGCTTTGCATTGAAGACTTTCCAGAAGTACTTTCCCTGGGGCCCAAACTTCAGGGTGATTCAGCTAAGAAAAAAGGACACAAGGGAAGAACAAACAAGTTGTGCAGAGTCAGCAGCGTATTCTGGCGCCTAAATCAACTGACTTGTTTTCTTTTGAGGAATTGGAAAGGAAGGAAGCAGATCAGCACTTCAGAAAAACAACACTACTACAGCTGTATCCGTGGAGCATTTCTGATTCAAAACAGGCTCCAGCAATCTAAGGGCTGCTGCAGATTACATGGGAGCTTGTCTTGGAGACTTGTTTGACATTTCTAGATAAGGCAGCGATGTTATTCCTCACACAAAAGCTGTATGTGCAGTGCTTGGGAGAGGACCCTGAGTTGGTCTCTACAGGACTTCTCCCCAAACTTCTGCCCTTCTCCTCCAGCGAGGGATGCCCTGGAGATCACATTATCACCTCCCAGTAGGAGGGGAGGGGGAAATCTCAGCCCACCTTGCAGAATAAGTCAACCAAGAGGAGACTTGAGCCCCAGAACCTCCAGCCTGGCCAGCACCAGGTCAACACTTCGGTGTTTGGACCCCCACTAAAGAGAGAACTCTGCATCATGCTATTTTTAGGCAGACTCACCATTTCCTGCATATCTCCTCACTTTGTGATTTTTTAGGAGCTATTAATTTTCTTTTTAAAATTAAAAGCAGCAATAACAGAGAGAACAGCCTAGGTAAATTCAGTCCTCCCAATACACACAGCCCAAGCTAACAGTTTTGCTCAGCAGCATCAGGGGTAGCATTTTAGTTGCTGCAGCCACCACAGTCCCAGTTCCCACTGCATCAGCATCCCATCTGTGCTTCCCACAATGCCCAAATGAGCTCTCAGTACAAGAGAAAAGTCCTCTGTGCAACCACTCCTGTCCCCATGAGACAGCATTAAACGCTTTTGACAATGTCTCTTTAAACATTGTCTAAAAATACATTTGGCTTTCGACCACTGCAGATGCAGGTAAGCCTCGCAGTGACTGATGTGACAAGGACAGATGGTTAGGTACAGCTTAGACTGCACTGTTTCAGGGTCTTAACCGTCAAGTCAGCAAACAGCATCATTTCCAAACAATTATCAGTCAATAATCATTTCAGAGGATTACTTGCAATTCCTAATCTCCACATGCTTTGAGAAGGGCACAGAAAGGATTTTTTTTTTTTTTAAATAAAATAAAAAGGAACAACAATGGACGCCTAAGTAACAGCTCACAGGAGAAGCCAGAGTGATAATTTACATTGGTTTCAATTCTTCAAGACACCAAACAGCCTCCATTCCTGCACATGTAGGAAGGCAAT
>JAOBAS010000025.1:25399420-25410750 GCA_025311575.1 Elanoides forficatus
CGCCAAATTCCTTTAGAAATATTAGAACTGACAACTCCACAAATACAGAGTTAATGTAGGCACTCCACCACCACTCTGCCACATTTGGTTTTCTGGAGGATTCTTGCATTAACAATGGAAAAGTCACTCCCCCCTCCTCCCCATTTTTCATTAACTGCATTGGCTTTGTAAGAGCAACCAGGAAATCAAAGGGATCTAGAAACCATTCAACCAAACCATTAGTAATGCCACTGAAGCCAGAAAACTTGAATTTCACATTCCTGGGCAAAGTTGGAGCCTTCCAGCGACAGCTGGATCCCAAACTTGCCCTCTGGACTGTACTGGAAGCAGAAGGTGGTGTTAAATCCTCACATTTGGCTGATTGTTACAGCTCTATCACAGTTCTCACCACGTGTCTTGGAATTGAAATCTACTGTAGGATCCAAGCCAGATACTAACATAATTTCCAGAAAAATTGGCCTCATCCTCCATGTTACTGCGTGAGAGGACCACACTCCTGCAGAGCATCCAGCTATGCAAGCCACCACAGAAAGCCCCCAGTTCAAGTGAACATATAAATCTGAACTTTCCAAGAGAAGCTCCTATCCAAAACCATAACTACGGCAGTAACCAGACCCATGAAGATAAGTTTCTGCAGCAGAGGTGGACTAAATCACCTACATACACCTTCCCTGCTCTAGGGAGTGGAATAATCACCCACCCCACCAGATAACTTCATCTCCAGCTCTGCCAAGTGGAAAGTTCTCAGACACTCATCAGCTTTGTACTCCAGGGAAACAACACCCTCTCCTCCTCTACACTAGAAATTTTTAGGAGGGAAGTGCAGATGTGCTCTCACTTTTCAGTTTCTTCTTCCTCCTAAATTCCAACCCCAAGGCTCTCATTTGCTAGGAAAAGTGTTTATGCACCAACTTGCTAGAACAGGTCTTACATCTGCTCCACAAACTGATGAATGAGAACAGAAAGCAAGCCATGAACTGCACAAGGTCAAGGGGTCCAGCTCCAATATCTATACACAAAAGGACAGATCAACACCATCCCAATGCCCAAGGACAGACCCTGGACACCAGGAAAGTCTCTGAAACCCAAGTGTATCATTCCATCAGCTATAAGTTGCAGCTGAAAGGATTTAGGTTCACTTCTCTCCATAAAATGAATTACGTACCCTATACAAGAAGGTAGTTTACCACTGCCCAAGGGAACAAGGTTTTAAATACCCACCATGGGCTTCTCCAAGCTTCTGGCTTATTCTCAAGTTACAGCTTTCCATTAGAGCATCTCGCACAGGCTCAGACTGTTAATAACTGTATTTACAGTGGGCGTTGGCCTTATCAACAGGATGAATGTATTCTGGCTGCATGCCCCATTCTGCTGAAGCATGATATAATCCCTTAAAACATATTATCAAGAACTGCTATTGCTTAATTAGACCATGTGATTTCCACCTAACAGGAGAGTGCAAAACCCATCAGTTTGCTGCTGCCTTTTCTAGCTCACTCCATGAGCTAATTAATCCAAACCCTATCGTGAAACATTCACACCAGCTGCCTTTCCTCTTCCTCCCTGGCATAAATCATCAACAGCTCCTTGCAGGAAGCTCTTCTGGTAAATGCTGAAAGGACCTGGAAGTTCTTATCTGCTGTGTCATGGAGTCTAGGGGATATTTTGAAAAGGAAGTAGGTCATAGCAAAGTAACTGCATAATCAGGTGATTACTTACATCCTTAAGCCTGTAATATCCAAGGGCTTATTATTTCTGCATATGGCACACCATGAACTGCTCAGGTCCAAGTCAATCCATGCACCCCACAGGGAAGGCTTAGTGAACAGATGAGCATCTTGCTCATGCTGCTCTCTTGAGGCCAGATTTATGACAGCTTTTCTTTGGAAATGTTCTTGGAGAACAAATCCCATCTTATCACAGAATGGTTTGGGTTGGAAGGGACCTTTCAAGGTCATCTAGCCCATCCCCCCTGCCATGGGCAGGGACATCTTCCACTAGACCAGGTTACTCAGAGCCCCGTCCAACCTGGCCTTTCCAGGGATGGGGCATCGACCACCTCTCTGGGCAACCTGGGCCAGTGCTTCATCACCCTCAGTGTAAAACATTTCTTCCTTACATCTAGTCTGAAACTACTCTCCTTTAGTTTAAAACCATTACCCCTTGTCCTATCGCAACAGGCCCTGCTAAAAAGTTTGTCCCCATCTTTCTTATAAGCCCCCTTTAGGTACCAGAAGGCTGCAGTAAGATCTCCTCAGAGCCTTCTCTTCTCCAGGCTGAACAACCCCAACTCTCTCAGCCTGTCTTCACAGCAGAGGTGTTCCAGCTCTCTGGCCATTTTTGTGGCCTCCTCTGGACCCACTCCAACAGGTCCATGTCTTTCTTATCAGTAGTATTCAAGGCAAGTCTACTAAGTTTTGGTATAGTGGATGGTATATGGGATTAACATACTTCAGAAGTATTGATTCTCACAGCTTTACCATTTCATCAAGTTGTGTGCAAAATACTGGTTGGTCCAAGATGGACAGTATCTCCACTATTTTCTTCTTCCTCTGCCCCAAACGAAGAGATGGATGTCTGTCTCCATCTAGCTACCTGGCTGATAGCTGTTCAGACCCACTGTCTAGTTTGGCTTCACGTCTTCTCCTCTGAGTCTGGTCCGGGAAGAGAAGATGCAAGGCCTGACAGGAAGAAGCAAGGGATCTGGGGGCATTGCAGATGCAAAAATTAAAAAATAAAAATAAAATCTAAAACTTTTTTTTCAAAGAGTCTTGTCCCCCAAAATGGATGCATTTGAAGAGCTTTGAGATTAGGCTGATTGAAAAAAAAAAAAAAAAAAAAAAACAATCAACCCAAAAACAACAACAACAAAAAAATCAAAACAAACAAGCAAACAACAACAAAAAAACCCAAAACCACACAAAACCAACCAACCAAAAACCCACAAAACCCAGCTTTTCCTAAGGAAGAAAGCAGCCTTCCCAAGAGGAGGCTGCATCAACTTGAGGGATGAAACCCAGTGGTACTATGAAGCCTGTTAAACTTTGCAGTCCCATGTCTGTGGCAGGTAGAAGCTGCTCTGATAGTTAATTCTCTCCATCAGCACTGAAACATCTGGTTTTGTGGACCCTGTGATGAAGATCCAAGCAGAAATTATAAAAGAATAAGAGGGACCTAAGCAGGACAAAGGAAAGTAAACCAAAGATTAAAGCTGAGCCCACACATCATCAGGAGAGCGCTTCCCACGATGGAGAAGGGGAAGGAAGAGAGTCAGCTGCACAGGGAACAATTGCTCCAAGGAAGGGGAAGCAGCATTGTTTGAGAGATTTAACAAAAAAGCATGTAAACCAATCCCCCAACCCCACCCCTCAAAAGAGAAAAAAAAAAAGTATCCTATAGTCTTTGGGGAGGCTCAGCTCCACCTTGACATCACATACCCTCTCTGAGCCAGAAGGGAAGAGAAGCTGCTTTGTTTCATTTTTCCCGAGCTGCATTACCAGCCCTTTTCCCCAGGAAGGAAACCTTCCACGCTCCCCTTCCCCTCAAATTCACAAAGGCTGAACCTGGCTCCTTATTCCACCTCCCCCAGCAAAACAGGCCACAGGACAGCAGGGCCGGGCTCTCACTGCACCGCTCGATAGCTCCCGAGAGCCCTGACGGTGCAAGGAAATAAGAGCAAAATGCAGCAGCTCACCACTGGGTCACAAATTCAAATCCAACCCAGGGCAGCAGGACATCTGCACGCTTTTCAGGAGCTTTTGTGGGAAAGCCTGCAGACCCAACACATCCCTTGCCTTTCCCCCCTTCATTGAGAATATCTCCCTCTTTCCAGCAGGGAAGACCCCAGGGACATCTGCACAGGCAGGAGAAACCAGGCTGTGCACATTCTATTTAGCAATGTTAAAACTCATTTCTCCAGCTCAGTTAACTCCAAGCCTCCCTACTGTAACATGACCGCAGCTGAATTTTATTCCACTTAAGCCTTTCCCAAAATACCTGTGGTCCTTTGAGGTGCTTTTTCCTCTCCTCAAAAGCTTTGCAGAAATTAAATCCTATTAGCACATAATAACCATGCAATATCTATAACATTTAGGGGTTTTTTTTGTTTTCTACTGACATTGCCTCAGTAAAGACTTTACCATACCTTCTCCTTCAAATATGAGGTTCAAAACATCTGAAGCCTCAAAGCATCCTTCTGTGCACAGTATTTGGTGCTAATCCCACCAAAGGTACCCTGCCCTTCCCTGCTAACAGCAGTAATGACCCACTGTTGGATCTCAGGCCTCTGCTCTGTCCTATCCCAGCATCCACAAGCGCAGCTTCACTACGTTGGATCATTTCTGGTCCCTCAAAGTACAGGTCAGGACAACCTTTAACTGATTGTTAAAGAAATCGCCTCCCCATGATGGCTGGCAGAGGCAAAGTGCTTGCGTGCTTAGACTTTAATTGATCTCAAATGCTGCAAGAGCCTCAAATCGCTCTTCTCCACCTGCTTTTTTAGTGCTAGAAACCTCACATCTTTGCACCTCTTCCCAAGGGAAACTGGACACGCCTGCTTGTCATTCACAAGCCCCATTATCTTTAAGCTTTTTTCTACAAGTATCTCTGTGTGTTTCAATGCTACAGCAGCAATATCAGGTCAGACACCACTCCTTCCTTAATATCTTCTCACAAGTTCCTATAGATGCCCTGGAAATGAGCTTTCCACCAAGAAGAGGAGGGGGCACGGGCAGGGACCAGCTGAGTGGGCTTATTTAGGCAGTCCTGGCAGCATCAAGGAGAGGGATGTGCCTGGGAGACGGGAGATGTCACCCAATTTGATTCCCACCTCTGCATAGGAGATTAATTTGTCAGTCATGCACAAGGTTCGTCCAAGCGGCTCTCAAAACACAGAGTGTTGAGGCCCCACAGCCATGCCCCAGCACATCACTACCAAAGGAAAGATGTCCCACTACTAAACCTAAGCCACCTTATCTCCAAATGAAGATAAAAATCTTTCCTCTTGTTTTCCCTAGTTCTCCAAGTTTTCAGCCCCAAACTGGAAGTGCAAAAGCCTGCTAGGAAACAATTATAATCCCTTCGGATCTTCTTGTTCCTTCAGCCAGCTATCAGCCGCATTACCACCTTCTCCTAGGTCCTAGATAATCCCCCATTTCACCCCATATCTTGCCGGAGCAAATACAGCATGGCATCCAGCCAGGGCTGAGGATCAACAAGTGTCCTGGTTTCAGCTGGGATAGAGTTAATTGTCCTGACCCCCTGCACATAAAAGGCAGCTATAAAACTACTCACCTTTCAAGAAAGATCTTGTCAACTCACATGTGGCTTGACATTAAGTTGGTCTTTTAAGTCATGGGGTTCACAGCCGTGAGATCTCCCTCCTCCACCCCCAGTTATCAACAGGCAGTTTTATTTATAAGCTATTCCTGCACCACACACACAACCCAAACATGAGAGCGACAGACCTGCCAGAGGAGCTGTTCTCTAAAATCCACCGCTCCAAGTTAGAGCTTTGTGACACTGGTGACTTCTAGAAGAGGAATTCAGAATCCCATTATAGCAACCAGCTTCCCATACACACACACACACACTCCCCAGGTCTCAGGTCATAGAGGCCTACAACCAAAGTCAAATTTCTGCAATCCTCCCCACTTTGACCTGCAGATTTTCATTGGCATCTCCCACAGAGCCAGAGACTTGTTTCCAGGGAATGCTTTCAACCCAAACATTAAGGGAAGAAGCATGCAATTCAACTCTGACATCTGCTTTCCAAGGGCATTTTCTCCTCTGAAAGCTCAAACGATTAAAAAAAAAAAAAAAACCACAACCACACAAAACAACTTATTAAGCATAATAAGAAGTCTTGCAATAACTTTGGGAGGTGAAGGGTTTTTAAGACAGATATTTTCTATCCATTATCTGAAATATCTTTCTAGGCTTCATTAAGCACATTACAAACTTACTTTTGTCAATGGAAGTACAGATGCCATTTGATCTAAAGATTAGGACCACATTTCCTTCCTCTAAAGCAAAAGACAAACATTAGCAAGGACTACTGGGGTTAAAGTTTAATTATTGCTTAGGAGAGGCCCACATTTGCTGAGACAAGAGACCATGGTTTAATAAGTTAGTTGCAATGTATTAAGGGGCATTTAAGAGACAGCTGCATGTGGTAGCAATGTTCAACTCATGCCTCTATTTCACTCCCTCCCCCACTTTTGACCTGGCCAATAAGCCATCCACAGACCACAGGGAGCTGAGCAGTGCTCAGCACCACAGATACAGGTAGGGACAGGCAGGAGCATCCGTGTGCAGGGCTGGCAGAAAATTATATTGCAATACTGCTACTTGAACAGATGTCCTCCACAAGATTCCCCAGTCCACAGCTTCAGCGGGGTCTTCAGATATTTGCTCCCCACTCAAGGGAGAGCAGGGACTGCTAAGGAAAGGGGTGCAAAGCACAGATACACCCAGCTCAGGGAGCAGATCCAGCCAAGGCTGGATTTAATCCCATCCCCAGCTGAGTAGGATCAGTTGATAAATAAAGGCTTTGGCAACAGGCTTGAGGGAGGTAAGTTTTGAAGCCACAGTTTTTCAGGTGTCTAAGTCACCCCAAAGGCTGCAGACCAGGGTAAGCATTCGGTTCAATGCCTTCATGAATATCTTTGCTAACCAAGAGGATGGCTGCAACATGTTGCCTCCTTCCCTCCCAAGGGTAGTTCCTTCCCTAGGGTAGTTCCACAGTTTTGTTCTCCATTCTAAGAGATGGGAGGTCATTGCATAGGTATTAATTCAGCTAGCTATACAAGTTTAGCTGGAGACTTTAACAAGCCACTACCACAAAGCTGGTAAGCAACTCTACCCCACACATTGGGGGGAAATAGTGCTAGGACCATACCCAGTCTTCCCACAGAGGCTTGTGGAACAGATACAGCAGCTCTTCAACAGTTTAAGGAGCAGCTTATGGAGCCCAGAAGCTACAGAAACCTGAACCTACCATGAGATCCACAATACTCAGGGTCCTGCATCTCACCCCAAAGAGGATGAAAGGCTAATGTAGAAGTTCCCTATGAAACACTCTTTGATCTGTAGCACCAGGCAGCTTTTTTGGCCGTGGTATAATCAAGTGGCTGGCTTGCCACTATCTAACCAGGACCCAAAGCATTGCGTACCTTCATCCAGGCACAAAACTGAGACCTCTGAAGACCACTGGAGTCCACGTGTCTGCTGGAAGCCCTGGATACAATGGTGCTCTGCAAAGCCCAGCTCTGACCCTTCTGCAAAATCAGCTTTTGTGCATCAAACACAGGGAAGGGGAGAGACGGGAAATTACAAAGGAAGTGGTACGCAGTGGCTGAGTAGAGCCGGTAGCGATTGGCTGAGCACCCCAGCAACTCCTTGTCCAAAATGCACGATGGCAAGCAGAACACCCAAACTCCATGGAAAAAGCAAAGAAGCCACATGAAATCTGTTCCACTTCCATACTTATTCCCAAACATACAACTGGCCAAGTGTTGTACCTCTTATCCCTCAGATCCTCACTTGTACACTAGCTGCAACATCCCTTCTCCAAGAGAAGCCTTCAGCTACGGGATCTGTCACCAGTTTGCCATTCAAGAAGATGCTTTATATAATGCCCTGCTTAGCACCTTCCCTAGTAGAGGTCTATGCAAACCATGACAAGTGCAGTTTCCTTCTGGTGGCCAAGCTTCTCGAGTGTGGAAATAATCGGTGTACGTGCCAGGCATGGCTCTCCTCCGAGCCCAATTCCTGCTTGTCAGCATCCAGGCTGTGGCAGTGTTGTACCTTTCAACTTCCTCTGCTGTAAAATTGAGTTATTCTAGGCTCATAATTGACACCAAGTCAAACTCCATCTGTTTCCACCAAGATAAAGATTCCTCTGAGGTCTCTCTGCTAAGTACCTGCGACTTTGCTGCCCTGCCTCCCAAGCACAGCTCTCCTGCACTGGGAGTACGGAGGTGTGTGATGCCAAAATTAGTGCCCAGATTTGCTCAGTGTTTATTCTGTGCTGGATGCAAGGCAGTATCTTTGTGCTATTTAAGTGCCCAGACCAATGCAGCAAGTCCAATGTTATGCATAGCATCAGTAAGTGGGAGTCTTATAGTCTGGAGTAAAAAGGAAAATGCAATCATCCCAGGAAAAAAAAAAAAAAATAAAAATCAGGAGCAGTCAGCTCTTTCTGAAGCTATTTTTTGCTACGCTCAAGTTTCATAAGTTACATCTGTCAGGCGAGTATCCCACCTATACATAATACAGTTCATTGCTTGTTTTAATTTTAACTACTATTAAAAAACCCCAACATTAAAACATTTCCAGAGGTGCTACAGTGAACAGCCAATATCCAGGGTGGGAAAGCAAAAGCCACAGCAGCATTGAACTTTACACCCAACAAGAAATGGGATTAAAAAAGACTCAAGCACTGTCTGTAGTCTTCAAAGCAGAGAGGCTGCATGAAAGTATTACTGAGCTAGAGGAACAGAAAAAGCCAAACAGCAAGAAAAAAGAGTATGCAGGCAGGAAATAAGAAGTGTGATTTTCTTCAACAGTATAATTATGAAAGATTAAGCTATTGGGTGACAAATCCATTTGTGCTGCAGAGAGGCAGTCAAGTCAAGTTACCCCATTGCCAAAACTAGCACCAGGAGGCCAACGACTTACTACAGAGTCATTGCACTTAGTGACAGTTTGGATGCAATTTGATGCTGTCACCATTACAGCCAGCGGGCAGGAACCAAGCCAGCAAGACCAGCACACTCACCAGCATCTTCCTCAGCCCCACTTGACCAAGCAAACGCTGCGTGGGAAGTTTTGTTGCCCACTCGGTTCTTTAAAGCCAGAATAACCACTGGAATTTCTAACCATGTTTTCAGCAACCACCCCATTAGGCAGCCACCCTCCCATAAACTGGTTTGGTCTGTGAGCTGTACAGCATCATATCCAAAGTACAGTCCTGCATGGATAAATGTCTCTGCAAGGTTTGGTTCCCTCTTCTATACCAAGATATTCTTTTTCCAGTGCAGTCCACGCATGATGGGCAAACTGTGTATTTCCCAGAGGGACAACATGGACAGGAGGCCTGTCCCTTGACAGGTAAAATACAGCATGAAGCAGCATCACGTAATTACTGTGCATCTGCATCCATGCAGCCACAGTGTCTTGCACAGAGAAGGGTTTTAGGAGGAATCCAGCCCTTTCTCAGCATCCACAGAGAAGTCAAGGGTGCAAGCATGTGACAGCAAAACCAATACCAGGCTCATGCTTTGAAAAGCATGAGCATTTTGCGAGAGAAGTGAAAGGTCTTTGCAGGTCTTTGCAGACCAGAGCCCTCCCTCCAGCAGAGCACTGATTCCCTCCTCCAAGGGCTGCAGGACTGGGGGAAAATGAGAAGGAACAAGGTCTGAACACAACCCTTGCCCAGGCAGCCTGCACATATCTGGATGCACCATGGACCTTCAGTGCCAGCAGGTGATGGGCACCCCATACCATATCAGAAGCTGCTTTAGACCCACAGCCCACACACCTGAGCCATGCCATGTATTGACCTGGTTGCAGCCTCCAGGCTCATCCCAGTTTGACCCAGAAGCCCCTGCTGATGGCCAGAGGCATCACCCTTGGATCTAGCAACAAATCTTTCCAGAGAGCAGCTTGCCTTGCTCTCCCCTCCACACATAAAGGCCGCTGAGCTTCACAGGCATATTTCACAAAGGAGACTGGAATTTACTTTTCAGTTGCTCATCAACATCATATGTTCCTATGAACATATACCCAAGTAAAGGTACCAAACCCACTTCCTGAGCAGGGGCTAGGATAGGCATCAAAGCATCCCGCCTTAAACAGCGAGGGATGATGAATCCCAATGAAGGTCAGGATCTGGATGTACCAGCAATGCAAGTTCCCATATTGCGAGAAGACCACAAGCCTGACTAACATACAAAGTTCCCCATATCTCCTAGCAGACAAATCCCACTACTGTCTCCAACTTGCCAGCAAATAAACTCGCATCACAAGGCAGCCCTTTGGAAGATAACATATCAGAGAAGATATAGTTTCTTCTCTCCTTCTGCTCTGGGTGGACCAAGTACTTTAGGCACCCTATGAATATTCCCTCGGCAGCCCCCCACCTCTATCTCACCCCACCCATCAGCTTCACATTGTATTTCACGACAACACATATTGTGCTGCTTCTGCTATGCTGTGGGGAGACTCACCAGGTTAGCAGCCCCTGCTCAGCAGAAATTGGACTTATCAGCATCGGCCAGGGTAAAAGTACAGAGCAGCCTCCAACTCTCTCCTGATTAAATCAGCTTTCACTTTATTCTGTGTTTTTTATCCCAGAGCAGCTCATGAGCTGTCCTAAAAAGACCCACGTTTAGTCTGAAAACCACCGTTTTGCCAACAATATTTAGAGAAACTAAGTCATGCCATTCAAAGTAAGCCCCGTGCTGTTCCCACCTCCAGTGGAAAGGTTATTTTGCGTGAATAAGCGTTGTGAAAAGGATGCTTTACAGTTTAACATCAACCTTCAGAGCAGCCTGAGAACACCAGTGGAAAGCTGAGCCTCCAGAACTCAGCAGACCTCCCATGCTCATCAGCTCCAGCAACATCCCCCACTTATTATCACCCCCGCATGGGAAAGTGCCATTTCCATATTGAACACAAGGAGCCAACACATTCCCTACTGCCCTCCTCCCAAATTATACACAGAGCAACCCACGGAGTCTCTCTAAACCAGGCTGGTGGGGGTGCAGAGACAGGTTCAGCTGCCAGACACTTCTGCACCATGTGCAAATGCCTCTCGGGGAAAAGTGGCTAAAGATAGCTCACAGTCCTGTAATCAGACCCATAAGACTGGGATTTTACTCCCACCTCCAGCTGATCCCCATTTACTGGGATAGATGCCTCCTCCACACATCTAAACCATTACAAGCTGCTATTGCAGGGAGCTGCCTGGGTTTGAAGACCTCTCTTATGTTCCCGGTCCAACCCCAGGGCACCAAAAAGTACTCAGCCATTGGGATGAAAAGCAGCGATGCTCCGGTAAGGATTTCTAGCTGCAGAACACACCACAGTGAGCATCCCACAAGGTGACGAAACAGTCCCTGTGTCACTGTCGCAGCAGCGGGAAGGTTTTCCCATTACCACCTTCATGCCCCGCTGGCTCCAAAGATGCTCTGTGAACTCAGCCCGTTGGCATGCTCAAGATGAAGTGAGCAGAGTCCTTCGCCAAGTACCAGCCCCCCCCCCAGAGCTCCCAGCTATTTTTGGCAGGTTGTGTCCAAAGCTGAAAGTATTTCTGGTATCTAGTTACC
>JAOBAS010000025.1:25434385-25446227 GCA_025311575.1 Elanoides forficatus
CCCTTCTTTCCTCTGAACCGAAACATTAATCAGAGAGGCTTTTCGATGGTGCCTTTGTTCTGCGCCTGCACATCACCGAGCATGGGAAGGTCTGGGCTCACGGCTTACGTTCCTGGTGCCAACAGAGGAATCTATCTTTATTGACAAGAATGATCGATACAGCTCCCTCCAGGAGGACTTTCACCTGCTCCAGCCTGTGCAAGGCTCTAGCCACATTAATAATGACTTTGGAGGTGATGTTTATATAAAAACACAGATAGGCACACAATCAAACCTTTCATAGATGTGCACTGGTCCAGTTAATATTCAACAAAACCTTTGGGTGATATCTCTCCATTTCTGCAGACCAGGAGGAACCTGTCGCATTCTTCTCATAGCTTCTTTGCAGGTAGCTGAAATAAAATCTCTTGCAAGTGGCTCTGCCACAGACCTGACCTGTATCCCTGAACAAAGCCTCTCTTATTCAATGAGGCAAAGGGGAACATCGGTTTTCTGATTATCTCCATCCCAGAGTTTTTTCGGATGGAGATGCAGGGTTTGAAGGTCCCTGTTCGGTGACCCCATAAAAGGGGCTTTATCTGCAGGCTGGAATGAAAGACCCATCACAGCCTCTGGCTAAGTCTGTCTGTGATGGAGCGTGTTTGCACAAACAATGCCGAAATTAAACCCCCAGAGTTCAAAACCTCATTGTCTGAAAAATGCTATGTGAATTCATTCCCCACCTTTCTAATAAAGAAGCAATGTATTTTCTACCTATTACAATATAATGTGGCTCTACATGATGCTGTTCCAGGGGTTTATATAAATTTAATCTGTAAATTGCTTTTTGATGGGTGAAATACAGCGTGCGTGGGGTGCGTCTGAGTTCAGTTGTCCAAGCATCAGTAACTATGCACAAACGCACTCCTCTGCTAAAGTCAGATTGGCATTTTGGGGCATATTTGGCCCATCAGGGCCTTAATAGAAGAAGATCTTGGACAGATGAGTCCTCCTTGCAGAACACCACCTGTGCTAGCCAGCATTTGGGTGGCCTGGGCTCATGGAGAGGATTTTATTAAGCAGAGCGGAGTGGTCAGCATCAGAGCTGAAGTTGCCCGAAGGTTGAGTGCACTTGAAAGGCTTGACATCCCCTAAAAAAAAAACCCACTTGAAAAGCAGGACCACTCTCCTCTTCTGGTGCAGAGTGTTACAACCTACTGCAACGAGTATTAACCATAAAGCCAATTAATCAGTTCATATAGGAATGATAAATGTGGGGATGGATGAAGGGGGTCACCCCTCATCTTGCAAAAACTGGTGTGAGCATAGCTGCGGAGTTGGACCCCCGGTTCGTGTGTCAGAGCCAGGGAGGATTCAGAGCTTGCGTGGTGGGAACCAGACAAGCGGTGACTCAGGAGTAAGAGTGAGCAAGACCCTGTGTGCAGCCGCCTGGGAGGACATGAGCATGGAGAGAGCGTGAGCACCTTAAAAGAGCTGGAGGTGAGTCAAAGGGCAGAACTGTCTGTGTGCTGCCCGTCCTTTCCTGGAGCAGCTCAAGATCTCTGGCCCCAAATCCTCCATGGAGACCTTTCCTGGGAGATTTCTGGTGCCACGTTAAGAGCAGAGATCACACAGCTCTTCCCGATGCCTCGCTGCTCCGTTTGCATCACGAATGTGCCACGCTCACTACTACACGAGTTCGTCTTTGTGTTCAAGCCCAGAGTCCTTAGGCAGCGTCTGTACTCTCCTAGATGAAATCAAAGCCGGGTGTGAAATAGCAGGAGGAGGCAAAGGGCCTGGACGCAGCAAGGATTTCACTTCTGCAACCCAAGCTATGCTGGCAGAGCTCCCGCTACCTCCTCATGGTCACCAGCAGCGAAACAGTCCCATTGAACTGGGGGCACTGGTTGGGCCAGGGCTGAGCCAGCACTTAACTGCAAGGGCTCCTCATCCCTGGGGTCCTGCGGTGCCAGGGCAGGATGAAACCCAAGGGAGTTTCAGCAATTATCATACAAATCCCTAGGGATACAAGACAGGCAGGATGGGTAGGGCTGGCTGCCTGGCCGAGGAGAACAGCAATGACTATTCCCAGCCCGTGGTCAGAGCAGGGTTGGGCAAAGCAGCATCAGAGCATCCTGCATTCCTGGGGCGGGAGCACGGGCTGCACCCCCGGCTGTGGGACAAGGCAGTGTCTTCTGGATGGATTTTGCTAGCCTCAAAGATGGAAGGCATTTTGCCGTCATCCCCCAGACTGCAAAAATCCATCAGTGCCCATGACACTGGGACATGTTGTACCGGTCCCATTGGGAAGGAGGTAGTGATGTGGGAGCAGCATCCTTCTCTCCAACCAGCTCTGGCTGAGCTCCATAGAGGACATGTGAGCAAAGTCAGTTCTGGTAGATTAAAATAAGTCAGGGGTTCCCATGTTCAATGGAGCAGATTGTCCTTGAGGGACAAGCAGGAGGGCACTGTAGGCAAGACCTACACATCCTGCCATCACTTGTGCAAATGAGTCCAAATCATCTCCCAGGCAAGGTCTGGACTCAGGCTGAAGACATCATGGCTAGTAGGGCCCACGCAAAAATCCTTCTTCGAACCAGGTTTGTAGAAGTCCCTAAAGTGCACATTTTGGCCCATTTCATGCCTAGCTAGCTCAGCTCGGCACCTCACTCTTCGGCAGAGGGTGGATCCCAGGTTGGGTACGTAGCTGCCGTCCGAGTAGCTCTCTCACGGAGAACCTGTTGGTCTCGTCTTGCTTCCAGCTTCCTGCTCAACCTGCCAAGAGCCCATCCCAGGAGGAGGCATCTCAGCCGGGCAGCCTCCTTGTCTGCTGGAAGCATGGTGAGAGCAGAGAAACGTAATCAGCCTCTCCTCCTTTCCTCCCAGGACCAGACCTGCCCTGTCTTCTCCTGGTTTCATCTTGAGTTTCCCCTCTTCTTCCTGGTCTAGGAGGCTTTTTCCTGCTCCAAATGCTCTCTGGCATTTCTGATGCCGTAAACTCACTTCTTTATCTTCCTATCGCCAATCCTCCAACCCAGAAGTGGTTGCATTCCGCTGGCAGACACCCCAAGCCCCGTGTGGGGTTAGCAGCCACCCCAGCAATCACCGCAGTCCTCTACACCATGGGGGGACTGGTGCAAATACACTCATTTTCAGCAGCACAGCAGATGACGAGCAAGGGCATCTCGGCTCCTCGGGGCAGATTTCCCCTCCTGGTTTGCAGGACAGGTCGGAGAGGCTATGAGATATTTGCTTTGAACATGAAGTAACGTCTGGGGTGGAAAGGTTACAACAAAGCCACTTCCAGTATTTATGCTAGCGAGACCAGCAGCCACCAGCAAGCTGTGCCGGGCAGCAGTGTTGTAATGAGGAAAGCAAATATTATGTTATATAGGTGTAATGAGCTGCTGCTGCTTTTTAATGCTGGGGCCATCCAGAGAGAAAAGCCTCCTTAAATAGTTGGGATTCCTCCAACCAGCATAGGGATGAGAGGAATAATATTTGGGAGAGGAACACACCCCACCTAACAGCATCTGCGTGCTGGGTGGAAAGCAGAGAGCAGCCAGCATCTCCCAGCCACAGATGGTTCCCATCAAGACGAATTTTTTTCTTGTTAATCCCCAAACAAGCCTGAGATATATTTTTATTTCAGAGTTAAGTGAAGAAAAAAAGAAACTCCAACATGACCCCCTGTTTTTCTGGCCTCACTCCCTGCTTGGCCTCTGCTCTGAGCAAGCACAGAAATTTCATTTCATGTTGAAGGCAGGGCCTAGCAGAGACCCTGAGACCAAAAACTCTGGGAGTGGTTCTTCCAGCTCTTCTTGACCTGGAAATTTATCCCATTCAAGCTGGAAATGGAGGTGAAAATCTAAAGGCAGGACTACCTCACTCTGTTACTGAACTTAGCCACAACAAGGAACCTGAAAGGAGTATTGAATTTTGACAAGAGCAAAAAAGTCAATCTAAATCTCTTTGGGGTTTGTATCCATCATGCATCCGTGGCCTGCTTTTCAGGAGGAGGAGAGGGTGAAGAGAAAGGAAGCCACATATGAGAAAGGAAATAGGTTAACTCCCAGATAGGATGAAAAGAGGAAGATCTTCTGGAGGAAGATCTGGCTCTGCCGTGGTACAGATGAGCTCCCACCATACCTGTGGAGGGAAAGATCCCCCTCACTGTCCCTCCTGAACCTGTCATCATCCTAGGGGCTTGTTTTTTCCCCATTTTATAGCTGGAAGAAAGGAGAGAGGAAATCAAAGGCTTGATAAAAATAACCAGGACTCCTTCAGGCTGGCTGTGAGGAGCATCCCTACAGCCAGCAAGTGCTTGGCAAGAGAGAGGGTGATTTGGGGATGTATATTTAAAGCATTGGTGCACTCTGTGCTGTTCATCGAGGGACCAATGATATTTGGGTGTCTGTAGGGTGTCAGCAAGGGTCTCCAGCATGGAGGACCTGCCTGTGCTGCAACTCTCACCCTAAAATCTTAAACCTACTTTAAGCATCGGGGATAAGTCCTGAGCTAATCCACACCTGAAGCTATCATGTGTGCTCAGGAGCAACTTCACCTAAAAAAACCAAACAATGGTACAAACTGCATCAGTGGGGGGACTGGGAATTAGTTGTATTCAAAAGACATCCCAAAAGCCCTGCTTTGTGGACTTGCCAGACATTCCTCCACAGCCTCCCTGCCAGTATGGCATGTTGGACGCCATGGTTCCCCAGACTTGGTGTGATGGAGCTACCAAGAGGCATCCCTTGGCATGTCCCAGGACAGGTCTGCAAGAGCAGCCATGGGTTAGGGATGCAGCACACCTCCCAGATGATGAGCTGTGGGCCATCTGAAAGGATTCCAATGGAGGCAGGGCAAGGCAATAACCTTTCCTCATGGGGGTGACACTTCTGGTCCATGGTGGCCCTACTAGAAGAAACCCTACAAGGTGGTGACCTGTCCTTGACAGCTCAGTGGGTTTCATTAATAGGAATTTGTTTTCAGACAGATCTTCCTGGGATATTTACACCCCCAACGAGGCTGGGCATCCTCCTCTTCTCTCTGGCATCTCCCTGCAGTGGCTCAGCGCATGCAAACGCTGACTCATCGCCATGTCCCAGCAGTGTCGGACTTCCCACGCACTCCAAGACAGGGTGGTGGGAGGAGGAAAATGCTCCATTCGCCCTCCCCTGTGCCTTGAGGACACATCAGAGGGCATTGCAGACACATCAGCAGGGTGGGGAAGCTGAGGCAGGCTGGGGCAGCGCAAGGACTCTTCTGGACAGGGATGTACAGAGATAGATAAGGTGATCTGGTCTGGGAGTTGTTGCCCAGCATGAGAACGGGTTGCCAACCATCAGCTGACACACAGTGGGACCTGCCCTCCAGGACATGCTCTTCTGGCTAAGGAGGAGGACCAGGGATAGGTTTAGGAAGAAGGATTTGCAGCGGTAAGGAAGAGGGTGGGTAAAGCCAGGGTTGGTGTCTTGCTTTGGGGTCTGCGAAGCGTGGTGGCACCGGGAGCTTGTCTACACAAATCACAGATTTCAGCACAGACATCAGGAGATGATTATTCCATACAAGGATAAAAATAAGTGGTTTCTGCAGCAAACAGCACCACTGAAAAGGCTGCCAAGCTCTTGAGTCTGTGACCACCCACTGCAAATCCTACTGGAAAATTACGGAGAAACCTGCATTCGCTTACCAGCGATGAGGTGGACTGCTCTCCTGGAGATCTGCAATATAAGTGGTCATCCAGATATACAATTGGTCATCCTAAAAAAGATATTCCCTCATGCCATTGCAAGTTGTGGGGGACAATGCTCTCTGACCTGTTTCGTATGCGAGTCTGAGCAGATGAACGAGATATTCCCTTCCAGACTGAACAAATAAGCTTTAGAAACCATCCCAGATATTTCACCCAAAAGATCCCGTGATGAGGGCGGTTTGTGCAGTTGCAATCCAGGTGACTGCCACACTTCTCACTGGCTGTGACCAGCTCTGCCACATCTCAGAGAGATGAATCCAGTCTCAAGTTTCCCAGGGCCAGGGCTGTATCTCATTAATTTACATCACATTTGGCTTTTCTGCTCCATTAGTCCTGGGCAATGGTCTGGCAGTCAGCTGTGCATGGCTTGGGGCCACGGAGCAGTTGCAGCGATGGGTCCATCACCCTTCTCCTCTGTAAACCACTCTTGCCATCCACTCCCTCCTTCCAATCTCACACGGGCTTCCAACAGCCCAGGAGAAACCTGAGAGAGGCCCAGATACATGCAGCAGCAGACAGGAGAGTCCTTTCCCTGCCGCTTTGAGAGGGCAGGCCTGGCGCTGGGACACGTCTCCAGGAGGTACCACCACGTTGTCCTCTCAGCATCAAACCTGGGCTGCCAACACCAGCTGGGCTGGTGGGATTTCTTCAGCGGGGTGATTTCTAGCCACGTAGCAACCTTTCTGCCTTTGGCTTTCACGTCTAGTTAAATTACTCTGTTAATTATGGTCTTCTGAATTAACGACCCAGTTAGGAACTCCAAAGTGTCTTACTTGGAGGTGAAGCCTCCAGATTTACCCATGTATGACCATCCTTTCAACAGCATCTCTGGAGCATTCTTCTGCCACCGTGGGTTCAGTAGCACATTGTGTTTTAGATGTCCTTGGACTAGTTTTAGAGGGACAAATGTTCTGGGCACATGGTACAACTGAGTCAAACCCAGGGCAGGCTGTGGCCATAGAGGCTTTCTGCCATGTGGATTCTCTAGTGTCTCATAAATAGTTGCACTTGTATTCAAGCCTTTGCCCCATGGGTCATTTATAACTTCTCTCTGCCTGCTCAGTTTCCCAAAGCTTGCAGGCTGCTGCTGCCCATCGAGTGTGTCTGAAATTGGCTCCAAAAGTGGCTTGGATGGGACAAAGAAGCAGAAAGTGAGCCCACCTAAGCCTCGTTTTCTCTTCGCAGCAGAAGCAGAAAAGATGTGCAGTGCAGCACCCATGCCCATTGCTGGCCACTAAAGATTACAGGCTAGTCCGGAGCAGAAGGATTGCAGGAGTCAATCCCATTTAAGCCTTTCTATTTAAAGGAATAAACTACCCAGGAAAAGCAGCCTAAGATTAGAAACTCACAGGATTTCCTCACATTGCAGCCATCAGCCAGAGATTCAGCCCAGGGAGTGGTTTATTATTCTCCCAGTGCATGAATCCTGCACCCCAGCAAAGTTAAGCATGGATTATGGTCTGCAGCTCCATTACAGAACCAAAACCCACACTCAAAGATGGTTTAATGCCGCTCCCTCGCTGCCTAAACCATCTCCGATATTGCCTGATTGACAAATAGTTTTTTAGGCAGGAATGTTTCGACTTTGGTGGAGAGGCACAAGCAGGGAATGTTTCCTACAAGCGCATGCAATGGTTTGTTGCTCAGAAAGAGACCCTTGTGCAGGAGGAGCTTGCAGAAAATTTAATGCTAAACAGAACGGGAAGCAGAAATAAATGCAGTGCTACAATTGCCTCCCATTGTGGGCAATAACAACACAAACAGGGGGAGGTGGATGGTGAGTTTTGCTTGATCTCGAGGCAAAATGCTACAAAAGTAGATGTGAAGTGGAGGAAGAGCTGATAGGGAAAAGCCCAGAGGCTCAGAGAGGTGGTCACCGCAGGGGTAAGGAGGCAGAGGGGTTTGGTGCGGCTCCAGACCTTGCTCTGTTATAGCACTGGTACCACATAGCACCGCGTGCTGCATCCAGGCTCTGAGGATGCTCCCAGACCCGGCAGCACAGATAAACCTTTGTGCCTGACTATCAGTGGCTGTGAGCAAACAGTTTGGGTGCTGTGTCTATAAAATGGGGTAGTGTCTCTCTGGGGGCTTGGAAGGAAAATTTTTTTTGCATCCTGTGAAGTGCTGGGGGTTTGGCCCTTGTGCAGTTGTTCTGGGACCAGAAAAAAAAAAAAAAAAACAACAAGGAATGTGAGTAAAATAGAAGAAGTCACTCGATGCTTTTCGCCTTACTAGCTAGGAATTGGGCAGTCATTTGGGATTTGATTCCCTACTCTGCTGCTCCTCCCCATTCTGGGTGAAAATCCAGCCTAATTTATCTTAGAGCAGAAAAAATATAAAGCCTGTTCCTGATGGAAATGTGTTGAAGCCTGGTAAGCACCATACAGGCTCACAGACGTGCATGCAAGGGCAAGTTCAACCAATTAGTATTTTTCTGAAGAAAACCATTTTGAAAAAAACAAAACAGAACAAAACAAAAAACACCAAAAAACAACCATGTTGGTGGCTCCCCCTCATTTCTGTGTTTAGGCTAGAAATGTCTGGGAGCGTGTACACAGCAGCTTCCGCAGCACAGCTCACCGACAGCTCGCTCCCATGCAACAGTCCTATCCCTAAACCAGGGACCGGACCGGAGAGGCTGAGGTTCCCTGTGGGCTTTGAAATGCCCTGGGCACAGCAGGAATCCTCCTGCTTGAAGAAGCAATCTTATGCCAGCCCAGCTCCCCCAAAGAGATCCTTTCCCTCTTTCCTTCTCCCGATCCCACAGCGTAAACACCACCGGGCACTTCGGTGCGACGCCGGGGCAAAGGCACGGGAAAAGGGGTTGCAGACTCCCAGCGAATGCTCAGCCCTGCCACGCACCCCCATTAGAACAAAAGCAAGCCAAAAAACCAAACAAACAAAAGTGATCCCAAAGGAACCGGCGAGCCCTTCTTCCCCCTGCCCCAGCACCGCAGCAGGATGGGAAGCAGTTGCCAGTGGTTGCTTTTTCCAGGCGGAGTTGTGCACGCGGAGCCTGACTCATCCCCGGCAGGAATTTCTATCTCACCCTGTCCCCTCCCTGGGAGCAATCCAGCCCCTCTCTCCGTCCGGAGATTTTCAGCCGTCCCCTGGAAAGCAGCAAGGAGGAGTCCCAGGGGGTGAAGGCGGCTGTCAAGAGCAGCCAAGAAGCAAAGACCTTCTCTGGCCCCGACTGTCAGCAGCTGTGCAGGGATGTGTCCGAGAGGGCCTCGCGGTCCTCGCTCCCTCCCAGCTGCCAAACGTGCGTTTTGGAAAGGAGAGGTGAAATTCTGAAAGACTGGGGCCAGCTGCCCCGTCACGAGGGTTGGAGGACTGGACATCTAAGAGGAAGACATCTCGTGTGGCCATTGCCCTGGTGATGGTCCCTAGGTGCAGCCAGGGCTTTCGTGGTCACCAGGGCTGGGCAAGGCACGGTGAGGGACCTCAGCCCTCCCAGGAAGCCTCAGGTCTATTTGCAAGCTCAGATGAGCTGCACGTGCCCAGACAACAGGTCCAGCCACGTGCTAAGAAGGAGACAACCCGGGATGACCACACCGCCAGGTAGCCCGTGACTCATGAGACAACCACATCCCTCACCTGGGTGAGCTGCAGTCGCTCACCCTCTGCCTCCATTTCTCCTTCAAGACAAGCAGCAAACCCACAAGAGCAGAACCTGCCTCTTGCTGTGCCCACAGAGCACACCCTGGCCCTGCAGCCCACGTCAGTAGCAGCTGCCAATACTGATGCTGCAGCAGCTGCTGATGTGATAAAAGACCTTAATTCAGTTCACCACACGACAGCAATAAATCCAACCCTGCATGATTTACGGTGCTGATGTAGGTTTAGGGTAGCCTCGGGGGCAAGCCTTGATTTCCCCAGGGGAGCGTAAGGTGCTGAACCTGCAAGGAGACCTTGGAAAGCTGAAGGTGGAAGGCAAGAGTCCAGATGTGGACCTCATTTGCAGCAAAACACCAGAGAGGTCACCAACATACGGGGACACAGCAGCCACCTGCAGCAGGATTGTCCTGTCTGAGCTGGGCCAGATGTTTGCAGCCCCGGTCATGGGTTGTGCTGGTTGGGATGTGTTTTTGACTTAATGCTCGAGGGATATGCTCACTAGGAGACAGCTTCCACCATCACAGCAAGCCCGAGCAATGTTGAAACCATAATCCTATGTTGAAACCATACAAAATTCAGGGCCTTGCATGGTTTCATCAGATGTTTGCACCGAGCTTCTTTAAGGGCTCAACGGGAATTTGGAAACCTGGGTGCAGTCCTCACTTGCAGCAGGGTCTGTAACCTCACCCAGAGACTACTGAGCTCTTCCTTGACTGAGTCTGGTTTTCTCAGTTCCCCACTTTGGGAGGCAGAGAAGATCCTTGCTGCCATGAACGGGACCTTCTGATGCTCAGAGCCCTCCACCTGCCTAGCCATCACCCAGGCTAGTCCATACTGTCCCAAAGTTGTCTCAAAGTCACTTTTTTTTCTCTCCAGTGTGTTTACTACCCCTTCCTTCTCCAGACTCCCTACATATTTATAGACAGTGATGTCTCATCCTTTGTTTTCCTGGACTAAACAAATCATTTTCACTTGGAATCACAGAGCTCTCAAAAAGCCACTGAGACATCCCTTGCCCCAGGCAGGCCTAGCTATGGCATGTGTTTGTCTGCCATGTGCTTTAAGACCTCCAGTGATGGGAACTGCAAGCCCTCCCCAGCCTTATCTCTCTTCGCCCTTATAATTTTTGCCTAATATCTGACCTCAGCTGGCAGGATTTAAGCCTGTAACATCTCCTCCTATGCATCCTGGGCATGGAAAAGTTTATGCCTTTGCTCTTTGTAACAGCTTTTTCTATGTATTTGAAGGCCATTTTATGTCCCCACTTGGTTTCTTCTGGCTAAAAATCCCATTTCAATTCATCTTTGCCCAGAAACTGCATTTTCCTGATTGCCAGTCTCTCCCATCATTTTTTTCCAAGTCTCTCGCTGGTCCTACCTGTTTTGATATCAGCAGCGGGCTGCATACAGCTCAACAGCCAAAGGCTCCCCAAGGCATACGACTGCAGGTAGACTATTTGCAGGACATGCAGCCCAGGACGATGCTGTCCTTTTGTTTTTTACATCAACACCATCTTCTTGGCCTGGTGTCCAGCAAGTGACAGATCAATGGCCCTTCACCAAACCTTCACGGGCAGTGCTGCTGGCAGAGAGCTCTGCAGGGACAGCGTGGGACTGGCAGGTCAGGGGAGAGGATGGCTGAGCATTTAGAGCACTAGATTGGAAATTGGATGCTAGAATTTACATTCCTGCTCTGTCAGACTCGCTGGATGTGCAAATCAGTCTCTGACAGCCATTGGGAGCAGCGGGACGTTGGTCCCTCCAAGGATTTGGGCTGGTCTTTCCGTGCTGCCAGCAAAGTGGCTGTGCGGGAGGAGGTATCCCAAAGGGTCTGTGCCGCAGCCCAAACCCTTCCCTGATCTGCTGAAAACACCCTTCCAGACACATCTGGGGATCTCATTTGCCTTTACTCGTGCAGCATCACACACTGAAACGTTCTGTCATCAGCCAGAGTCCCCCCACCGTCTCCTCCTCCTTACGTCCTCCAGACGAGCTCAGAAGTGACGGGGCTGGTGTCCATCCCCCAGCATGGGACGTGCACGCTGGCAAGCACATCGCTCCAGCCCTCAATGGCATCTAACCCTGGTGGACAAGGGCATGGCCTCCTCTGCTCTCCCAGTGCCTCCCAGGCTCGTGTCATCCCTTCCCATCATCACAGCTGGTGCCGGGGGCTGCGCTGCACCCCAGAGCTGGTTGCATCCTATGCAAACCCTGTTCAGGGTGTAACAACAAGTCCTTTGGTCCCCTCGAGGGAAAAGCTGTTGAAACATTAGAAAGTATTACGCAGCATGGGGTAGGGCATCCCTCCATCATGGTACTGATCCTCAGATCTGCTTTGAGAAGCTTTCTCTCTACAGTGCTCACACTGGCGGCTCAGAAGAGAATTTCCTATGGGAATAAAAAGAGGTCTTTGTAGTCCCAGCCCATCCGGCTCTACCCAGGAGAAAAGGCTGCAGGTAGAATCACAGGATGGTTTGGGTTGGAAGGAACC
>JAOBAS010000025.1:25448892-25463475 GCA_025311575.1 Elanoides forficatus
GGCCGCCGGGAGCCTGGGGACCTGCTGCAACCCCGGGCTGGGGGGAAACCCACTCGTCCCGCTCCACGGTCCCTTTTGGGCCCTGGCAGCGTTCTGCAGAGGGGCCGATACTGCTCCCACCCGCGGCTTTCTGCCTCGGCTGCCGGCCGGGGGCTGCCTGCGGACTCCTGGGCAGCTCCTGCTCTCTCACCCCACCGTGTCACCCGCTCCCGTGGGTGAGTCACCAGGGAGCCGGCACGAAGCCTCTGTGGTTTTGATAACAGTCAAGGACAGAGGAAATAAGTTAAGTTCCCCTTCAAAGCCAGGCTGGGACGGGGCTTTGAGCAACCTGGTCTAGGGGAAGGCGTTCCTGCCCATGGCAGGGGGGTTGGACTGGATGATCTTTAAGATCCTTTCCAACCCAAACCATTCTGTGACTCTGGGATTCTATGATTTTATATGAGAGAGCTGCTCTACTTCCCTCCTGTCCTACACTCTTCCTGGAAGGTTTTCCTGCAGATCCCAGCTGCTCCCTGCCTCTCTTTCCCTCCCTGCATGGGAAAGAGATGAACGGTTCAGAGAGTCCTCACGGCAGCTGGGATTTGGGCAGTCAGTAGAACCCTCTTCAGGAGAAGAGGATCCTGCAGGTCCTTCAGAAAGAAGGAGAAGGACTCCCTCTCTCTGCCCTCTTGCAGAACAGCAGCATTGACCAAGCTTTGAAAATAAAACCTGAAAAGACATACGGGATCTCCCAGCGTGCTGCATGCTGGTCGGGCACCCATTCGATTTGGGTCCTCAGCATCTGAAGGGGCATGGGATTATCTATACTATCATCGCCTTCTTTCTAGTCTTAACTCCAATAAATCATATTTTAAATAATACTTTGCAGAGCCTGAGTGTCTTTCTTGGCAGGATGAACCAGGAGAGAAGACGAATGCAGGGTCCCCGGGCATCACTCACATCTGTGCTCCCCTCTGCTAGATGCTGGGCAGGAGCAACCCTAATTCATGGAAATCCACCCCATTACCCCCAAAATAAACTGATATTAGAGCCAGACGTATCGCAGCCAGGAGGATTACTCTCTGCTCACAGCTCGGGGTGGGCTCTGAAAGTGCCCAAGATATATCACAGCACGCAATTTGCAGCAGAAGGCTTAACACCGCCGGGGGAAAATATCCTCACAAGTTCCCATCAGCTCGGGGCCAGCACTTGCAGGGGGAAGGACTGCAGCCCCCCTGTTGTCCTGCCCCCCCAAACTTGTCGCATCGGAGCAGCATCAGCCCTTCAGGGCCACGGCAGCCCGTGATGTGACCGTGTCACCCTGCCAGAGCAGGCAGAGGCTGGGTGAGTGCCCTGCTTGCTTTAGCATCCCTTGTGCTGGGGGAAGGGGGGGGGTCACAGATCTGGCTGCCCCCTCCCGGGAAGGCCAGCAGTGTGCGTTGTCCCCAAAATGTCCCCTTAACTATGCAACACCCTGCACCAACCGAGCAGCACGTCAGGGAGTCACGGGGGAGTGTCGTGGGTGCTATAAGCAAGCACGGCTGGGAGATTAATCCGCAGAGAGCGCAGCAATCCCACGCCGTTAAATGGGAATGGTGTTTCCATGCAGGCAAAGCAAAGTCCCTGCAAAATCAGCGCCTGTTCCTCTTCCTGCCAGGCTCCTCTCCAACGTCAGCAGAATCACCTGTTGACAGCTATGTAGATTCCACGAGCGGTTTTACCACCAAGAATAATTTGCCACTGGGCTAGCTACCCCAGGGATGCTGAGAGCTCTCTTCCATCACCAGGAGCCTGCAAGCATTTGCAGAGCCAATGCAATGAGCAGTGAGCCGACCTGAGCTTCAGGAATCAGCTAGAAAAGAGAAAGCCAAGACAAGGACGCCAGGGCAGAGGATGGGAGAGAGGATAGTCCCATCAAGAAGTAAGGAAAAGAAAATATTCCCTGTGAAATGTGGTGCCTGTGTCCATCTTTGCTTCATTTTTTTCCTTCCTGGCCCCAGCCAGCCTTGTTACCTCACCTGGCTCAGAGATACACATCTCTTATGGTGTCCCTGGCCCTAGAAACAACCCCAGGAGCTCCTGCACCAGCCCGTGGCCCTTCTCATCCTGCATCCCCCCGCTGAGAACCTCCGCTGTCACATCGTGCCTCTGTCCTTCCACCCTGCACCAGTACAGGGGAGCCATGAATAGTTCACACCGCACAGATAAACTGCTTGTTCCTAATGTCTATATGAAACTTTGGTTACACCAGACAAAGACAAACAGAAGTAAAACAAATTAGTCATAGCCACTTGGCTATGAAAAAAAATGCAGTTACAACTAAATGAAGGAAAAAAACTAAGCTTCAGGCAGCTCAGGACAAGTTAAGACAAAGCAGGGCTGGCAAACCCCATTCCCGAGGTCCGACAAACCCAGCACAAAGCATTTCCCGGGCTACGGCGCCCACAAGGGAGAAGAAGGAGCCCACGGAAGACCTTCCTCAGGTCTGTCAATGCTTGGTGCCGGCTCCCTGGTGACTCAGCCCCCGGAGCGGGATGAGAGAGCAGGAGCTGCCCAGGAGTCTGCAGGCAGCCGGCGGAGCTGGGCCGGGGGGGGGGACGAGTGGGTTTCCCCCCAGCCCAGGGCAGCAGCAGGTCTCCAGGCTCCCGGCGGCCGGGGGGGACCTTCCCTGGGGGACGAGACTCCGTCTCTACCATTTTTAATTCCGTCTATTTCCGATGGTCTCTCTTGCCTTGGATCAGTCTTCTCCATATGCTCCACTGACACTCACAGCCCAGAAAGTCCTCCTAAATATCGTTGCTCTCCCCAGTGCGGGGATCAGAGAGAGCCCAGAGACAGCAGCACGGGGATTGTGCTGTTTCTTGTGGTTTTATGGCACTTTCCGAGCATGGGAAGCTGTCAGCCACGGCCACGTGCAGCCGGAACTGTATTCCCAGTGCAGGATTCAGAGCGTGGGACTGGGGCTGGGACAAGCAAGAGAAACCCTGGTGGCAGTCAAGGCTGGGGGAGGTTTTCGCTTTGATCTCACCCCCGAGGATAGTGATCATGCCGGTCCAGGGATGCAGGGATGACATCAAGGCACACGATTTTCTGTTTATCTGAAGCAAGAGCGCTGAGGTTCTCCAGCTCACGGGAAAACACAGGTGATGAGGTCCTACAGGACCTGCTGGAGAACATCGTGCCATGATGTTGGTGAATTGCTTGATTCGAAGGTACGTGGGGACTCAGTGGCAGAGCCCAGAGTGGAATCGTTACGCATCCCACATTTTATGAACTTGCCTCCAGCAGGTCCAATTATTCTATTAGCTGAAATTAGGGAGAAAATAATTGTTAAATAGTTAATTCATCAAGACAGGCGCTGTCACGGTGACTGATGACATTTCTGAATTTGGGGTGTGTTTGAAAAATGAAGACAAAAATGGGGGGAAATCAACTAAAAGTGGTTTGTTTTGATGTCTTTAAATGTTTTCATTTTCTTTGCCTGAAGATGATACTTCAGGCTACATGAAGGCCTTTTTTACTTCAGAACAATACTGAAATAAAAAAAAAGAAACAAAATGTTTCCTTAAAATTAAGCATTGTGGATTTCTCTTTTGGCTAGAAAGTTGCCCCTTCTGACTTCATTTGTCCCAAAAGAACAATAAATTTGATCTCCTGGAGTGATTCTTGGGACAAAAACTCTACTCCTCCCAAAGCTGTGCCTGTAACATCGGAGAGGGTTTGTACATCTCCTCCATCATCAACCGACTGCCATTTCTAGCAAGCAATTCCTCCCACCATGGGCACATAGGAAACATCTAACGTTTCGTTTTGAAAGCCACATGACTTGTGTAAGGTCATGATGTCCTACGGATACTTCCACCACCACTGAGGCCACTAAAACTTACTGCACTGGGGTGTCTCCCTGGTTTGCAGAGGAAGGAGGAGAAAACAGCTTCATCCATACCCAGCACCCAATACCTGCCAACCTCTGGCTGCTCATCACTCATCAGACTCTTGCTCCAGACCAGTGAGTAGCCCCCAGCAACCCCCACATGGGTTCAGCTTTCTGCATGTCCAGAGATGGGGCTGACCCTACCCTAGCGGACCTGATTTTGTGACCTTGGTGACCACGTTGGTGACTTCCCAGACATGTGGGTGCTGCACACATCAGTTCGCTTCTGTTTTAATGAAGTTGGGCTAAGAGCTTTCCACCAACGTGGCAAGAGTAGACTGCAAAGGTGAAGCACCAGCTCTCAGGCACTGCTCTTTTAGCCTCTTCTCACTGCTGCATCCACAAGTTTACCCTTCCCTCCCTCGAGATCCAAACCTGCTTCCTTGTAAGGTGCCTCCCAATTCCCCCTCAGTTCCCTACAGTCACCACTGACTGAATCAAACACAGGAGACTTTCCCAGGACTAAGACCAACTCTCACCCCCAAAAGCACTCTCAGCAATTTCTTCCACAGGGGGAAATCCAGATGTTTCTGTCCTGGGTTTCTGAATGCTCTGGCCTCTGCTGCCCACTTCCCAGGATGACTGTGTGATGGTGATGCCACAGGAAAATCAAGACCCAACCACCAGCTGCTAAGATATACAGGCAACCCAGTCATCTGCCTGCACTTCCTAACACCAGCAACAACCGAATAATTCACCACCAAACCAGCTCGCAAGCTGCTTACCCCTGGATTTGCGTGAACGGGACATGGTGTGAAGAAGAGTTGGAGTGGGGATCAGGGAGAAGGAATAGGGCTGCCCCTTCGGTGAGCAATCCCGCCAGGCTTGGTACGATGCGGGTGCTCGTGGAGTCTCAGCAGGGATGGGGATATCATGCCCCTCTTGCAGCTTTGCTGTGCCGAGTGCCCACACCTGATGGGCACCAGGATAAATGAAAGGCCAATGCCAGGCAAGCCTCCATTTTCTTAACCGCACCGTAAGGTGTTCCCTGGCACTCGACGTTCACTCCCCGATAGCCGCTGATACAAATTCTCCAGGTGTACACCGCTCCCAGACTTCAGACATCCTAAGATGCACCATTAGAGGGGACAAAACGTAATCCATCCTAGAGGTGGATTAGCAACTGGAGGTGAAGCCTAGAAAGAGGGTCTACACGTGCTCCAACATGAGACCTGATTTCAGATCTCCTCCACGGTCCAAAGAAGGACGTAGGTCCATCTCCTGAGGTTCCTGTCTCTTGGGAGAGACCCATGCATTTAATTTAGGTGCTTGAAAGATTCTGAGACCTTTGCGTATGTTAACCAAAGTGAAAGTCATGGCCCAACATGCCCTTACTGTGAATTATCCCCCGCTGGTTGCTATGTGGGAAGTTTGTACTAGGAGTCCCACTACAGACACATGCTCAAAGCAGAGGCACAGGGTCCATGGAAGAGATGGAGAAATAGCTTTTCTCTAACTCCTGCCACCGTGTCCAGACAGAGAATGGGAAAGGGTTAAAAAAAAAAACCTTTAAAAGTTGGAAAATAAAACCAAACAGGAATAAAAAATGGAGACAAAGAGATGCTCATGGGGGATTCCTGAAAAAACATGGAATCAAACTTGGAAATGTGGTATTGGAGGGTATTCATGAGTCAAGGTGAACAGGAGGCACCAAATATTCTGCATTTTATGCCTCATCACAAGCGTGTTCACTGAGAAAACAGATTCCTGTGCCACTGCGATTTCCCACGTGGATGCTGTGTCTCTGAAGAGGTGCCAGGGCGTTCTCCTAGAAAAGGACCATGAAGGGAGTGCTTGTTAGGTGGGTTNNNNAGGCCAAGTGCAAGGTCCTGCACTTGGGTCAGGGCAATGAGTGGATTGAGAGCAGCCCTGCAGAGAAGGACTTGGGGAGATCTTGCAGCTGTCTCCACCGGGGAGCAAATTTGGCTTGTTTACAAATTGTACAATGTACAAATCCCAGTTTCTCCACAATTTTGCATGTCCAGCACACAGCTTTGCCATTGGAAACCGCAGTCAACAGTAACCACAGCTGGGTATTACCATATCCAACAGATACCTGTGGCCTTGGAAGTTCAGGATGAGCGTTTCCCTTTAAATAAACTGCAGCCCTTGATTCATGTCCTGAACTATTCAAAGCTCAGGAGCTGCCTTTCATTCTTTGCTGCTTCTTCTCTATGTTCGGGCAGTAAATGAGCTCGAAATAAATCCCAGCTGGATGGGGCTGAGCCAGATCAATGCAGGAGAGGAGAAGGGCGCCTGTAAGAGGCTTCGGTTCACACATGTCTTTCTAACCACAGCATCCCCCTGGGTACCAAGCCAGGACGGATCACAGGGGGATACAGGTCTTGTCATCAAACCTGACGGAGTCCAGAAGTGCAAATGATTTTAAAGACTGAACCCAAGCTGTTTGTGCATGGCTGCTAAACATCCAGCATCCCCCTGAAAGTAATCAGGAGTGAAACAACAGTCCTCATTCATCTAATCCTCCTACCCCACCTCTCCCACGCATGCCCAACCACCTCTGCCCCACGCTGAACAAGAGACCTTGTGTGCAAAACCAAATTCATCGGCACCGATGCCTCCTCCAGTGTTGGAAACAGCCTGTCAAACCCCGGGTGCTATGCAAGAAATGTTTAATTTGCTGCGTGTTGGGCCAAGCGCATGAACGGTGCTGCCTTTGGGCAGCCCGGTAGCTAGAGGTGAAAAGAGAAGTAGTTTGTGCATCTCCTCCCGCTGTGGGAAACAGACAGCTCCTTGCTTAAAGCAAAATTTGGGCACCCATCTTGGAGAAGGGTCATCGATCATGGTCCTGCGGTGCGAGGGGCTACAAAAACACAAAGCAAGAGCCTATTCCTGCCTGGGGTTTATGACAGACTGACCAGAAGGTGGGAGAGAAGACAAGGATACAGAGGGGTGCTCTGTGGCTGTGAGGACCTTGTAGCCTGCCAGGCCTTGAGATCCATCTCTGCTGGCTGAGATTTGAGCCGGGTAATCACAGGGGCTCTGCCCTGCTTAGGTACAGCTGGCAAAGAGCAGCTCAGCTTCCTGGGGTACCAGCCCTCCAAGCGGATTATCTGTCCAGGGAGGGAGAAGATGCCTCTGTGACTCCTATAAGGTACTCGGCATCCTTTTGGAGAAGGACGGCAGCACAAACCAGTGGTGCAGGATGCCTGGCTCTGGTTCTGCCCCACACTTGCTCTGTGTGCCTCAGTTTCCCCAAGTCTTAACCCAGGACAATCAGCTTTGCCCAACTTCACAAAATGTTTGGACATCTGCAGATGCAGATCTTCTGTGATGAGTCAGATCTTCCCTTGTGTGACTCAGCTCACAGATGCTGAGCCCTGCATCACCGTGACCATCTCCCATTGAACAGCTACAGCGCTTCCTCTGCTCCAGGATCTGTGTTTGCTGTTCTTACTGCAGCAACACAGCCGCAGACGCCTCCTGAGTGCCCGACTATTCCCACAACTCAATACTTCTGTGAGTTTCTAGACCCATTTGGGAAGACTGGGAAAAAGACCTTTCTAGATTAAACACGTCTGTTAGCAATACCGGGGTCATGGCAACATCTTCATCAGCGTGTTAGGAATGAATATAACCTCTCATCTATGCAATGATGTAAGAGAGAGACAAAGGCCAGGGTATATTTACCTGCAGTGGCCAAACCGCTGCCAATGCCCACAGTAGCTAATTTAACTATAGGAACAGCCAAAAGGCATTTCGACCTGCTCCGTCCCATCCCAGTTACCTCTCAAAGCCTTCAGGTTCCCGGTGGCCAGGACACCAGCTGAGCGTAACAAGACTCAGCCACACGCACACTCAAACCCTTCAAGACTTGCTGTGTCCAATGGCCAGAGGGTGATTTGCAAGGAAGAAGCAAAGAAGAAACATTTGCAATGGCTGGATGGATTTTTTTGTGCTTTCAGTGAAGACCGCAGCAGCTGTGGTTAATTCTAAAATGGGAAATAGAGAAAAGTTCATTGGCCGATCGACAACTTTCCTCCCTGCAAGTTATAAAAGAAGGAAAATGAAAATCTAACATGGTTTTCGCTTCTAAAATTAACATAATTCTCCCTGACACAAGAATGCGGATCTGCAATACCAGCAGCACAAACCCCGGCACTCTGGCAGGACAAAGATCTGACCCTGGAAAAGTCTTTAATGTGTGGATGCAGCCCATTGACATCTGGAGCAAAATGCTAGTGGCCCCTTCTAAAGATTACACTAGCAGGCGTCGCTCTGCAAGAATGCATCAGGGTTGCATCATGTGGGCTCCTTGAATTTTCCAGAAATCCTGCCTACCACCTCTTTCCTGCCAAGTTCTCACTGAAAATCTATACAGTAGCTAGGAAATACACACTGAAATTCTCTGCTGGCATATTTTAAACAGGCAGGAGTATTTAGGCTAAGCATAATATGTGGGTTTTGATGCACCGGGACATATGAAAGACGTCCCTTTTTGCTAAGGGTCCCACATGCAGAACGAGTATTCTGGGACATAGGAAACGTCAGACAGAGAGAAATACATGGTTAAATTTATTAAACGTCACCTGTGACACTATGCATCTATCAGGCACTGCAAAACGACATCAGAAGTGGCATGAAAGTTGCAAAAAGCACTAAAAAGCTTGGAAAGGCCAAACTAAGTTCAAATGGGTAACTCTCACTTGAGCTCAACCACTCTTATGACACAGAGAGCAAAGAAACTCTCAGATGCCTTATCTCTGTGATCATCAAGGCATGCTCGATCCTGCACCAGCCCGTCCCCTCGCCTTGGAGACTGGTCTTGGCCCTTTGCAGATACATCCTAAACTGCCACAAGGGTTGTGCTTCCTGACCCAGTTCGGACCTATGTGAAGGGATCCGACCGGTGTGACATTTGCCTCCCATGTGGGTGCATCTGTCAACCCAAGCAAAGACGCAGCAGCTCAGATCTAGACGCAAACTGGTTCGGTCCCACCGGATCAGCACAACAAGGTCACCAGGGTTGGGTCAACCAAGAGCCTCCGGTCCCTGGACCCTGGGAAGGAGGAAGCCCCTTCTCCTGTTGTATCTCTCTGGGCAGCTTTTCTGTTGCCTCTGTAAGAGCAGAAAAGACGAAGAGGCTGCCGAGCCCCTTCCTAAGCATCCCTTTGCTTACATATCCGCAACACGTGGGCGAGGAGAAGCGTACATGCCATTTACTCCTGCCGGACCGCTGCCCGGTGCAGGGGGGGTGCCGAGCCCAGCATGTCTTTCCCCAGATTCACCTCTCCCCTCCTCTTTTCCTACCTTAAAACCGCTGCATCAAGCACCCCGAAGTCCACAATGCAGTAAAACCCCCAGCCCTGTCCTGCATTCTCCGCCCCCCCCCCCAGCCCCATCAGCATCACCAGTGGCAGAGTTTTGCAGCTCGGCTTGCTGGGGACCTGATTTCCAACAACCAAACCACTTTGAGGGACACGGGTAAGATTGGTGAGGCAGGCAGTTGTGTGCCTACGCACAAGCGGGCACACACACGCGTGCACACGCGTGCACACGCGTGCACATGCCGAAGCCGCTGCCCGCCCCAGAGCAGCCCTGTGCTGGAAGCAGAAGATTGGCTGGCGGAGGATCTCTTTCCAAGCAAGGGTCGGTTTTAGGGGCGTTTCTGTTCCCTCGGCTGGCTCCAGAATAAATGGTTTCCTTTTACATGACGTTTCCTCAGAAGAGGCCTGAAATATTGCTACGCTGCAGGGGAGGGGGGGAATGCGGGTCTGTGCCTCCTCTCAGCTTTCTGACAGCTTCAACCAAATTTAAAGGAGAGGCAGAGAGCTCAAACCTTTTCAGTTCCCATATGCTTCTTGAAAACAGGCAGCCAGGAAGAGCTTTGCGGACGGGAATTGAGCTTTTTAACGAGACATCAGAGATGCCCCCTTGCAGCCCCATTCTGTGCATGACCGAGCAGACCGACCACCCTGGTCCCGGGCCTTCTTTGCTCATATTTTGTAATAAAGGGACGAAAACTGGAAATGGCACATTCCTTGCTGCCTGCCTCAGCCTCCTCACAGTGGGGAAACTGAAGCTACGGCACCCCAAATCACTGGTCTCGCCCCGCTCTCACAGCCTGCCCGTGAGATGGCCCCGGCTTTCGTGGGGCTGACGTGGCTGAAAAACGAACCGCTTTCTTTTTCTTTCGGTTAATTTTCGGGTGGATCCAGACGGTCCCAGCCACTGCGAGGCAGAAGGGAGGGGGTGAGGACTGAATATCACCAGTCCAAGGCAGCACATCCAGCCAGCCTGCAAAGCGTACCCCGGAGTCCCCGGTCTTGTTGGTTTGCCACGATCCCAAACCGGAGCTCCTGGATCAGGGTAGAAAGAGCACGGGACCCGGCGGCCGCGTGGGTCCTCCCAGCTTGCCCACCAGGGATGGGCAAACTCCTGCCCTCGAGCTGTGGTTGTCCACAAGGACCCCATCTCCTCCCCCCATAGCCTGGCCCCCGCGAAGGTAGGGGATGCAGGGGTTTGCAACCCGACCTGCCGTCACCCGTGCTGGACCTCCGCCGAGGCCTCGCAGATGTCATTCTTTCCACCCAAAAGCACCAGAGGAATTTCCCCCCGCCTCGGCGTGTTGGCAGGAGACCCTGTGGATTTTGAACTTTTCTCTGGGAGTATTAAACAGGGATTACAAGCTGGGATCAAGGGAGCCTCTCTCCTCTACGCCCTGTGGGAAAGCTGCAGCTGTGGCCTCGCTAGCCTGTCCCGCCTCGTTCGTGCCTCACGGCACACCTGCGTGATACCACGGATGGAGAATTCACCCCCCTCCAGGGCAATCGCAGTTCTTTTTCCTCTGCCTTTTTCTCCTCCATCACATCTGCTGAAGAAGCAAAAGCTGAACGGTGCTTTGCAGAGGATGTGTGCGTCCGTAGGCTGAATTTGCACCTTCAGGGCGTATAAACCCACCCTGTGACCCCCCAGAAAGCCAGGGGCCGGCACCCCCAGCTCTGGGCACAGCAGGCTAGCAGAGATGGGTTTGGCTCGTCACTGCTGCAGACCAGACAGGCCAGGGCACAGATCCACGGGACGCTCAGCCTTTCAGCTTCACTGCCATCCTTTGTGTGCCGCCTATTCAGATAAAGCTGGTCCCTTCCAGCTCCAGCCAAACTGGGATCCGGGCACGGTCACAAGCCAGAGAGGGGGGGGGAAAGAGCTGTGATTCTGCCGGAGTCCAAGACAAGGCTACCTGCAAAGCCATCGCTCCGTGATGCCCTGAGCTGCCCGAACGAGTTCAGAGTGGCAAAGGAGGATGTTGCAAGGGGAAAATTAAAGCACCAATCCTGAACTTGCCCTTGAGCTGAGCAGAGAAGCAGAATCCCCCCCAAAGCCTTTGTATGTGCGTACCCAGAGAACCAGGCGAGCTCTGACTAGCTCGGGACAGGGAGGGATTCCCTCACCCAACGCGTGCTCGATTTGCCTAGAGGTGAGGCCGTGGTGTTTGAGTGATACTGGGAACTCACCTGAGACTGGAGTCGTGCTGGCTGCCACCATCCATGGCTCCTCACATGGCTCTGGGAGACGACCTCAGGCTGGATCCTTCCATCGGCCACGGCTGCTTCCAGGCTCCATCCAGACCCGTTTGGCTCTGGTTTGGGGAAGAGATTTGGCTGATGAAACTGAGACACGTGCAAGCTCCTCAGCAATCCCAGACAAACCAGTGGTAACACTGCTGCTGGGGCTGCCCTGGGAAGCTCTGAGAAATGGTCTGGGGAGGACTGAACTGATTTGAGAAGGTTTGAGCTGACCTAGGGAGGGTTTCTTTAAGGCTGGTTCACCTTGTCTGTGATTAGGGGAGAAAACGAAGCCCAGCAGATGCGGGCAGGAGAAGCAAGAAGCGGTGCAGAGGCAGGGGAGCATTCACATCAGTGCTGCCTTTCTCTCACCCTTGCAGGCAGGTGAGATAACGCCATCACCAGGATGGGGGACACAAGGGGGACGCGCAAATTTGGGAATTTGACTGTATCAGGGAGTCTCCCAGGCTGGTTGCATCCTCTGCAGGAAGACTAGATGCATTCAAGGTGGAGGCTGCAAAAAGGATCAGTATCACCTTTGCTGCCTCCGCCGCGATCTTTGCCGGTCCCGTGGTTTTTAATCCTCCAAGACCTAATCCTGCCATGTGCTGTGCTCCCTCCAAGAGATGTTCAGCACCATGACGGCTTCTTGGCTGCTCTTCAGTGCCAGATCCATGCTGGCTCTGAGCATCCCTGCCTTCCTCATCTGCAGCACAGAGAAACCCCAGAGGTAACTGAGTTACCCAGAAGGGGAGGCAAGGCTCATCATAAACTCTGAGGCTCATAAGGACATACAAAAGGCCCCACTAGGCCAGCGTGGGTCATCTAGCTCCATTCCACCAGCGACCATGGGAGAGGCAAGCACCTTGAAAGCAAGCAACTGGTTCCACTTTGTCTGTGGTCCACTGCACTTGTGCCACCCCAGCACCCAAACCTGCTGGATTAGGGATGTTCCGTATACATCCCCATTAGTATCTACTTCTGGAACTAATTAGTCTAATTTGTCTAATCCTTTTAGATTAGATCCCATCTGCCTCCTGTGGATGCAGCTGCACGTAAAAGGGCTCCCCGAGATCTGTTTTAAAATGATCTCCTGGTAGCTTCTACCTAGCTCCATGCTCTTAACCGTGGGATGTGGTGAACAGCTTTAACCTCCTGCCCCATTAAAGCTGAGAGTTACAAGAAGGGACTAAGTATCTCTGCTCTACCAATTGCCTTCACTGCTATCCTTGCTACAGACCATGCTTGATCCTGGAAAGCAGAAATCCTGCACCAGCACTGCTTCACAGCAGCTTAGAAGACGACAGACTCTGTCACTGATACAGGAAAACAAGCGTCAGTCTCCCAGGTCACTGCAGCCTACAGGAATGTGCAAAGCTGCTGGAGTTTATATTTTAAAAGTTCTGTCCAAAGAGCCTGTTAGAGTGCAGTGTTTGCTTTTCTAGAAATAAAGTGCTCCTTTAATATATAGTCAAGTGAATTAGTAACACTGCTTTAAATAAGACAAGCCAAACAACCACGACAGCATCAGTCCAGATGTTTTACAGCTGGGCATCGGGTTTTACCGCAGAGCCGGGTGTAGGACTCGCAGTACCAGTCGGATTTCACCGTTCTCCACCCCACACCCGGCCCAGGTACTGCGACCACAGGCTGCAAATCTCCATCTGGTTTGTGGGGGTGTGTAGGATCAGACCCATATCACAAATTGTTTGTTCTGTTTTGTTTTTTAATTAAAGTACGTTATAGCTCAGTAGATTTGCAGCCCCCTAAACCCAAAGGCTCCCCAAGGAGCATAACCGCACTTGAAATAACTCGCAACGAAAGAAACGCAAGTTTTGCCCTACGCGCAAGTGTGTTTTAAAGCTGGGCGGCTGGCGGGGAGGAGCTGTGCTGGAGAAGTGGATGTGTCTTTTGGCAGCTGGGCCCTTTCATTAAAGGAGCAGAGAAGACGGAAGAAGGCAACTCCCAGCATCGCTCCCCCTTCCCGGTCCTCTCCCCGCATCCCACTGCTGGAGGATCTCCTACGTGGCACTGTGGGGGCAGGGAGCGCTGGCCACAGCGCCTGCAGAGTCCGGTTGCACTTGGAAATCACTCGATGGCCACAAAAAAACCTCCCCCCTGCAATGCAGATCAGCCCGATTCCTAGCACTTTTGCCCTGGACAAAAATGTTCACGGTCAAGATTAAGCTGTTTGATGACATTTTGGTAGAATTTGCTTGTTTTCTGCACATTCACATCCTAAAGCCCTGCAGATTTATTGTGGCTGCCTTACAGCAATGCACTCAGGATTGTGTTGTCTGGGGGGGTGAATTAGTAGTGTGGGGCAGCTAGCGATAGCCAGAATAAGTTGGAATATGCAGTCAAGAATTTGAAATATCTTTATGCTGGGCTGCCTGTCCTCAAACACAAAGAACAATTTTTATACAACTCCAAATACCCACTATTGAGGCAGAGCCATTTAAAAGGACTGAAGCACAGAGCCCTGCACTTGTGTCAAAGGAGTTTGGTGCTGGGAGGCATTGGAAGAGATCAAGATTAAAAGTTTTAGAGTTTATTTAAAATTTCACTAGGAAGAAAAAAAAAATCTTACATGGGAAGTAATTACACAGAAGGGTTTGAAGGTGGAGCAATTCGGGGCTTGGCAGAGAAAACCAGCTGACACTGGAAGTTTAAAGGAGCTTTTCTCATTTATCAGCTGGTACGTGCTGCTGGTACAAACCAGTAACATTTCACCTGTGTATTGATTGTTAGCTATCAGCAAATTCATTTTTTACTATGGCAACATAGTAATAAAACAGAGATTGTGCTATAAAAACCCTGGGGCCACATCCTGATCATTTATGCAGACACGAAGCCAAGAAAACTGCTCCAAATATACACGAGGGTGCACAAAAATACGATGCTCAAGGTACTTCAAACCTCCCTCTCCCACTGAAGCCCTCCCTTCCCAGAAGGAAGCCAATTTCTGAACATCACGTTGTGAAGCCATTAGGACCATTTAGGCACGTTATCATTAAAGACCACAGCGTAAGGTACCTGCTAGGATGCAAAATGCCCAGGGAAGATGCCCTCTCTTCCCTGCAGCCCGTCGCTGTCTTTCTGTTCTCTGTCCTGCTCCCTCTCCCGAGTCTTTAATTGCTCCCT
>JAOBAS010000025.1:25490440-25507332 GCA_025311575.1 Elanoides forficatus
GGGCAAGGCTGTCAGTCCCAGCTGTGCTTGGCAGCCAGGAGACACCCATCCGGTTGTGGCATTATCCCCCACCATCTCTACAACCAGCAATTTCATCAGATGCACCACAGAGTTAATGAATTTTCCCAGCAAGGAGCTGTGGAAAATGAAACCCAGGGTAGAGATGGACAAGATGAGATAGTTTGCATTAAATGAATGGATACCGGTCCTGGAAAGTAATTCAAGTAGAGATATGATGAATTGCAAGCACCGGTTGTAAAGCATTTGTAAAGTCTGACTCAGATGGGAGTTTTATTGCAAGAGCCGGAGTATTATAGTTTATTGCTGCAGTTGCAGCAGCTGCTACCGTCGGAGTTGAATTGCCATGTCTGTTATAAATCCCCCGAGTTACTCGCAACTCTCTGGCAGCTCTGGAAAAGCTCCTGAGAAACACGTCCTGCCCCCGTGGGGCCGGCTGCCTTATGGGGAGCCCAAGCCTTGCTCCGTGGAGCCTCTTGCCGCAGGGAGCAGCCCAAGGAAGCCGTCAGCAGGGCGAGATGGAGTGGAAACGCAGCTGGGAGGAGCCGGACTCAGGGCCATGTTTACAGGCCAAATTTTGTAAACATTTCACATGCAGGATTTACTGTTTCTTGGTTTGGCAAGAACATGGGGGACCAAGTCCAGCAAACCTTCCGGCAGCAGTGGAAGGCGGCGTGATCCTGCAGGACACGGAGGGGACAGGGCACCGTGTTTCCAGGCAGAGACAGCATTCAGCTGCCCCAGTCCTGTCTCCTTCCCTGCAGCTGGCCAAGGGAATCCAAGAGCAGGATAGAAACTGGGGCAGAAAACCGCTCAGGTCTATGCCAAGGACGAGTAACTGCGGTCTAGTGAAATGTGGCTCTGGACACTTGTGCGTGAATCTCCAGGAGGAGACTTCACGCGTGTGAGAACGTGGTTAAAGCTTTCGAATGACGAGGCTCGAAAATCAACACCCCTGAACTTACAAATGGGCAAACTTAGAAGTTCTGCACCAGAAGTTCTCTGGACTTAATCCGCAAATCGCAGCAATCACCAAAGCATTACCGAAGCGCAGAAGTCCGACCCACCAGCCTGACTCGACTGCAATCCCGGCCCATTACCTCCATTAAATCTGATAAATTGTTGGCAGCATTTTAATGGCTGTTCACAGATGGGTCCATCACTCTGACACCTTCCTTTGGGCATCTGCCCTAGTAAACAAGATTTTGCTTCGCTGCCTGTATTCACTTAAAGGACTTTAAGCACATTAGTAAATAATTTATACTTCCTTTAAAAACAGGAAATGAAATAAGGACACTCAGCGTGCTATTTAGCTCGAAATTGTTCGTCTCTTTACTATTTAATGAACCGACTGCCTGCTAGCAGAGGTCATTCCAGCAGCTCACACCCTGGCCTTACGGCTCTGTGTGAGGTACGTAAATTGAAACTTTAATGGGCATTTTGAAGAGAGCAGTTTGCCCTGGTAGTATCACTTGAAACCCATCAGCTTAAGTAAGTGGTTCTTAATCAGCTTTCAAGCTCCAGGAAATAAGCAGAGGGCAGGAAGTGGCTGCTCTCCCCTGCATGCCACATTTTACGATGATTTATGGCTGCATCTGTATCGGAGGCGCTGAGATAAGGCCATTACCTGCTCTTCCGTGCACTCCCTGAAATGGCAGCTCATGGTTTAACCGCTCGCCATGGTTACACGACACAGGAGGATGTGGAGAGCCCAGGAGAGCTCAGGACTCTGTTGAGATGGATGTGGGTGTGCCTACACGGAGCATGCACTCAGTATGAGGAGAAAGTGGGGAGAAATCAAGGGAGAAGGGTTTGCTTCTGCTCCTCTGGCCAGCATGCAAGGAACAGCGCAGGTACGCTACGCCCCAGGCCAGCAGGGATCCCGCAGGAGGCATTTTTGCTGCTTTAGACTGAAAAAAGTGGAGAGTGGGAAAGTGCCGTGGTACCAAGTTTTAGACTCCTCGGTTCCTGCCACTGCTTTTTGCCGTAAGCCAGGGCAGCATGTGGTGCCTGCTCTCGGCAGCGTCGTCTGGAGCCCTCGGGGATGTTCATGCCTCATTAGCTCGTCTGGACAAAGCCTCCCGAGCTGATGGCGATCTCAACCGTGGCAGTGTTGAGATGACGAGGGCTCTTCCCTGCTGCTGTTGTGTTTCTCCCGCTACCTCTTCATGCAGCTTTTGATTTTCTGCTGGGAAGCTGGTCCTTGAGGGAAGTCATACTAATGCCCCAAAGCACAGAGTGAAAAAACACAGCCTGAAACCTCGATGTGCCTTCTCCCCACTGTGCTGCTACCTACAGCCTTATGCTCCTTTCTCTGCTAGGTAATGAGATGATTAAAAGCAATTAATTACAGCAGGAGAAATACAGCGCCAGAAAATTATACCCCTTTTATATTTTTCACAAAGATGCGGCGCCGCATCGGAGACTTAACTGCAGAGGAGCTTTTCCTCCTGCCAGCAAACATTTCCTAATGGTCGAGAGGCCCAAACGTCACAGTGGGATCTCTGAGCGTTGCACACAAGCGCCTTCCCTCTTGCACGTGAGCGGAGGAGAATGTCTGGCTGTGATGCGCTCGTGGGCACGCAGGTCTCTCTCCCCCGGGCTCAGAGCAGCGGCATGTGTTTTCCACACCTACCTGGTGCACATGTAGCCCCCTGCGATGGAAATGTCGCTTATTTTACAGTTGTGAAATGGGACAGGCAAGAGAAGAGCACACACGGAGCTGCAGCGGTTCAGTGGAGGAGAGGACACAGATGCCTCATCCACCGCACTGGTGTTTCGTTCCCCACGTGCACCCCGTCACCGACTGCAATCAGCTCAGCCCGTATTACTCCCCTTTTCTCCCAAACAGGAGTCGTGCTCCTGTTGTTCCTAACCACCAGCAGCCACATGGCCCGACACAAATCCCCGTCTCTGCTGTTCTTCACCCAAAGTTTGGGAAACAGCGCGTAAGAGCACAGATTTATAAATACACTTTTAAAATACCTTCCCCCGCCCAGGCTTCTGGTATTGGAAAATGTCAGCACTGGCCTCAGCTGCAACGGGAGAATCGCAGGACGCCCGCTGACATCCCACGCTGGCGCTGCGTCATTTGGGGATGATCACGAGCCCGCCCCGGCTCTGGGCTCAGCGTGTGGCACCGGCGAGCAGAGCCTCGGCGGGCGGCTCGGGGGAGTCCGAGCCGACGTGCGCAGCGAGCCCCGAATCCCATCGCTACCGCAGGCGTCGGGTGGGAGCACCAATATCAGGTTTTGAGCGGTTCAACTGGCCTCTTTTTTTTTTTTCTTTCTCTCTTTTTAGCGCAGAGCAGTTGGCACAGCTCTGCGGAGCTGCTTCTCCCAGGAGCACTGGATCCGCAGGCTTCCTCCTGCATAGCTGCCCCTTGGTGACGTTCACGCAACCCAGCTGCGGCCACAGCAGCGCTGCTATAGGTGCTATAGGGCCTGTTCCAAGCATTCCCTCTTTTTACCTGCCCCGGTGCAGCCTGCAGCCCTCCACATGGGCAGCCAAACGCTGCCAGCAGCTTCTACAGCAGCCGTCGGGCCAGGGCTGCACATCAGCACCGCGCTGCGCTCACATTTGTGAAGTCCTCGCTGGCCACAGCCTCACAAAAACATTCCTTATTTTCACACTATTACGGTCGAGTGGCGACGCCCTGAATAAAACTACAGCCGTATCAACAGCCTGTGTATAACGAGGCAATCAAACAGCAGACACTGAGGCTGGGGGACACTAAGTTGGCCGTGCTCAAACAATTTAACTGCCAGTTCGGTCTCTCTATAAACACCTAACGCCTACGCTCAATGCTGCCCTCATCTCTGGAGCAGGCACGCAGCCACCTTCCAGAGGACACGCCGCTCAAGAATGTGAAATCTGTTATGCTGCAGAGCGATAAGAGATTTTGGGTTTTTTTATGGGAGTCTGGGGATTTGGAGGATGTGGGATTTTCCCTACTCGGGGGAATGAGAGAGGAGCAGTGCTCATCCCAGCCTGATTGCGATACGATGAATGAAAGCGAAACTGAAGGTGAAAGATTCCAGGTGGGGAGCAATAACACACAAGGCTGAAAAGGGCCAGAAATCAGCAACGCTTGCTCTGTCTCCGAGACACTGCACTTCTCCGTGGAGCCGTCCATCTGGGAGGATGGCACCTTCAAAACGTTTTAAGAGAACCGGAGGTAAGTACCGGTGACGTGACTTGGTGAGGCTGCAGCAGGAGTCAGTGGAAGGGCAGGTCTCGACGCCCAGACCTTTGGTCCCAGAGCTGCGCCTCCAAAGATTGCAGCTGCGTCGCCTCCCTGTTTGGGCCAGGGGAAGCAAAACTACTTTGCAACGCAGAGAACGAAGATGAAGGCATCAAAGAGGCGGCATCCTTACTTGTAATCCCACACGAGGGCTCCGTGGGGAGGCTTTCTGATCCAGCGCTGGCTGACCTCCATCCCGCCGTTCCTCCTAATGGCCGCTGGCAAGAGGACAGACTGACTACTAACGGGGCAGAACGCTCTCTGAGGTCCCACCGCCAGCTGAGGCTCGGGGTCCGAGCTCGTCCTTCACGCTACGTACATCTGAGCTTTGTAACTCACGGTTTGCCAGGCTGCCCGGCTCAGCCAGCCGCGGCGGGCAGGAACGCTTCAGGCTCGGGACCAGCGGTGCGGCAGCAGAGCCGGAGCTCTTCACGAGCAGCCTGGCAATAACCTGGTTCTCGCTTTGCCCTGCTCCCGCAGGCAGTTCTCCACCCCCAAGAATCAGCAAGAGAGCAGCAGTGATAAAATGGCTGTTAGTCTAAGCACAAGGTTATTTTCTAGGACATTAACCAGAGTCCTCAGAAGCCAGCTTGCAAGAGACCCATGAAGAGCGAAAAGACACCTGACCAGAATGCAAAAGCAGAGCTGCAAACTTAACACCTTTTTTTTTTTTTTTTTATCTTTTAAAAATAGCTTTAAAGAAAGGGTGAGCTCAAACCAGTGTTAGCGGTTTGAGTGGCTATTTGCTTTAGGAAACAAGCAGTTTCAGCAAAAATATCAAATGACTGCCATCCAGAAAGCTCTTATTTTCAGTATCTCAGCTATTCACATCTCTAAATAAAACATTCAAGCTGCAATACAACACAACTGTTTTGCAGGGGCTAATAAATAAATGAAAAGTATTTACCAAGCTTGCTTTTCTGTAGGCATAATACCCCTAACATCCTAGAATTATCTCTATCTATGTCTGGCTAGGACTTCAAATCAATAAATCGTCTCCTCATCCTCGGATTAGCTCAGTCGGATAATTTCGAAAGCAGCGGCAGCAGTTCCCCGCTATTAGTGGTAACAGCTCTGCCAGCTGAATTAACATGAGATCCCCCTTGTTATCCGAGAGCAATCGCACTCTGCCAGTGTCCTTGGGTAACAATTTGCACTGACCTCGACAACAATTTGCGGTAGCCTGAGAATCGGCTGTGATGCGGGTTTCCTTCCCAGGAACATTAACTGCCTGGCATGTAGTCTTCTCTCACCCAGCGTGGCTCTCTACTGCAAGAGCTGGGACGCGGTAACATCGGTCGAGGGAAGCTGCGCTGATTTACCGTGCAGGGAGACTTGGCCTCGCGAAGGCAACGGCAATCAAAAGCCAACTAGCACGAGATGTTCAAGAGATGAGAGCTGGGATAAAGAAGATCACAACAGTAGATTTACCGATGCACCTCTCGGTCCAGCCACCTCCCTCCTCTGCTGCAATCCCTCAAATGTCACTCTGAGCGAAGGACTCAGCACTCCCTCTTCCAATCTTACAACCATGCAGCTCCTGGGGCTGTGTCCTGCATTGCAGTGGGCTTCCACTTCAGACCTGTGCGGGCGCATTGCCGGGGGATGCTCAGAAGTTTAACTAACATGTCAAAAATAGGTATTTATGAAGTTTAAGACTTGGAATGAAATTTCTGTCGAAACTCTGGCAAAAAAAACCCCACCTGTTTTGGAAAAACTGGAGGCAGACGCCGCGAATCCCAGATGCCGTGACCCAAAAGAGGGTCTCCATTACTGGCAGGGAAGCCCCACGAGGCATCGAGAGCTTCTTGGCTCTGTACACGGCCGGTCCTCGTCTCTACGTGTTGTTCATGGGCTTCCAGCTCCCCACAGGCAGTCTGCACCTGCGATGTTCCTTGACCCTGGTGGGAAGGCCTGTCTTCAGTGGAAACCTGGGAGTCCCCAGGGGGACAGGAGCGTGTGCAGGGACTCGGGGGTTCGTGAGCCTCAGATCCGCAGGCAGACAAAGGTTTTCAGCAGCGCTCCCCAGGGTTTGGGGTGGTCCTCTCCCAAGTTTCCATGCAACTGATTGAAGCAGTGAAGTCTTCTGCTTTATTTACTGCTACAAATCTTTAAAAGGTTTTGCCAAACCAGCATTTCCTAACGAAATCTGCTTCATTAGAAAAAAATTTAATGTTTTCCCCAGTTTGCTTTTTCGTTTCAGAAACAAGACCCGGCCCAGCGTCCACCAAGACAAAGCTGAACCAGCCCCGGCACCGGTTCGTCTCCGCTGAACCAGCTACAACCCACGGCATAGAACTCGGGCCAGCTTTCCCTCGCCGCGCTGCCTGCAAGAGGACATGCAAAACCTGATTTGACGTATTAGAGCGACATAGACAGATAAAACCCAGCCTGCTGCTACAGAACGTAACTTACTGAAGCCTTTTGGACACATCTGAGCTGGCAGAGGGAGTTCATCTGGACCAGCACTCCACCTTACGGGGCCATGGCATTCTTGGATTAGCACAAGGTGTCCTAAAGCTGGATTTACTCTATCACTGAACCGTGGCCTCAGAAAGCCTCCTGCCACTTTCACATCTTAACAAGTGATTATTATCTGGCTTAGTCTCAGCTCTGCTGGCTCATGCCCCCCAAGAGGAGTGCTCAGATCCTTTCACTGTAGTTCCTGGGAAGTCCAAGCACTCGCTGCTTCCCTCTTTCTTCCAAAGTTCTGCCCAAAGGAGCTTCCCTCTGCAAAGTCTTTCTCAGAAAACCACACAATGCAATGGATCATACCTCACTTCTCAGAAACCAAGATATTCTTATGAAGGAGGAGGAGAAATCAATAATGGAGTATGTATTTTTAAAAAATCCTGTAACCTTACTTTCAAATGATCAGCCTCTCACGTCTCTTCATGCAAGTTTACTCAGCAAGTTGTTGCTGTTTTCTATCCACACTTGATGCCTGCAGACGGTGCCCTCACTTCGTCATTCCCCTATGTTAAGCAGGAAGGAGGTCCCAGTCTTAGAGAAATTAATTAGTGCAGTAATTTGCCTGGGACACAGAGGTGAAGCCAAATTTGGCCCGCTCTGCAGGATTCAGCTGAGTAAAAAAGACAAATAGCTGTGCTGTGGGATTTTAAAAAGCTGCTGTCAGCATTCCCAATGCAACTAGACCTGGAAATGCATTTGTCTTTCAATAAACAATGGAAAAAGGAGAAGCAATTACAGTAGACAAAACTAATTACACCAGAGCAGAAGCATACCTCACAGCAACTGCTCTTGAATCTGCATTAGAAAAGACAAATCTAACCCAAAACCCACTCCATTAAAAAAAGGTAGAAATTTGGGAGTAGAATAAAAACCATTTCAAAATAGCAGGGTACTTTATCACGCAGCTCGGTAATGCACACATCTATCTTTGTAAAGATAAAGATCTCTGTAAAGATAAATCTTCAGGTGATACCGGCACTGCTCTGCAAACAGGACGCAGGAGCACCGAGAATTTGTCCGGGGAGGCTAACGTTGGAGCAGGGAGCAGAAACGAGCTCCCAGCTCCTCAACCCAACGTTTTAACGTAACCGTTTCTTCCGCGCTCAGGCCCGTTTCACGTTCAGCTCACTCACGCCGCAGCCACGACCACTTTTGTGCGGACTGGTAACGCTGCTCGCTCAGCCCGACCTTTTCCTTCAAAGCATCCGGTTAATTTTGCTTCTCTCCTCACGGCAAATCCGCAATGCAACATAAACCAGTGTATTCTCATGCAGTGAAATCCCGCGGGTTGAATTGTAACCGTGTAATTCGTGAGCCATTCTCAGCCGTGTGACAACTCACGGGTGTTGGGCGACCCGAGCCTGACCGCCAGCCTCAGCAGCACGCTCTCTCCCAGTGAGCACTGGGAAGAGACCCAGAGTCTTCTCCATCTGTGGGTATCTACACTGCCCGTTCTGCATCCAAGCGCGTTGTTGGTATGATGTATTTAGGTGCAAGAAGAACTGGAGTAGCTGGGGAAACCACCTGTGGAGCTCAGCTGGCAGATTGGAGGTTGAATAGCTTCTACTTCTACTAGTGAAGGTGAAGCACTAAAAAGGCAAGCTTACCCACGTCTCCCGTTCTTCACGGCAAATACCGGATGACTCGGGAGAACATTTAAAAGGTATTCATGCGGTTACGTTTTTGTTGGGCGAAATGATGTAAGAGAACCCAAAGCTTTCTCTAACGTGCTTTTAATCCTTGGCCACTGCCCAGGCTGTCAAGTAGCAGGGACGGTTTTCGCGAGAGGCGATGCCTGCTCAATAGAGCTGGACGGAGATCGCCAGGCCCGCTTCCTCCACCGTGTCCCCTTCAGATACTGGCTGTGAAATTCAGAAGACAGCAAAAGAGGGTTTTAAACAAAGTGGCGGAAGAACCGCTGCTTAACACATTCGCCATAGGCTGAGAGGCTGGAAAATTGATTGCAGGGAGCAAACTTGAAACAAGAAGAGGAGAGGAACGAGATGAGGCTGCAAACTGACCTGGCAGACACCGCAAGATGCCTCATTCACTGGCGATGTGGTCCGGACTCGGGATTCGAAAGCCTCCACAAGCCATTTCCAATGTACAAAGCAGCCAGTCTCTACAGTATGTGTTTTTTTCCAAAGCGTTTTTGGGAACAGAAACAAGGCCCTGTCAGAACATTTTTTTTTTTTGTGGACCATTAAGGAATTTGAAGCCTACAATTTGAAGCCTGGATCCTGTAATCCCATTTCTGAGTCTCTGTGGCGATTGCACAGCACCCAACCTAACGCGCTGTTAAACACAGAGCTTCTCTGTGTCGGACCTCGGAGACTCCAGACCAGCTGAAGCAGCAAACTGGGATCCACAGACAACACAAAGTCCACAGCGCTTGCTTTCTGAAAGGTTTCTGGCTGATTTAAAAGCTCTTCTTTGCAGGGAGCGCACACAGAGAAGTATAGAGAAAGGTGTTTTCAACCCAGAGAAGAGAAGGCTCCGGGGAATCTCATCAATGTACACAAATACCCAAAGGGAGGGTGTGAAGAGGACGGAGCCAGGCTCTTCTCAGTGGTGCCCGGTGCCAGGACCAGAGGCCATGGGCACACACTGAAACACAGGAGGGTCCCTCCGAACATCAGGAAACACTTTTTCACCGTGAGGGTGACCGAGCACTGGCACAGGTTGCCCAGGGAGGTTTTGGAGTCTCCATCCTTGGAGATAATTCAAAAGTTGTCTGGGCACGGTCCTGGGCAACCGGCTCTGGGCGGCCCTGCTTGAGCACAGGGGGTTGGACCAGACGACCTCCAGAAATCCCTTCCGACCTCATCCAGTCCGTGATTCTGTGATCCTTTTCCAGACAACAATCTCATCAGCTTTCAAACAAAGCAGCGCCGTATACTTAGACAGAAAACTCAGTGATGGCTGTACACAAGAAACAGTTTTAATAATTTACTAGGAGATACTTCTTTCACTCAGCCCATCTCAATTGTATCCCCCACTGGGTCTGCTGTATGTGCTATAAACTAAATGATGGTCTACTACAGATAAAAATAATTCCAGGGTGTATTTTTGAGGGGGGGGAGGGCTGAGTTTTCCCTTGGGACGTAGAACACATTCCAGCATGGTAAACGACAGCCTGGCGACATGCTGCCTCCACTGCCTGCAGTTTTTCTTCAGCTTGTGTAAGAAAGTACAGCTGAAATACGATTGTACCCAGACTCCGCACACAAACGCTGCTGTGTTGAAATGGTGAGCGACTGAGCTTGTACTTAAGCAAACCCGTTATCATTCTCCTCTCCTTGCTGCCAACAGAGGGGTGGTTATTCACCGCACGTCTGGTGTTCAACTCCACTAACCACAGAGATTTCTTACCTTCTCCAGTCCGGCCTCGGTATCACTGCAGTGCTTTTATTTTCTGGATGAAATGACCTGCAATGCAGAGGCTCACTTGCTACAGTGATCCCTCCTGAGATCGGCAATCCTCAATCCCCCTGGGTAATGCCTGGAGTAGGAAACTACTTGGTATAGTAAGCACGTCAGCATTTTCCTAGCTGCATTTTTTATTGGCTCATTCGCTGCATCCCTGACTTCAGTTAAGTTTTCTTCCCTTTCATCCCTCGCTTTCTCCAACCTCCCCCTGCGCCTTGAACTGAGGTCTCAGTATCCCCAGGCTCACCTCCTGAAGAGAGCTGGCCAGATATAGGCTAGAATGGGGAAGCGTACTCCCTCCCATCATTTATACGTAGGGCAGCAGATCTGCAAATGGAGAAAATGTGGGGAGACAGGACTCTTCCCATGGCAGCAGCACCTTCCCTCCCAAGCTTCCTGGGAGACTGAAGAGAAGGGAAGGATGATTAAGGCAGATTTCCTGCTCCTCCTGCCTCTGCTGTGCTGAGATTTGCAGGTTATTAATTATAGGGACCTTGCTGGAAGAGCAAGCAGGAAAAAAGTGCAAGTTGCAGAGCAGCCAGTCCTCCACCTTATATGTGGAGAAGAAGAAGATCTTTTATTTGGAGAAGAAGGTGGGGGTTTTGTTCTCCTTTTTAATCACTATTAACAGTGAGAGATGCTTGTGCTATATGGGAAAGAGAACTCACCCACCTGCCTGAGTTTCTTTTAATATTACCATGAACCAAACAAAAAGAAACCCCAGCACAATTAATGTGTAGTGGGGTACATTACATCATTTACCCCCACCACTTCCGTCGAATCTCAGTCTTGTTAGCCTTTTTGACAATCTGGGAACCAGAGCCATCAGAGGAAACCCCGGCTCTAACGGAGCCAGCGATGGTCCCACTGCTGACTTCCAGAGACCAACATTTCAACCTCTGCGCTGGGCAAGTTCCCCATAGCGCTTCTCTAAATATCCCAGGCAGAATATATAACCACGGAGCCTTTGTTTTCCCTCAGCACCTTATTTTTGCCTCTAAATGGCCACTGCGTGCTGTCAAACCCACAGTCATCTCCCACTTGCAGGCAAACGGCAGCAACGGGGGCTTGCCACTCAGTTGGGAAAGCACTTCAGGGTGAAGAGATTTTCATGGAAATAAGTTATGCTCATGTTAATGGCAAGAATGATGCAATCACAGCACACCTGCTGAACGGGCATTATCTGCTTGGTTTGTTTTGTCACAGCACAGCTTTTAAGGGAGGGGGAAGGAGAAAAAGTAGAGGCATGAAGGGGGCCTGTTAAAAAATGGAAGAAATGAAAACTGGCATCATTGGTGGATTTAAGGATTAACATCATTTATAAGCGATACTGACGGTGAAAAGAACCGCAAGCAAAGAGGTTTGTGTGTGATGCAGCGAGAAAAGAAGACACGCAACGAGCAAGAAGCTAAGAGGACAAAGCGGTCAAAGCAGCAAGCCAGGACGATAATTTCTGGAGGAGCACCGTGAATGCGTATAAAAAGCAGGGGAAGATGGGATTTCTCAAAGGAAGAGGCTGCAGGAGCTCAGGGGAAAAAAAACGTAATGATGAAAGTCTGTGTAACAGTTCTGTGTGAACAGTGGAAATGAAAGATTAAAGATCTAACCCAACACCACGGCAATGCCCAGCGGCTGGTCGTGCAGCGAGCTGTGTTCAAACAGGGTAAAATAGTCTCAACTCCAAACAGCTGAAAGCAAAAATCGGGAGGAAATCAGCAGGCAGAGCTCACGTATCACTTAGCACCTAACGTAAAAAGCACTCGCCTTTGAGAAACTGAAATTAGCCAAGCGAGGAGCTGGTCACCGGAGGGTGGCTGCCGAGTGCCCCCAAGAAAACGCAACGTGGAAACCCAGAGCAAACAGGGATCCTAAAGCTGGAGAGGTTTGGGATGCAGTGGAAATACTCCTCACACAATTAGGCAAATCAACCCTGTTAAAGGACAATCACACTGAAGAGTTACTATCAATCCCTCTCCCTCGCTTTCTTTATGCAATTATCCTAATTGCATAAAGGCTATTAAGCAATTATTTTGATAACTGGAGCTTTGTTACTAGCTCTTCATTTCTGGCACAGTTTTGTTCCTCGTATAAATACCACCTTAAAGCTATATTTCAAGATCACTTTAAGTCCACGTATAAGTGTTTTCCTGAGCAGGAGATTCAAATTTCTGTGTAAAAGCATAAACCATGAAAACGATACCCAAGAAAATGTGCATTTTTATCCCCAAATGCCAGGTTCTCCCCCAGTCACAGATCTATGCCGAAATCTTCTAATGACATTTTGCCATAGGCATAGCGGTGCTGTCTGTATCAAGACAACGTCATGGATTTAGTTCCACTTTTTTATTATTCAACTTTTTATACATAATAAATACAAACTTTTTACAGCCAATATAAAGAAAGCATTTGCACCTATGCTTTCAGTGTACTGACACTGTACACGATGATACGTTGAATACATGCCCTGTATGAAGAAATCATAGTTAAAAAGGAGGCATATTTTTACAACTTTTCTTTTTTTTTTTTTTAAATAAAATTAGCAGCTCTTACAGAAAATATTTTAAAATACAACTAAAGAGACTTTAAATAACACTTTCTGAATTTTGAAAGTCCAGGTATGAAGGACACAGAAAAACTGGCCAAAGAAATTGAACATGAACATTATGGCAATACTTGCTTTTCTTCTGCATTGTGAAGCTTTCAAAATTTTTGCAAACAGTTAAATCTTTTTTAAAAACTTTTTTTTTTTTAAACTTAAGAATAAGTTTGATAAACACATAAAAAGACCTCAAACAGATCAACAGGACAAGAGGTGCAAAAGAATGAAAAATATGGAAAAGACTTCATTGGACAGTCACCGATTTCATAACTGATCCATGAATTGTTTTCTTCAAACAGCCCCACTCTTGGTTAAAGATCCCACTGGGAAAGGAGATTGGCAAACACAAATGTCTCAGAGACCCAGCTTGGGTTGGGATTTACAAGTATGTGCAAAGTTTATGATAAAATCTTGTTAGATGATTTTTTTTTTTTTTTTTGTAAATGCAGCCTCAAAAAATAGCCCTTGTTAGTAAACTAAAAGTAGAAAACTTACTGGCTTAGGAAAAAAAAAAAAAGAAGACATAAGAGCACGTTCAATAGAACCCATATAACAGCTCAAAAAAACCAACCCTGTGATGCCTTTTAACTGAAGCTTTGACCTGACGGAGATTGCTGAAAATAATTTACTAAGAACATGAAGAAAAAACTGTTTTCATGCAGTTTTTCCCTTTCCTCCGACCATTTCTCTCCATGTTAAACCTCAGAATATCCTCTGTCCTTTTCTTTCAAACAACAACAACAAAAAGCTCCCTTTTCAGAGATCTCCGACTGAAAATTAGTTTTGAAATTCCTTCACTATTTCTTGCCTAAGAGTAATTTGAGACCATAGTCTTGGCCACAAAGGCGGGCTGAAGGCTTCGCAGAAACCAGAGCTTTTCCTGGCTCTCCGGCTTTGGCTAGTTAACGGGCTTCGCATGGGAAAATGCTACAGGACCATCCAATGCAAAAACTAAATAATGCATGTAAATACTCTAAATGTAACTTCTAACTCTAGCCAGATGTTCTGATGACAAAGATACACTGCTAATGTTGGATAATAAAGTACACGGCAATAACTGGGATAAGAGTGACCCAAATACTTTAAAAAAAAACAAAACCAAAACCCCCAAAATCTGCTAAGAAAAAAATGAAGCTCAATTTCCAGATCTAGACAAAATCTCACTTACTTTTCTACCAGTTGGTTTATGCTATGGAACAAGATGTTGCTACTAATTCAGCACCTCCATATTAGATACTCTATTACTAAATGTACTGCATAAATATTAATACAAAGAACATAACAGTTTAACTGTTAATTATTGAAGAGGTGTGCATTAATGTAATTAACGCCATATGATCTGCATCAGTTTTCCTTATCTATAAGATTATTTTCCGGTTTCTTCCTTTCTGCAAGGGGATTAAAGAGGAGCCAGCCTCTCCTTATACTTATTTTTCAGTTCCCTTTTTCATTCCGCAAGATCTGATTAATACCTAATCAGACAAGTAATGCTACTTGAAGAATTGACAATCTTTAACACATTCCTATGGCAACAGTAATATACTGTACTAATGCACGTGATCGAAGTATGCTGTGACTAAGTTGCATGAATGAGGCTCTTTCCTCAGCCTCCATACAAAAACTGACCATCTTCAGCCGAGAGAGAAACCTGCTCCAAGGCAATTCCTCTGCTCGCTGTTTGGCTGGTCTTGGTTTGTGCTAAGAGAGGAAGAATGATGTATATAGATCAAACCAAAAAAAAGGCACAAAATATTCATGACTGTGGGAAGGAATCCGCCATGTCACTGTCACATAAAATCCTCCCTATCTCTTGCTCTATAGTAAAAGTCTTCATCATGCAAAGGTGCCTAAAAACGAGATTGACCAAATACCGCGTTTGGTCTTGATTGTAGCACTACTACTTAACTAGTCCAATCATTACACCAGAGTAATTTCCACGTCCTCTATCTTCTCTGTTGTCCGGCGATGATGCTGTGTAGGGGGTGGTGGAGCTGCTCGCACCTGAAACAGCCAGAACCAGCCTGTAACTATCAGAAAACTGTCAAAATTTCAGAATTTGTATAGACTAAAACTGCAGCTTTGGGCTCATACCTCAAGATGATGCAAATATATTGAGATCAACAGAACTACAATGAGTAACCAGCTGAACTGAGGTCCAGTAGTCTCCAATTAAGCCATCAAGGCTCTTCTTTATAACCTGTCACCACTCTCAGGTGATTTTTCTCCAAGATGACTAGCAGTCATGACAGGGCAAACACACAGAGTGAAATAACTTATCTATTCCACCTGTACCCGTGGGTATTCCAGGACGTAAACCTGGGACAGACTTTGGACTTTACACCAAATGCTGAAATCTGCTGATGCCCTTGCCTGGAACTTAAGTGACTGGAAACTACAAGAATGCCTTGTTGCATCTATGTGGCTTACTCATATTTAATCAATCACTGACCTGAACAATATACAGCTGAAATCTGATGCTATTTTTACACTCTGTCACACCAATAAAGTTATTCATGCTCCTGATAGAGATGACCTTAAGTGCTAACAGCATTTCATGCAGGGTTTTTATCACATGATTTCAGAATACACCAGAGTGACTTGCTATGGAAAACATGAACTGTGGAGCAATACCGTAACAAACCTCACAATATTTTCAAACAAGGCGTATTCAAAATGCAATACGAACAGAAATCCTTTCAATTAAGGCCTGACACTGTAGTAGTATCTTGAAAAGACAGTAAATGGCAAGAAACTTGTGAAGAAAATATAAAGCTACAAAGTGGAAAAGCTGAATCAGTGTGTTTTTACATGGGAATAAGATAACATGGAACTTCTCTGTTCAATACTCAAAAACTTAAGGATGCAGTACTACCTCTGCCTTGCCTATGTCAAGGAATAAGGCTAACTCACTGACTACTGGAATATTCAGAATATAATTTCTGATTATCCAAAAATGCTCTTTTCCTGCAACTTCATTCATTGAGAATGCCAGGAAAATACAGAAGTTACATCTTAATATGATTTGGTTTAGGACTTTGAAACCCCCAAAACTTGATTTCAAAGTTAATCCGAGGAGATGGATTTTGCAAGTTCTACGTGACTGAATTCTTCCTTTCCTTTTCTGGCAAAATCTCTCTTTCTAGGCAGCAAAGACATCACAAAATATAGAGATCTTATTGTCAAGAATTTTTAATCCAAAACTCTTAAATCAAGGGGTTCGGAAATAAGTTTAACACTAAATGCAATGGAGTCCCAAGGACTGCGTATTACGTCAAACTGCTGGCAAACAGATTTGTCTGCCAGCACAGCGGAGAAAAAGCAATTGTACCAATCATATCATTAAACTGTTCTGGCATTTATTCACCACCTCTTTTTTAGTTCTGTTTAGAGGTTAGTACATGTGGCAAGAACAGAAAAAACCTCCCAGTGCCTGAAAAGGCAGTATAAGTTTATTGACTAACATCTATTTTACCATCGTTATAGATGTAACTGCCTCCCAGGTTAGATTTCATGATTCATATGCCTCACACAGAGACATGCAGGTATTACATCTACGAAGGCAGATACAGGAGGGCAGGTTAGATGAGGCATAGGGGACGGATAAGATTCAAGGTCATCTTTAAACACAGTGACTTACTGTTTAAACAAATGCAGCTTTGTTTTGTTCCAGTGTTCACTTAATCTCAAATAGCTCTTACGTTCTATAGCTTTTTGACACGTCTATGGTATTATCAAAGGGGAGTGAACAGACCTTTCCTCATGCTATTCATCTGAGATACCGCATTTTTTTTTATACATAGTAATTGGATTTGCAGAACACAGAGCACCAAATCATCAGGTGCTCTATCACCACCCTGCTTTGAATGTATCTATCCTGATTTACCGAGACTTGGCCTTATGACTTTGTAGCATCAATAAAACCAACAGCATTTGGTTTTAACTTACAGGTCGCAGTTTGCCATATGAAGTTTCTGGAGGAACTCGCGGAGGCTGTGAGAATGCAGGGGACTCTGAACTGAAGCTGTTTTCTGAAGGAGTAAGCAACAACCCATCACAAACAAGCCACTCAGTACTGCTGAATTAACTCTGTATTGCAGAAAAGCTCGCCGCCCCCCCCCCCCCCGCAATGTG
>JAOBAS010000025.1:25514787-25556670 GCA_025311575.1 Elanoides forficatus
TGGTGATGATTTCCAAACCAGTCAGGTCACTGGGTTATGTATAGATTTCCAGAGAATAAATGTGATCTCATTCCACACCAATTTGGAAGAATAAAGCCTTTCATCCAAGTATCTCGGATAACATCGTAAACTATTAACAAAACTTCAAAGAAACACGCAGATATTTTTCTTTTCAGGAGATGGCAAATAAATGTTATGGCCCTTATCCAAGGTCAGAAAAATCAATCTAAAGTAAACTCAGCAACAGAATCCAGAAATCCTTTTTTTTTTGTTGTTGTTTGGTTTTTTTCATGGAATTCAGACACATGCTTCAGCCAGGTAAAGCTACAAGATTTTTCCAGTTAGCTAACAATCAAATATTATCAATGTTGTTTTATATTCAATATTAAGTTCGGAGTTGCTACTAGGAAAGAGCCACGTGGGGAAGAGGTGAGGTTTACACGTTGGAAACCGTACCAGGTGTGAAGAGCCGTTGTTGGTCACCGAAGGCAGGCTGGCCCAGCGTTCGTTTTCCAGTTCTTCCATCACTTGGTTCATTGCGCTTTTTAGCCAAGTATCCACGGACACACCGATCTGCTTCAGCAGATCGAGACGGGCTTCTGCTTTCAGCTTAATTATCTAAGAAAATAAACATGCACAGGTCAGAATTCTTTCAAGATTACATTTCACCCCTTGCCACGATTCAAATGCGTTATTTCCTGATCCGCAAATTACTCGGGTGGCTCCGAAAGCTGCTCCATGCGGAAACAAGTGCAGTTCTTCATTTCCTTGCCTGCAGGAATGCGGTGTGAGCCAAGAGACAGGGAATGGTTTTCTAGAGATGTAAAACTACAGGCACAGCCAATTTCACAAGTTGGTGTTTTTAAAATAACATCTATTAGTTTATGCTAACTTTCTATTCATATATTCTAGTAGTCAGTTAGTTTAGATTAGTTTCAAACTGCAAAACCCCAGACAAAACCCAGTGTTTCACAGGATTTTTAAAATTAGGAATATGCCTGGGCTGCAGGCCCTGGATGCCCTTTCGGCTGGTGACTAAACTGGATGTGATGCACAAATAAATCTGACGCGATAAACACACACAAACCCACCAACCCCCAAAATGAGGCTATTTTCCATCAGTACTTGCCAGAGATCACAGGAAGGTTATTTGTTATGGAAACAGAATACCTTAATAATTCCAAAATCGAATAAATATCACTCTTCAACAAACAGTTTCATGATTTTTGTCTTTAGAACAGAATGAAAATTTAGGTTTTCTGACAGCTGGGTTCACTTCAGCATCCTGGCACGCTTTCTGGCCGATGGAGCCAAGGCTTTAACAAATTCATGGCAAACCACCACCCTGATCCGAATTATTTAACAGTCGAAACAGAAGAAATGGAAAGAGTAGCATGAAGAAATTCAGGAGTTCAAGAAATGCAAAATTCAGAATTTCAAGAAAACCAGAATTTCAAAGACCACATCAAGAAGTAGGGGGCAAACCCAGGAATAAAATCGAGGATATTTATGTCCAGTCCAGACCGATCACAATCATCCTGTTGCACTTGCTCACCGGAGGAACAAAAAAATCAAGTTATTTACCAAAGGTCTTTCAGTGAGTCACTGATGGAGGCAACAACAGAAACCCACTGAACTGCCCTGGAGTTTTTCCTGCACTTGCTTTCACAGCATTGTTCATTCTTAGCAAGTTACTGTGAAAGTAGCAAAGCTTCATCTCCGTTCTCACCCTTCCAGCCCCTTCCACGGGGATCAGAAGCACCTTACTTCAGCATCTCTACCTGTATTGACGCATCAAGTTGTCACTGGCACTGGGAAACCAAGCAAAACCAGCAAAAATAGATGGGTCTAAGCAAAAATGAGAGGGAAATTACTTTTTCTGTAGTGGCTGAAGCACAGTAGACTATGCAAGAATGTATGTACAGTGAATTAAAATGCCAATTGGTGCTACACAGATTTTATGCATATCCTTACTATATACAAAATTTTGTGTTGAGCTGAAACAATACTGGTATTTTTCTTGGTTTTGACATGCTGCTACACTTTACTATTATCTTTCTATTAAGAAGATAAGTCAGAAAATAAATGACTATAACTTTCATACAGCTGAACCCCCAAACATGGATCCATTTTCATTTTAAAACTATTCGCAAAGGTGACTTTAAGCCTGTTTCAAACAATGAAACTACTTTTGAGAGATATTATTTTTAATTATGTTTAGAAGAAATGTGATTTTTAAAAAGCAGGTAAGTTATTAGAGTAAAATTTATTATGTGAAATGTATCTTCACATGGGTACAGCTGCATGCACGCACTCTCCCACATAATTAGGTATGGAGACTGAAGGATTGGACAAGTTTGAGAAGTATTTCCCACGGGAAAAGCCAAAGCCACTTAGCCAAGTGAAGTTTTCCTCTTCTCCTTGCAAGCGGTCGTCAGGTGAATGATTAACAGGTACCATAAATACTGTTCATATAGCCGGGAAAATGAGGGAAAAAAGTAAAATATATGAATATGCATCACACTACTTCAGTCAAGATTTAGAAAATACCCATTTAAAAAGAATAAAAGCATCTTCTGAAAACCTTGTAGGTTAGTATGGCCCAAGACTCAACCCGAAATTTGTAAATATTTACAAAAGCAACACCTATGAGAAGGTCTGAAATCAGAAATGTTGGACGGTGTTAGAGCTTTGAGTTCCAGGGGCGAACAGAGGAGGGATTTTATCCCTTTACTGGTTTTAAAAGGCAATACCTCTCACTTAAGTTTTTTCCTTTTGCCCCTACTTACATTAGTTTGTGTATTTTAAAGCTATAAGAACATGGAAACAATAATAATTTTAATTAACCATTAAGCTTGGCTTTGGACAAATTTGTTTTAGGAGCACTTATCAAATTGAGAAGTGGATTTCTCAGGGTATCAAGCTAAACAGAGAACACCCTTTTAAACCGAAGCTCTCAGCACAGAAGGGTTGCACCAGAAAAGCTGAATCCAGGGATGCCAACTTCTGCACGTGAACACACCTCTCTCCTGTTAATAAGCATTCGAGATTTTGAACAAAACCACTTTCTAACCACATCTGCTTTGAAAAAAGGGGAGACGAGTGGCTTTACAGCACCCAGTGAAGAGGAGCACTGATCCTGCCGCTCATCTGGGTGCTCCTACACCCAAGACGAAGGAGCTGCTGGCACGACGCTGGAGCGTGGTCAGCTCCGACCTCGGCAGCTGCGCGGTAACGTGCGGATACTGAAGCCGTGGCGTGAGGACAACTCCTCAAAGGCAACTGATTCAAATGGGGTTGATTTGCGACTGTGGTAGGGCATAGGTGGGTTAGCGGCTTTGCTGGACACGTCCTTTTATTGGGTTTTTTTGAAACTGCGATAGACTGACTTAATGCAGGTCAATGCGAGTCATTTGCTTTAGCTTGTTAATGAGAAAGGCCCCATTTTATCATGTTCCCGAGCTGAGGTACCTCCGTGTTTATATACGCTTGTGGAGTAAAGTAGCTATCCCCTAATTTGTCTTTATATTCTTACATTATATTACAAGGACTTTCCATATGCCTTCAACCAGAGTTGCCTAGGAAATGATCAGCCTAGTTGTTTTGCTGTTTTACCTTGTTATGCAATTTCCAATTAGCTTGAGTTATGCAACAGCAATAAACATTAGTCTAGGCATGCTATAAACATTTGTAGTTCATATTAGTACTCAGTCTGCTGTAAACCATGTTGTTTGTGCAAACTTGTTAGCTAAAATAAACAAGCTGCTCCAAGATCCTTGACTGTACTTGCTAAGGGTCAGACAAGAGTTTTTAATTCAAGGTACCCAGCAAATCCAATTGAGTTCCCCCACTCTATTTACTCATAGTAGTCTTAACAGTCAACAAATGTTTGTTCCAAACCACAAATGTTTTGAGCTTCATTCCATTGCAGACAAGCCATAAAAGTACTTACAGTATTAGGTCAGGCCTGCACTTGAAAGATGTATAACGCTATTTACACGCATACATACGTATTTTTACCTAAATAATTATACTGGTAGACCAGGGTTAACAGCTTCCTACTTACATGAAAAAACCTCACCAAAAAACCAGACAGTAGTATAACTTTATTCTGCTTCTCACACAGGAACAGCTACATATTTAAAAATACAAGCGCTTCATTCAAATATCACTATGTCTAAGTTAGGTGGGGTTTGATGCTTTCATTAAGCCAGAATAAAATGTTGAGTAAGAGGGAAACAAGGGATCACCTGGAGGAAATATTGGTGTTTTCACCAGCATGAAGCCATGCAACAAGCTCTTCTGCATCTGTACCCAGACACAGGGTAGGCTCTTCCCTCTGGAAGGTGAGGTGTCTGCAGGCTGGAGTCCTGACTTCATCAAGGAGGGACCCACCTTGCACAAAGGATGCAACTTCAGTTTGCCCAGTCTTCTTTCAGTTTTTGATGTGGGAAAGCAGCCAGAAAGCGATGCATTGAAATAGGAAGAGACACGCCGTACTTTCTGACAAATCACAGATTTGCCTTACGTTGCAGAACCACACAAGACCACAATACACCCTTAAAGGACGCTTGCTCTCAAAGCCTTGTTTCCTCAGAAAGATCATAGATTTCAAATTAAAAACTAAATAATGCTTTAATCATTGATTTTCCCTCTCAACAAAATGGGACACTAGCAGACACACATGCCAGACTTCCCGCCTGAGTGACCTCCGCTGACAGAAGCTCACAGACTTCAAAATATTTTATATCAAGTAACTACTTATATTCTCAGCAATACTAAGTATCTCCAGGAAGGCAGCTGAGTTTCGAAAGCACAGGAATGCTGGAATCCAGCACTCGCTCCAAAATCTGGGTGCTGCCCAAATTTCATTGTTATTAAGTCTCACTGAAGAACAAATATTTTCCTATTTAATAGTGAAATTGCTATTTACAGTTACTACTTACCAATTACTATTTAATAGCTAAGGACTGGGATATCTTTACACGGATTTAAAAACCATCAGCCACCCACAAAGTTTACAAACAGTGTTCTGGGTGGTTCCTGCTTCTCTGGGCTGCTCTTTTGCCTTAGCTGATGGTAGGTTATAAGAAGATGAAAGGAAAAGACTCCAAAGTTTTTAAAAATATAAATATTGTTATCTGTTTCTCACATACCTATCATTGCTCTACATGGAAGAAGGCATAGTTTTGTTTATTTACTGTTCCAGTCTTAATTAAGCAAAGGCTTTAGACCTACAGCTTGCACAAGATGAAGATAAACAACATGGAAATTAAAACCAGCCAGAATACATTACATAGCTGTTCTCTGTTCCCAGAAAGAAAAGGGCCTATAAGAAACCAAGTGTTCATTTACATCCCACAAACACCTCAGTTACAAGTCTTTTAAAGTAATTTATAAAAGTGTTGGGGTAAAAAGCAAACACAGAAATACAGCAAAGCTGATCTAATGTGGCCCCTTAAATATTTTGGTTTATGGTTGTTAGATCAGGTTTGAACGGAGTTTCTTGAAAGCAGAGTTGCTTTATTTCCCATGATTTTTCAAGGTGCAGAACAAGACCACGACCCCGGCCCATCAGAGTGTGCTTCTCTCCCTGCCGCACATCCCTGTGCTTTTTCATCTGTACTAAAGCCATCTGAAGCCCACTGCCCAGCCCATATTTTTTCTCTTAAAGAATTCAGAATTATTTATTTTAGACAAAGGTTACACTTACGAGCACGTTCAGATATTAAAATCAGATTAAATTAGGATTACAAGTAGGCCTAAACCATCTTTTGTGAGAAATATTTTATTCCATTGCAACCTTTTTCTAGTGGCAGGAACAAAATTAGTGGGTTGGATAGTCTTATTTGGCAAGTTGTTTTAGCTAAGAAGAAAACAACATGGAAAGGTTAGAAAGATATTATCTTTACTTTTCCCATGTAGAGTAATTTTTGTTTAAATTCTAGGCTTTTTTAATTATAAAAGTATGAAAATGAAACCATTCTTTTAATGAGAAATGCTGTACCATTAAAATTTTGGGCCACCAGAATTATTTGCACAGTGATAGGTAGAAGTAACTGTGAGTACAGTAAAAAACAAATACTGGAATGCCACAGATTTCTCAAAACCCAACGTAAGACCTCCCCTGCAAATCAGTTTTAAATCAGAGTCCAGTGCTGTTGAAGTAGGGATACATGAGCCAATAATCCATGAAGCTCAACCTTCACTCCTTGTTGATGTCTGGGGTGGAAAGTTAGCTATGGCTATGCCAAAACCACCCCAAGCAAAAAAAAAAATCCTATCCAACCTGACTCACCTAAAATTTTGATCCCTGAGGCACAAACCTGAGCTCAGCCTTGAAAGGGGAGTCTATCAGTAATTTTAGCTGTACAATGTTCATCTGCAGTTCTGTAAATCAAGATGATATGATGCCAGAGATTCATTAAAAAAAAAACAAACCAAAAAAACAGGTAAGAAGGACATTCCGCTCCAACCTGTGTTTCCTTTGTCTTCTCTGCAGCCAAAAAAATACGCTTGCTACCCGGCTCCAGGTGAAGCTCAGCCACTGCTTGCAACAGAGCAGAGTCCTGCAGCAACCTGGAAGCACCTGCCCCTAGGAATTCACCTGGCCAGGACCAAAAACCCCCAACCCAATACTTTTTCTGCACCAGCTAGGGAACTAGCTAATAAATGACATTTTTCAATACAACACTGAGTGGGTTTTTTTTAAGTGGGAGGATGGGCGGGAAGTTTCTACAGATATTACAGCAGAGTTAGTTAATTTATATGCTAAATATTCTGCATGGAGTTAAATCAAACAAGACTGTTAGGGTGAAGCAAACAGGAAATGAAACACTGACACAGATAACGTGTCTCAAGAGTGAATGCCAAGGGTAAGGAAACAGAAGTGAAGCTATTAATGGAGAAGAGCCCACCTGCGTAGCTCCAGCCCAACTGGCAGGCTGATTTTTCCCAAGCTCAAGCATCAAAAACCATTAGAGATTCCTAAACAGAGAAAGCAGTTGGTGGGGAAGGAGATTCAGAGTAGATGAGAGCGGTATTGAAGCATTTTGTACAGTTTAAGAAGTTGCTGCCAGGCTACTGGTAATGGGATTGAATGGAAATTACCCAAATTCTCTAAGTAGAAAATGAAATGTATATAAAAGGTATGTATGCAAACCTTTATTAACATATTTCTTCAGTCATGGTAATAAATACTGGTTCCTAATATAGTGAAAGATCTATACATTTCGTAGTCAAAAGATTCAGTAAGATTTAAGCAGCGGCTGGACCAGAGACATCCCCAAAGCCCCTAACCTGAATGACTCTATGAAATGACACTGCATTCAAACCACAGGTTTAAGGAACTGAGTTGGATTTTCAGTGTGATCCACCTTTCAAAAGAACTAAATAAAAAAGAAAGACAAAAAGAAAATCTACAAACCAAGCAGCATTAATATTCTTGTAGCCCAGACTAATCCCTGATCCCTTTACCAAAAAGATCTGAAAGTGAGTCTACTGCCTGAGGTCCTACAGCAATTATTCTTCATCTCAGCAACATTTAAAGTCATGATGACTATTATCTGTAGGATGTTTTCAAAATGACTTATCCATTTGTTTCCATAAATAAGGATATCTAGCCTTTACAGTACATAGGGATCTCTAAGATATACAGAGAGCAAATATGGCTCTTCAGTTGACTGTATCCTTACAGGAATCTTTACGACTGTATTTCATCATTAGCTTCAAAACATCTCTGTATTTGTTCCTGCCCTTTCATCCCACGAAATACCTTCCTCTGTTAAATGTCCACTAATGAAAAAAATATCCTTTATTATTATGTGAATTCATATACCCCAGTCTTCTAAAGATTTCCCTTCTCATCACTCATACCAGAACAGGCAGGTTTGTCAAAAAAAATATACTGTGAAATATTTAAGCAGGATCTGAGCATACTGCATGCTCTCCAAATTTCTCACTTACAGCAAGTCCCTGAAAAATAATTATCAGAAAGTATTAATTCATGACAAAAAATCTCTAAAGTGACAGTATAATTTTTGCAACACTGCAGTCAGAATGATTAAATGTTTGGATACAGCTGATAAAGTACTAAGACTTGTACATCTTCATGATACCATAATACAGCTTCAGGGCTCTGAAGCTGTTCTCAACAACGACATTCTCATCTCTGCAGATGTCCTCACTAAACTGCTTTTCACGAAAAGAGTTCGAAATTCCTGATCCGTGGATGTCGGCGGCATTTTTCCAGGCTAGTCCTCACTCCACCTAGCCAGAAAGACTAACAGCTCCTACAAATCTCAAACTGAGAAGGCAATCTGTTTACTTAGCACAGCTCTCCCAAGCATATGTTTCCTGAGCAAAGCTATACATGGTAGAAAGTGACATTTTACAAATTCAGCTTTTGGGGGGTTGGTGGCCTTATTCCATTTCATTTATTTTAGTGAAGCATATGGAATTAGCTTTTCTCACATTTCTTATGAGCAGAGAATGACACCACTCTTGCAGTTGAAAAGTTCAACTGCAAGAACGCACTAATAACAACAGGCTGAAACGTAGCTACATCTACTTGAGATGCAGTAGGACCACAAGCAGCATACAATTAATAGATTAGATCCTAAGATAGAACAGGAGCCCAGCCAGCAAACACAACTGTTATCACAGCACAGTAATAAATATTCATAGCCAAATATAAGGGGAGGGAGAAAACAGCCTTCCATTTACAATTAAAAATGGACCTAAGCTTCTGAACTAATCAAACGAAGTAAGCAGCACCATAATGAGTCTTAATCAAATCTTATCTGGTACGAATACTCTCTTGAGAGTTGTAGATATCCTAATGATGAGACAAAATACATCCCCCTTTAATTAAGTGGGAATAGGACTAATTGCTGTGGAGACCCCAAGACCTTCCTTGAGCATAGACCTGAGCCCAAATGGGAAATCTCCCATCATCACTGAGAAAAATTATGTCAGCCCTGGGACCAACTATACTGCTTGGTGAGACTCACACCAGGCTATCAAAGTACTGGAGTCTTTAGTTTGATAGAGACAAAGTAAGATGAGAGGAAGAATTCAAGTAACCCAGCTTCAGGGTCCAGGATGCAGGGTGAAAGAAGGATTATAGAAACCAAGGAAATAGCTTCAACTTTTTTCCCCCCTTATTTCTGCAACACACATCAGTGGAGAGAGTAAATTTTTGTCTCCAATAGTTTAAAGATAAAGGGATGCGGGCAGAGCAGAAATGGAAAGCTATTTTAAGGCAAATCAGATCTATCCAAGTGGCTGAACTAACAGATGTAAAACGCCCAGCAACCTTCCTTACTGTTGTCACAAAAATGAAAGCTTAAAATACAGAAGTTCTAGTTCAGTTACCTGAGTCGGTTGGTTAAGTGCCAAGGAGCTACAAGAATAGTTTATTTTCTCAAATTATTGAATTTCAAAGGTGTTGACCTCCTTTACAGATGATGCTTGAATCGTGCCACCTTCAATTTAAACAAGCACCCTCAGTGCTTGCCTTTATCAAAATCCATCCCTGACGCAGCAGTGGCGGAATGCTGTTTTGACAAGGACGGAGTTCCTCTGGATCTAAACTCTATGGTGTAGCATTAACCACAGTCAATTTTAGCACTCTGCCAGTGCCAGAGGTATTATCAGACATATTCTAACACTTCTTTTAAAACAAGCGAGCAAAACAAACAAAAAACCTTTAACAAAACAGAAACTTTCCATTTTTAAGAAGAAAATACGTGTTCTGGTTATCATTTACAGTCATTGTATACCATCTGCCATGTATCAATTGTACAGGAGCACTCTGGTGTAAGCTGTATTTTTCTCCAAACTTTAATCACGGAGTCTGCTCCCTGAAACATCACAAGGAAAAATACCTCCTATCCCAGGGAGAAAAAGATCAAAAATAACCCACTGAGCTGTGAATGTGCCAATCTAAGGTTTTATGTTCAGGCAATGCATCTTGCAGAAGATGAAAAACTTCAGTTTCTCCAATATGTCTTGATCCTATGCACACTTTTACTCTATTTCCTTCCTGTACCTTCAAATTATGCCTGCTTCCACACTCGTCGTGCTTGTCAGAAAATATATAAGTTATACATGCAGTACAGTTTCTCAGTTCCTCTCAGTTATTTGATTTCAAAGCATTCAGGGTCTCTGAGGAAGAGGGCAATGAGATGAATACATCTATGCACAACACACCCTGGAGAAACTGCATTACCAACATATATCATCTCTAAAATGTTCTGACTCAGCACACATTGTATTAGATGGCACATACAGACCGGTTTGTCTTCCGATAGTTAAGCAGGCTGGCGCTGGAGCGATGTGTCAAGAATGCAGAATTCCCCAGGGAGAAACACGCAAGTGGAAGTATCTAGCAATAACCAAAGTAGCTTTGCCAGAAGAAAGGCAAAATTTAATCCCAATGTGCTTGTGAAGTTATCTTCCTCTCCAGAAATGATGAAGAAACAAAAGGAGGAAGAGAGTAGATTTGCAAAGGAAAAAACACCAAAGAGCGGGTCAAGAAGCCAAAATGGGATAGAACAACAGGCACGCTACTCCAGAAAGGAAATAAAAAGCGTTTCAAGAGAAAAACACAAAAAAACCCAAAAGGAAGAAGGGAGAACACCTCTGGAACGAGGAAGACAGTACACACTATCTAACACACCACAAGAGGAAAGAAAGTGTGTGTATGTACACACGCACGTGACTTACCAATAGGATTCAGCAAAATGTCCATGTCTTCAAAGTGCTAGCAGTACATACACATGATCATTTAGAAACAGTAAGTCCTACACATGCTGCTCTATAGGTATTGCAGGCTGATGCAACCATTGACTTGAGGAAATTATCTCAAGGTTACAAAATTCATACCCTGCAACCCTTGTCGTCTTCTAGGTGTACTGTCTTCTAGCTGCTTTACTCAATTAGAATAAAAGGGAGATTTCCACATCTGAGACTTGACCATCGTTGCAAGAAACAACAGTACCTTAGCCAATACTTGCTGCTGTTGCAAGCAAAGTTGCTTTGATACCTTCCCTATAAAACACCTTGGGTTTTTTTAACAAAACAAAATCTACATGTTACCATCAAACACTTTCAGACATGGCACCGGAACATATTACTCTTCCAGTTACAATCACAGCAGTATCCACAAAGTTTTGCAGATGGTAAGGTTTAATGTGACAAAGTGATAATGAACTAACTAGTGCTAAAGGGCAAATTACTTTGGCTGTTCACACAGGTGCAACCATGTATGGTATCAGGCAACTGTAAAATACTATGCCTTCAGTAACAGCTGCAAATGCAAATCCAATTAACAGTTCTTTGCACGTTCGGGGACTTTTTTTTTCTGTTTTATTTAATAAATTACATACATCAAAACTGACTTTCACAAAAAACAAACAAAGCCTGTGTAATCTTTCTTTTTCCACCTTTCAAGTCCTGTTTTTCTACTAACATGGAGGTGCTGAAAAATCTTTCTCCTTCCTAAGCCAGGGCTTTTCAATAATTGACTGTTGACTCCTGCCAACTCTCCAGACGCCCTTCTTTCCTCACTTGCTATCCTGAGAAGGACGTCTTTGAAGCAGTGTGCTAAATCAGGGGTCTTTCTGCTTTGCTTTACTTACCAGCTGCAGCTCCTTGACGCAAACACAGCGCAGTGGGACAGGGAAAGGGCAGTTCCACAGCTCCCCTACAGCCTATATACGTGATTGTAACCTTCTGCACAAATACCGTTCCCCTACCCAACCATCAGTAATTCCAACTTGATCAGCTGCACTTAAATATGCAGGAATGCTGCAAATGTTTGGTTTTCACATACTGAAATGAATTATAATTGCATTACAAAAGAAAATATTTTTACTCAAAGTTTACATAGTTTATTCTTCTATGGATCATATGCGTGCAAAAATCTCTTGTCTAATTAACGGTCCTGAAATTACTTAATAGTGCCACTTAGAGGAGTGGGGATTAATAAGGGTTGAAGCCAAAAGAAAAGGCCACCCCTAAGCAAAAGTAAAAAAGCTTACCAAATTCACTTAGTATCTTCTCTTAAAAAAAATTCTATACTATAAATAATGTTTCCCAGTATGTTTCCCAGTGGAGCTCTATCCATCCCTCTGCTTTTGGAAAAGACTGCTGCCTTCTACAGCACACTACAGGGTTTATTTCAGATCTCACATCTCTTTTTTTTAATATATAAACCTTCCACTTCTTGGCACTTTCCTTCTGTTCTCAGTTATATTCTGTGGCTGTGGCCAAGGCAACTTCTAATTTTGTCTCAAGCTCTTTTAACCAATTCTCTCAGAAAAGCCAACCTTGTGCTGGGCAAAAGTCCTCACGTGCTCCTAAATTTCTTCTTTGCTCTATCTGCATGGGCAATAACCGGCGCGCTACCCCTGCCTTTGTGCTCTCTGTATCATTCATACAGGACCATGGCCTAATTTCTACTGCGGTCATCCCTCTTAGCTGTTACTATTGCGGCACTTACTTTCAAAGTTCTAACTTACTAGAATTTAACAAATAAAAAACACTCCTGTCAACTTTTGTCTCCACCACCTCTCCCAAGGAAACGTGTTATCTCTTTGCTCAGTTTCCACCGATTCGTTGGGTTCTGTTAATTATGCATTCTTAAGCCTTGCAAACACTTAAGTTCCAGACTGATTTCATCTGTAGTTTTTATAATACTTTTATGTGAGAACCTTCTCCTCTGCAACTTCTTATCCTGATTTTATTTCTTTCTGCTGCTGCTTTTATCTTTCATTCTCATGCTCTCTGTCCTTGCATACTTAATTATTAACTATATATACACTGAAGTACTTTGGAGTATAGTCTGTCGGAAATAGTTTACTCAAAATAAAAGCTTATTGCATTTTAAAACACTTCCTGTTAAGAAAGCATATTCTGGATTTGTTTTAAAAAGAGAGCCCAACGTTTATCACACCAGTAGGAGGAATATTTTTACTCTACATTTTCTAACCTCTTGAACTGTAAATCACATTCCTAATTACATCAGGTACTCTGAATATCTAGCAGTATGAGAAGCACTTAACTGAAACAATTACGTTTGCTCTACAGTTTTAATTAAGCAACCCACTCAGCCGAAAACTAATAGATTAGTTCCTGTTGCTTGCAATATGGTTTTTGAATCACCGGCCATGAAAACAGTTAACTTTTACCAACCCAAAACTGGCAGTCAAGTATGAAGCTAGTTTATCTTTTCATGAGTCTTTCTTAACCCAGAACAGGTCCCATAAAGCTCTGTAACCTTTTCAAAAGTACCTCAGAGTAAAAGCTGAAAGACATGCTAAGATTATTTCAAATGTTTTCCCATCAGCATTATAAATTAACACGTATATCAAAAATACTAGAACAGAAGGCACATCAGCGTGTGGCAGTTCCTTCTAGAAGCCAGAACATGTGAAGACAGAGGTATGATCACCATTTTCTGGTATTAATTCCTTCAGGCAGAAGGAAACTAGTAAACTTGAGATTGTTTTTTCTCTATTAAAGACAAAGCCCCTAAATACAGAGATTCTTGACCTTTGCACAAGAGCAGAAAACACAGCAAGTTTAATCACTCTTCATCAGGAGGTTTTTTTAATATTACTCTTCTAATCTCGAGTCTTATGATTAAGTTGATTCAGTGATTTGAGAAGTATGAAATCAAGGGAAAAAAAATGACATCTTGAAATTCCCTGATTTTTGATGCTAAAAGCTTACATTTCCACAAATAAAATTAAATAGCTGTAACATAAATCCTTCTGTGGTAAGAAGCTGAAAATGCCAAAAGAATTTCCTTCTTACCTCAGCCTTGCGTATACTCTCTCTGGCTTCATCTATTTTCTGCTCCAGTTCTGCTCGGGTTTGCTCAGACATCACAGGCCCATGGCATTCTAGCTCTTCAAGCGTCTGACAGAAATAAGAAAAAACACCACAGATGTAGTAAATGCTAGCAAGCCATTTACAAGGTAAATATTTACGACAAGTCAGGGAAATTATTGTTTGATTAGATGCTGGATTGACCAACAATAGCCCATTCCAGGAAAAAAGATCATGACCAAGGCAAAACACCATTTAAAAGCACAGTATTTCACGTGGAAATTCCACTTAGGGGAACGCTTCAACATCTTCACGAAAACATGATATTGCAGTATGAATCAACTCATCTACATGTTGATAATTAAATATTTAAAATTAGTATGTTGCTCCACATTTCTGTCAGGATGAAAAAGAGCATCTTAAACATGGAGAGAGAAGTTGCTAATGATAGCCCTGCTGTAGAGGAAGCCAAGACAGGTTTCCTGCGTTTGCAGGAATGTTATGTCCAGAGGAGAATTTGCTGCATCACAGAAGACACACTGGAGTTTTAGGTTCACGTACATGTTTGTTGACTGTACAGACGAAAAATAACAAAAGCATGTGACTGCACAAATCATCACCAGTTGTCTGCAAATCTGTGCCTGGTTCAGTGACTGTTTATGCATTTTGTGTTAAATAGTCTTTCAAGAAAGAGTAGAAGGAGCATCAGGTGCTAGGACCAGAATCCAGGATGCTCCTTCCTTCCTCGGAGGAGAGATTTTCCTATCATACTTTGGTTACAGACTCTGTTAATACCCTCTGTCTGGTGCTACAGCTTCTGGTTTTTTGCTATAGAGAGACCCAGGTTCAGCAGAAGACAGGTAAGATGGTAAACACTTACTCTGGTCTTGCTTCTTGCTTGGTGCATTCTCCTGGGTAGTTTGAGGAATGGCTCAAATCTCTAAAGACTAAAGTGGAACTAGAAGCCAAGTCCTTCACTTCCTGGGCAGCTGCTCATTGAATATTACAGATATTGTAGTATAGACTCATTAACTGAATTTCATCTATGCAAATTAGGCTTAGTATGGCTGAGCATGTGAAACACATGTTTTTAGGCAGAAGTTAGCACAAGAAGGTAGCTTGAGTCTGAACATTCTCTCTCAACAAGAGCATGAGAGCCTTGATACAGACGTTTAAGGAACTCGGTGACCCAAGGGATGCGTTTCTACTGGCTGATTTTATTTTCACTCCTAGGCAGTCTCAGCTGCACTCCAAAATACAGCTACCTGAAGCCTCAGTTAGGACACCCAAATACAGCCCTAGGTTCTTCTATGTTGAGCCACATATGTAAAAATAAATTTATCAATACAGTCTTAATTTTGTGCCTTCACATTAGATTTAAGTGCACATTACTCGTGGATTTTCCTAGTGTTGAGAAGACTTTTGATATCCAATTGAATATATTTTTTTCTATGGGTAATATATACATGATATAGTGGAGGTAAGAGAATCCCTGAAACTTTACTTTTAACAGAAGGATGCCGTGCAGAATAGAGGTAGGTCTGTAAGTTATTTGCAGTAAAGTAGAAGCTGTAACTTCAGATTTGTATGGGAATAGCAAAACGTATTGATGAACCAAAAAGTTTGAGAGGCTGCTAACATAGCCGTTTGAGTGCATCATATCAAGAAAGGCTAAGATGAAAATGGCAGGTTGCCCAGAGAGATAACAGGACAAACATAATTCCCTAGTGCTTGCAGCAGCTCCTCTTTCATGCAGTGGGGAGCTGCAACAAATAAAATCTGTAAACGAATGTTTTCCTAACCTACCCGCTGACTGTGGATGATGTTTTTGTGCTCGCGGGCTACCCGAGTGGCCCATTTCCGAGCCTCTTTGTTAAGGCTGTGCTCTTCAGTTGTTCCAGTTTCCGATTCCAGTTGTCGACTCTGGAACAGAAAACAAGAGAATGAGTCATGACATAGACCCGGGGCTAACTCTGTAGATCTGGTGATATTTAGTTACAGGATAACTTTATATTACATTTATCAGCCTGGGATCTTGTTTCATACAAAACAAGAGATTCAATTAAAACAACTCTCTTCCTTATGAACTTTGTGATGGTACCATGTTGTGGAAAGCAAACTACGAAAGCAAATCAAAGTTCACAAGAACTCAACTGTTTCAGGGAAATCAGTGTGACAGTGAATACCAAACACAGTTCTACTGTAATGAAGGGCATTCACGATGAATAAAACTGAAATACTGTTTCACCCACACAACGTATGAAAGAAACGAAGGGTAACTAGCCAAGGAAGTCACCTAATTTCTAAAGTGAACATGCATCACAGGAAGCAAAGATGAAAGGTTAAGTGTGATCCAATGGGCCATTTAGGCTCATTCTTTGTAATTTGGGATCAAATCATAATGCCATCAAGCATTTTAGAATAGCACAGCAATTTCTGTCCAAAAAAAAATTTTGTCTGCAAAACAGCAACTCACATTTCAAGTGACATTTTTTGATATTGTTTCATCTTATGCCTGCTTTTATTGTGCCAATAACAACAACAAAAAATTCTCCCCCTCAAGAAATTCCAACTAAACCAAGATGAAGTAGCTCTCTACTGTCTACAGATTGAACAGAACACACTTGAAACTCTGAAAACAGACTTCCCAGAATCTGATTACAGAAATCATTCCCAATCTTTCTACACTTTCCATTAGTGTACTACCCAGTGCATTTACATATACATCTCAGCGTTCAGGATGTAAATCGGTCTCCACCTTTCCACTAAAGTAGGCTTCCTGATATTCCTTCTATATTTGTGGGTATTCTGTACACATTTAGTGCACCTATACTGCATAAGGATAACTATTAATAAAGATTCATGGAGAGAGTCCAACAAACGGCCATGAAGACTGAAGCATCTCTCCTGTGAGGAAAGGCCGAGAGAGCTGGAACTGTTCAGCCCAGAGAAGAGAAAGCTCCGGGGAACCTCATCAATGTACACAAATAGCCAAAAGGAGGGTGCGAAGAGGACGGACCCAGGCTCTTCTCAGCGGTGCCCGGTGCCAGGACCAGAGGCAATGGGCACAAACCGAAACACAGGAGGGTCCCTCCGAACATCAGGAAACACTTTTTCACCGTGAGGGTGACCGAGCACTGGCACAGGTTGCCCAGGGAGGTTTTGGCGTCTCCATCCTTGGAGATAATTCAAAAGTTGTCTGGGCACGGTCTTGGGCAACCAGCTCTACACCAGATGACCTCCAGAGGTCCCTTCCAACCTCAACCAGTCTGTGATTCTATGGGGTTTTTTTTTTATGAGCCAGTCTCATACTCTTCCCATCAGTAAAATTAGCTGTGAGGAGACATTATATTCACCCCACCTTCCCGGGGTGTGCTCCTGGCACAACAGAAAAGATTCTTACAACAGACATTTCAGTGGTTTCTCCAAGTTCAGTTAATCAGTACTCTGAAGGGATCCTCAAGAACAACTCCTTTTCCTGGAGGATTTGCTGACTCGTGCACATCTCCCTCCCGAGACAGTCACTGCAGCCCAGAGCCAACCTGCATTCCTTTTTATCAGAAGTCCTCTTCAGGCTGATATAACCTTGCACAACCTTTGAGATCAACTGAAAAAATCCCCTTACAAATTATCACTCAAGAAGAGAGAGTATGCCTAGTGCTGTTCAAAACAAACAGAGATTGCATATGCACGTGTGAAAGAAATGACTGTTTCATTAATTTCTTGCTCTACGGTTCAGAAGACAGGATTTTTCTTCGTCAGGTGTAGTTCGAAACTAGAGAAGATTCCACAAGTATGCAGAAGTTGTTTAGAAAGGAGAAATTCAAGGTTAGGCAGCAGGAAAAGGGTAAGTAAGAGAGCAGAAAGACAAGGAATTATTTTCAGGCTAGGTGAGAGGCCACTAGCAGACGCAGAAGAAGAGATGGTTTTATCAGGTATTTTAGCTGGCAAAGTGGTACAATTTGTGTCAAGGCAGGAAGACAATTTTGATACCAGCACTTGGTATAGACTGTAAAGTAAAATCAAGAGATACCAGGAAGCAAACCAAAGTGATACTGAAAGCACGATTTTTAAGCCTTTAGATTACACTGCCCTCATGGGAGAGGCAGTAATACTAACTTATGCTAACATCCTATCGGAGGATTTAATTGAAAAGGAGGCAAAAATTCGTTCAGCTTGTTATTTTGTTCAGCTAAGCTCCTTTTCATCAAAATTGAATCTGGCCTTTATTCTTATTCATCCTCTTATTACAAGAGAGCTGGGGGTAGCGGATTCAAGGGGTTGTGAAACAGATGATTTCCAATGGTGGCGGCAAGCGAGGGAAAGGCAGACAACCCTGACCCCCCCCGCCAAATACACGCACTCCCACCACAGGGCTCTGAGATGTACCTAATGGTTCAGGAGACTCCTGGGCCACTTTCTGCCTCTATTTCAAGAAGCTGTAACTCAGCCAAGATGCTTGCAGTGCTTCAACCTGTCCCTAGAGAGTGCCTTAAGGCATACATTGATAGACAACAAAAGAGGGGCAGAGGGGAGGTAGCATCCCTGTGCTCTTCTCAGTGACCAAAAAAAATCCAAACCCAAGAGGCTTTTACAATCCAGCGTAAGATGTCAAGGTATTTTAGCTCAAAGCCAGAAAGAAACATTTCCATGAGGTTCACCCACTGGAGTGGGACAGAGCCACAAAGCCTGCGTTAATGGTATTTTCAGAGTAAAAGCAATTGTTCGACACGACATAGAGCAGCCAAGAAGAGGAGGAGGTAAGTTATAAGCTCATGGTTAGCTCTGGCATGAACAGGTAGGAAGGCAAAGCTGCCTCCCAAGCAAAGAACAAGCAGGTGCAGCTCTCTACACCTATCCCCTCACTTTAAATATTAAGTTGGCTTTTGCTTGCTTTTATTGAGGTGGCTTTATACGATCGTGTTTCTCCATTACTGTTTGACCTCTTCGATTACCTACGTTAAGCTACTCCGCTAGGTCATTGCAAAATGTAAAGAGGACAAACACACAGATTTATTTAGGCACATCCAATCCTTAAGATAACATTTGACCTCTGGGTTTTTTTCCCAGCTTATTGGAATAAGCATTTTTGTACAGCTTCTTCCACAGCTTCCAGCTGAGTCTTAATAGCTGCAAATCTGAGCAGAATCATTTGACATTGCCTCTCCCCTACAAAACCTCTCATAATGAATTTTCAATGTTCCCACTGGTCTTGCTCCTACTCATCATCTCATTTTCATTAAGAAAGAATACAGACTTCTTTTCAGTTGCTTGATAACCTTCTGCATTATCCCAAGTATGTTTTTGGTTTTTAATCTATTTATCAAAAGCACTTGACCAGAAAAATGAATGCAAACTTTGTGGCTACTCCTAAGGGCATACTAAAAAATAAATGAATTGTTATTGGATCAGAGTGGTTATATTAGTTATTCATAAAGCAGCACTGTATCCAAGCAGACCTCACCCTTGCTTAAAGGTCTAAAAATAAACAACGTAAAAATGAGGTAATAAAAAGAATTGGGGAGAAACCTAGAGCTGTGGTCTGTGTAGATACCAAAGATACAGGCAAAAGCAGGAGACAAGATCTAGAGGCAAAATTTAGTCTCCTGGGGAAGCAGCTGAAAACAGGGACTCCGAAGCTGGACAAGACCAGAGAAAGTGGTGGAAAATGCGCAGCCTGAATACTTGGCTGGGAAGACAGTGCAAGGAGAAAGGTTTCAAACCCGTCAGGACCTGGAATGCTTCCTGAAGAAATGGAGCTGGTATGCCACGGAGGGACTTCATCTGACCTGTAAAAGACCAAGCTGCTGGCACTTAAGAAGCCTTGTAAAGCAACTTAGAAGCAGAGGAGCAGTAGCAAGCTGACCGGCGTGGAAGAATACACACTTCAGGAGGACTTCAAGGACGACCTGAGAAGTCTGTATCCTCAGGTAAAGACAGGCTAGAGGGGTACAGCAAGTAAGAAATGAAAATCCAACTGCCATTTAAATAGGTATGAAGAAAGGAGCTAAAACAGAGATTTATCTGCTATAGACACAAAAATCAAAATGGGAGGAAAGAAGGTGGGAGAACTGACGTATCTGGTCCTACCTTGATTTACTGAATTAAGCACTTTGCTTAAGTGTTTTCAGGACTGGAATTTGGTGGTGGCAAAATGTCCAATGACTCAATTTAACCTCTTCCAAAAAAGAGGGAAACCAAAACCACTTACCATGGCCAAGGAATGAAGGAAGAGCCAAAAAACCTGAGCTAAACATAGATGGACATTCTGCTGTTCTCTAAGGGTTTGGATTAGAGTGAAAGCAGTGTTTAGTGCTAAAAATTCAGTCAGTAAACCAACTGAAAGTACTAGATGACTCCAACCAGCTAAAGAGCTTAGAGGCTAGCAATGCTGTTTCTTAAATTAACAAATGCATTTAGTCTGTAGACACATGTCACTTCTCCATTTTTGTCTGAAATGTTGTTGCAGGTGCAGAAGTTGCCTTATGACAGGGACAAATACACAGCTTGCATTCTCTTATTTATGCAGTTATATCTGGATGCAGATGGCACATGTACAGTTTTAAGAGCAAAAAAAGAAGTTGGCCCTTGAGCCTAAAAGCTCCTTATTTTTGTAGCTGAAGACCAAAAATGTTCACTTCAACAAAGGAAAAAGGTAGTAACATTTATTGCACGCAAATCACCAACACGAAACACACCGAAAAATCATAGCCATTTCTTCTAAAGAGCTGAAAACAAGAGGTTACCATGCCAATGTTGAAAAGCAAGCTCAACCTTACGATCAACACTTCTAGGGAGGAGGAAGGAATATGCATGACATTTTTCACACAACTCACAGCTAAACAGCAGTTATAGGAACATCGTGAGTCAAGTTTGTGCTCATTTTAGTCTATTATTCTAGAACAAATTTAATACTAGTTTAGCCAAGAGTGAGCTAGGACTGACTTGCATTTCAGTAAATTTTCAATGTTACAAACAGGACAGCCCCCATGTTTAAAAATAAAGATTATCTGCATACAGGGTTTTTTTTACACCCAGAAGAATAAAAAAGGACCTACATCCACTATTAATAGGTTATGTAAACCTCTGTACATATGTTATGATAAAGCTAAAACCAAACCAACCTCCTACTGCTGCTTTATATAACCACATTCTGCTTTTCAATCTAATAAATTAATATCTCTCAGTGGTGAGTGCTGGGGGCTGCAGAAGGATAAGGAACATCCTATCAGGCAGGGAATAAAGAAAATAATTACATTTAAACTCATCAAAAGAAAGATGGTTCTGGGATATCTGAACAGAGAAAGGGGATCCTGGGACTTTTTGACGCCACCTGGGCTGAAAAATAGTCCCACCATGATTGCATGTTTTTTACTAAAGGCATTTTCTATAGCAAAACATTTAAATCCCAACAAATACTGAAGCTATTGTCTGACATCTGCTGTAACTGAAACTCTCCTTACTAAAAGTACCCACGAAAGGAGCAGTTGTACAGCCATATGTATGAAATAATTTATCCAGTCAGTTGGTTTTTAGGGGGCTGTTTATTTTTAATTCTGGTTCAATAATTACTTGGGGGAATCACTGACCATTAGCCAGAAATCTCCTCTGAAACATACTACGCACACAGACTGTTGTAGCAGCTGAGGCCAAACATGTTAGGATAGGGTTACTGAAAAGGTTGTAGCTCTGGTTTCTCCCAGCTCTGGGGTTTGGGGTTTTTTTGGAAAGCCTAGAATCTTAAAAGTACTGAGTTTTGTTAGATGTCAGTGATTAACACAGCTTTGTTGTTCCTACCGCCTTATGTTTTTGTATTAAGCACTTTTGTAATGTAGCAGAGATTAAAAGCCACAAATATTTTTATTTTTTTTTAGTTTTAGTCTTATGTATTTTTAAAGGTTTTTAATCTTCTCACTGAAATTAATTTTGAAATTAGCGCAGTACATTTTCGTTAGTGTACTTACATTCTCACCCTCATAATTATTCTAATTTGCCTCAGCTATCACAGCAGCTGCATTCACATCCAACTTTTGCAAAAATCTATAGTGCATTCTAATATAACTAGAAATATAGAAAAATTGCTCTCATTAGGCAACCAAAGGAAAAAAGGGTACCTTTTGAATCAACTTTGACACAGAGAAAGCGATTTCATAGATATTTTCAATGCAATACAAACAAAGATCTATTTCTTCAGTGGCTACTTCTTTCAAGTATGACTTCTGCTCTCTAGTCTCACTGTTAGAAATTATTCAGAGCTTTGCTTTAACAGTGTTACCCGGCTGTAAAAAAAAGAATACTAATAGTGTGCTCTTCAAATTAAAAGAAAATCAATTAGGTAGCGAGCCAATTGCAGCTCATTATATTTAAAGTAAATCAGGAACGATGTTAACGTTCAACCCAAGGTAAGAGCGCCAGTAACTCTAGGGTGTGGACTTCCCCTTTTCTTCAAACTAACCTTTCCACATCAACATCAAATATAAGTATTGTATCTCAGACCTTATTTTACCCACCACTGGGGCAGGGGGAATTAAGTAAAATTGGTTTTAGTCATGTCGGCCACGCACAAGACATCTCAAGTTATATAGGGAATGTACAGCTTTGCCAGGCTCCCACTTGCACCTACTGAACATTTCTTTACCTGAATGGCCGTATTTCTCCTCAGCAGTAATTCCTAGTACTTTATACACTGATAAAATTGAATAATAACTTTTTTCTTTTTATATTTAGCTTAAAAAAAAGTTATAGTTAAAAACAGTCCCCTTACTCTGTTCTGGTATTAAAAGCAGAGACTACTCTAAATACAAAGTAGTGCATTCTCTGAACTTGTTAGTTTGGGCTAACTTACGTAAGGGATTATTTTGTACTAGCAGTTTATATTTCATGAACCTTTTTTGTATTTAAATATTTAAATCAAACAAAATATTTCTATTCAATAATTGTAAAAATAGAACATTATTTAGAAAACAAGGGAATTTTAAAATATTTAAACCTTTAATACTAAACAAGTTTTAAAAATATTTTAAATATTTAAATAAATTCAATAATAAATGCTGAAATGTGTAAATACCTCTGCCTCTATGCACGCACAGAAACCTGCTAAAAGTAGTCTGACAAAGTAGACCTTGACTGAGTTCTGATTCCTATTTACACTGTAATTTCTACTTACTTTGAAACCCCTGAGCGCTTGCTGAGCTGAGAAAACATGCCTTGCCAAAAGCAAGAATGATGTTCTTTTGTAAGTATAGCTTACATAACTTATATAGCTTAATATAAGCTGCTCAGAAATTCAAGATACTCTTCTGCGTATGATAGTGAAGTGAAATTCTCACAATCTATCCATAAAACTTGTACATCCAAGTAACAAGGGGCGACCCTGCAAAACTTTCCACCGATCTTACCGAGATGTTGTTTTTCTGCAAATTACAGTGAGAAAAAAATTTTTTTTTTCATGTCGATAAGCTGTCATACAATCAGATTTGGCTACATTTTTTACTTGAGTGCTCAAATGAAACAGCAGCATCAGTAATGTACAGGGGAAACTATAGTCACAGGCAACACGTAGATAAAAAACAGGAAAAAGACTTCAGAAGTTTAGTGTCAGCTTTTTGTTGCCATTATCCTCCCTCACTATGGACACGCGTTTTGTCGTCTGGCTCATTTTCTCACATGATAACACGTGATTCAAAGAAAAAGAATCTTTTCCAAACAGGAAAGAGAGAAAAGCTGGCTAATTTCCTTTATATTTTGCCCTGTTCTTATGGCTAGGGCTTATCTGTGAAGCATGGGGACAGTATGTTTTCAACGCAATAGATTTCTACGGACTTAATAAATACCATTTGCCTCGTGGGAGGATGTTTGACGATTAAACTATCACTACACTGAATATAGCAGCAGCCTCTGTGTAAGGTCAGCATATGCTGACTGGTTTTTCTTGTGAGGCTAAAGGTATTTCAAAAGACTCTTATTTTTTCCATTTTGCTATCCGTAAAGGCCCAGTCTGTTTTGTGAATTCATTTATTAAAAGGATTAAAGCTGGTTGGGAATTTATCAATGATTTCTTACTGTTTCCTTAAGGGAAAATGGTTTGTTTTAAAAAAATTAAAAAACTTTTTTTTTAAAAATATGAATTTATGTCAGTCAAAATTAACCAAGACACTGAAAGAATCCGAATAATTTAGTAATATGAACAAATGTACAAAGTCAAGCTCAAAACGATTTTTTAGATAATGGAAAACAGCTGATAGACGTAAAATATTTTGTAGTGGCCTTCTCCTTTGTGGACACTCGAGAGTCTACATTTCAGCCAGTGTTAGTGTGATGATGGGAAAACAAAAATCCTGAAAATTTATAGAAAACCATTTCATACCTACCTTTCTTAGGAATAGTCTCGTTTGGAGGCTCTGACTGTGCATGTTGAGAGTATTTTGAAAGTAAATGGAGCTGTGGGCTTTGTACCTGACTTGAGGATTGCACGGCAATCCATTCTGCGTTACTCTTTGGCAACAGCTCTCCCCTCAGAAAACAAAATTTTGAGATGGACCATGTAAAACTAGAATTTATAAAAGCATTCAGTGTTTTCCATGTAGGTGAATTCCACATCCATGTTGTTTATGACATTCTTCTTGCCTACAATACTCAAATTTCATTCCAGTAACGCTCCAATCTTTGACCCCAGTCACAGTGGATCAGGTATTTAGTTTGAAGAGAGGCCATAATTTGTTCTTGGAAAAGGTTAATATTAAACATTTGATTAGATGTATTAATCACTCCACTTATATTTCTTTCAGTGTTAGTCTTCAGTGTGAAAATTATCATGCATAACCCACAAAAGCCAACTGATAGTCTCTGCAGATCATCTACAAAGAGAATATGTGGCAAAAGAATGCTTGATAATTATTCTTCAATTAAATGTTGTTTGATTAATTAGAGAACATACAATTTCTGACAAATTTAAAAGCCTGAGCAAAAGCCCTCATTCTCTTGTACTTATCGATTAAAAATGGTGAAAGCGTAACCTCCAATTGACAAGGCCGGATCCTGTTAGCTGAGCATAACTGTATGGATCATAAAGAAGCCTGCATAATTTATTTATTTTTGTGAAAACTGGTTACAGCATGAGCACCTAGAAGCTCAAAAAATGCAGTGCAATGAAGAAATGCAGTAATTCTACAGCCCAAGTGCGTTAGCCAAGTAAAGAAGTCACTGCACCTGAGGTACTGAGACAGCTTTAGACATGAACGGCCCATTCATTGCCTTCTAAAACGCTCCTGAAGTTGAGCAGTACAAGCAGCGCATGTGTACGCTGTCAGACCACACAAGTGCCATGTCAAAGAATCATGTAATTTTTAATGTTGTGGAGTTTAATAAGAGCGAATTACAGTTCTTTTTTACATGGGGATAGCCCTCTGGAAAAAGAATAAAATTAAATTAGTAATAGGAGTGCATTTCATCAGTGCATACTAATAGCCTCCAGTTGTTATACAAGCTTCCCCATTCACATTAGAGAAGTAACCAATTATACACATCACTATCTTGAGCTGTGAAATTTTAATTCATGCCCCCAAAAGATTAGAATATCAATTACAAACGCTGTGCAAGTGCAAAAGATAAGTGTGAAGCTGATCCCCACAAATAACACAGTTAAATTGCTTTTTCCTTCTTTAAGTTAAGTCTTATTGTGGAAAGATGATGCATTCTGTTGCCACATCTACATGAGCATAAATTCAGCATCCCGAGCCACATGCATACTAATAAGGTCACAAACGCCAAAGTCTCACTGTAAATACTACCTCTGCTATAGTCATTCTCATAGCACTGACAGGTGAGGGCTCAATATCCACCAGCTGAACTGCATTAAAACTCTAGATGCAGAGATTGCACAAGGATGAAAACACACAGCAGCAAAGGTTAGAAAGGCAGAGCAAAGACAGTTAGAAAGAGTCTGCTCACTGTATTAAGAACAACCCAAAACTTTACAGAAATAACTGACTCTATACAAAGGAGCTGGAAGAAAAATAAAAATCAGTTTGTTAAAATGGGAAGACAAAGCAAACTGTGTTATAGGTGTTGGTATGTCTGGAAAAATCACTCTTGCGTATCTATTAACAGGGTTCTTGAATTTAAACACCTGAACTGGAGATCAAGACATTTCTGTCCAAGTCAGTTTACTAATGAATTCAAGTAATAAAAAACTGCACAAAGTTAACTTTTTTAAAGATCTAGACTTATTTTAAACTTATTTCTTAAAATAGCATTAGTAATGTCGGTGGGACATCAACAATCCACTTTTCCTAAAGTGCTGTTTGGAAATGTATTTACATACTATGATTTACTCAATTTTAATGTCATTAATGCTTGCTTTGGAAGTAACACATACACCAAAATAATATTTTCTGAGATTATTTTGGAATGCAATGTTTTAACAGTATCCTTTCTAAATCACTAATTTCTTATATGTATCTATAGGTATTCCTTGAGCAATTTAAAGGTACACAGACACTTTAGTTGACATAGCATCACACATGTAACCCGGTATTAGTGAATATTATGAGAACCTCACCAGCGCGATAAAAAGCTAATAAAATGTAGTAAGAATTACACTGAAAGCAGAGAAACACAGGACTGCTCGTCACAATCTGGAAGCAAAAAAAGATTCTGCTCCTCTGTGGATGACGTTGAGCCTGTTTGATGCTTTTGTTACGATTACCCACCTACTGCAAGCAGAGCTCGTGGAATCAGGCCACTTGCCCTTTCTTATCCAAAAATACAGAATGAGGTTAAACCAGGCTGGGATACCTGTGAGCACTATTCTCTTACCCATTTATAACAACATTCCTTAAAATAGAGCAAGAACAAATAAATCAAGGAATTCAGCAGGGTTCTTACAGTGTCACTGTCACTTGGTTGGAACTGGAAAGGCTGCGGTTTGTGAAATACAGAGTTCTCCTGTAAAAACAGCTGTAGATTGTAATCCCGCACCACCTGAGAAAATAAAAAATGGCATTTAGATTCGTTATTTTGTAAACTTGAAAAAATGTTATATAGTAAAATTAGTACGGTTTTTCAAACAGAGACCAAACCTGCAGCAGAACCTTGAACGCAACAAAAGGAAATACAGGACCTGATTCTGGACAGTACTACCCACAGTTACGGAGAAGTGACTGGCAGGACACACACTGGGCGACAAAGACCTGAAATATACCTGCCATTAACCTACAAAAAATACCACAAACTCAAAGTGAGGGGAAAAAAGCCAACTACCAACTATACAGTATGTGGTGTCACTACCATAAATATTTTCCTCTCCTCTTGTGGATAATTTCTTGTGCACAATTCTTTCTTAAGCTGAAACGTCTTATTTTTTACACAAATTACTAGTTGCAGGAGCTGAAAAGACTATTTGGAATAATGCAGACAAAATCAGTTACAAAATTCATCTCTTTTTATTAAATGGCTGTCAGAGAACACTCTCAAAGCTTGCATTTTGCTAAACCAAAACTACTTCAGCTTCTAAATTTGTTTAATGATACATTTCAGATAGCATGACACACATCCCTAAACAAATCTCTTATGTCGCAATTTACAGATATTTACAAAGAAAAACTCAGTGATTGCAATATGAAAAAATAGTATCACTGGCTGAATAACTAGAGAATATTCACTGCTTCAATTGATGAAAATGCGTAAATAGAAGCATGAAATTATAAAAATCTACTACCAAACTGAGGGTTTAAATGTACAGAAGTGTATAATAAAGATGGTATTTATCCAGAAATAGCAGCAGCATTGTATATGACCAAGAATTCTGAATACACTGTATGTACAATGGTAAACACAACATGTTCTCCAACGCATCAAAATGTTGATGCTTGTGTTAACGAAATACTGAACTGTAAAAAATTAATCTTCAGTTAAAGAAAGTAAATAGTCCTCCAGGGCCACTAAGGCACTCATTTAAAACAGTAAAGTACATAATTACTGCACCAATTTGAGCAGTTGTACGCAAACACATTCAAATGCGTAGAAAACATACAGAGAAGGCATACAGGGAATCTATATCAGGAATTCTCATAAATAGAAATTCAGAACATACTAAAGAAGGAATCATCTGCAGCTTCAGATGATGCTCGGCACTGACCACGGCATCGAGATCACCAATTATTTAACATAATTAAACAGCTCCAGTCTTCCCATAGTCCTCTAGATGTACGGGAACACCAACCGTAGCACACAACTCTGTGCCATGTCAAATATATGTAACTATTTTAAACCAACTTCAACTAGGAAGAACCCCAAAGCGTAGTTACTGAGGACGTGAAAACCTATACAGTTATTTTAATGCAATAAGTTTTCACTGTAGACCTCTAACTCAAAAGCAACTCAGTTCTTCAAAGAGAAACCATCTTTACAACAACACTCATAAGAAATTTTCCCTCAAAGCAACAATACTTAGTTATAAATGAGAACAACTGTTATCACAACACGAGACGTGGGAGAGTGTGCAAGTCCAGTAAACTAATACCCAGGAGCATTTTCCACAATATATCTGACAACTGTTAGAAAGAAAATAAAAAGACTCCTAAGCAGCACAGTAGTCTCAGGATTAAGCAGCAAATTTTCCAGATGGGTTTCCAGTTAGTCAGAAAAGACTTAAAGTCAACGTTCTCACACAGTTTCTTTATGAAGTCAATGTCAATTGACATGTTACAATAGACTTGAAATCAAATGTTAAATATATACCATATGCAGAAAGAAGGACAGTCAGAGATGCACATAAATGAAATTATTTGTCCTAGGTTGGTCAAGCTTCTTACCAGAAACATCACAGAAATGTAATTCAAAACAGCAAATGGAATTTCAGCAAATGTTCCAAAGAAAATCAGATTTTTTCCAGAAGAGAAGTGCAAGAAGTACAAGTCTTGAATAAGACTGTTCAAGTGAAAAGGAAGTTAAACGGCTTTTTCATAGGCTCAGTGTCAGAGGGTAATACCTCCTGGACGTGCCAGAGGCAGGACACGGGTCACCCCAAGCTAGCTGTAATAAAACCTCCAAAGCTGCAACAAACGATGCTACGATAAACTGTGAAAAACCTTCATTTTATACAGAAAAGTTGGTTTTGAGATGTTTCCCTCCAGCCGCATTAGCATCAGGTGACTGACAATCTCCTACGCGGCTGCATACAACACAGTCCTGCCCTTCTGAAGCAGCCGCCTCCGGCTCTCTGACATTCAAGAGGTAAGCAGGCACTTCTGGGAAGCAACTTGTCTCATTCTAAAGCAAATATAATTTAATTCCATCCTGTAAACAGAAATACAGTCCAGATGGAAAAATGAAAGCATTCCTACCAATGATCTAAATGTCTTTTCTAAACGTAGCTTGGCAAGCTTGTGATCTTGTACTTTAACAAAGAACAGGTGAGGTATTAAAAAAACCCCAATAAATATTTAAAATCTTTGCTTTGATGGCAGGCTGGTTTTTATCCCAAATTACTGAACTGCTAATAAATTTGTCACATGTTTAACACTCAAGCTACTTCTGAAACACATGCATAGCTTTTGATACAGAGTTTCTACTCCGGATTCACCTCTCCTTTTTGTGTTGACTGATTCCTGCAACATGGACCTACAGCAAATGCTGAAAGTTCAAAAGAAAGGATGAGCAAAGCCCATGTCCGTGGAATAATCCACCAACTAATGGGTTAGTATTTCAGAGCAAGACACACGTTTTCAGTAGTAATGTAATACAAATTTTTCTTCTCTGCATTCTTGAACTGCAAGGAGAGAAGAAAATTGGTGCCGATGAGCTATAAACCAGTTGTAAAAATTCTGTTCGGACCTGACAGCTGTATTTACATTTTTTTCATTCTCCGGGCATTGTAGTAACTTAGTAAAGCAGAAACAGAACTATTTTCCTCAAACATACAGCATGACGTTGTTGCTGTGTAAAATAAGCCAGACCTGCAGGCTTCTGGCCGCACAGCGGCTTGCTAACACAAGCTCAGCGCGCACAAACACAGGGCGACGGTATTCCTGCGCAAACGAGCTGTTTGGAAACGGCAGGTTAGTTAGCTGAAAGTCCCAGCCAGGCAGCACTCCAAGTATTCTGAACACAAAGGATTTAAGACAATATTGAGAAATTAATTATGAATACGAAGACATCTTATATAAGCATATCTAGTTGAAAGATTCAAACCCGGCATTCTGGGGGAAGACATTTTAAGCCGACCTGAATGATATACACCAAGGTAAATTACTGAAAGTCCTTTTCCAACAGAAGATAAAATTGTGTTTGCATGATCTTTACATTTGCTGCCAAGTAAATTCAAGGACAAGCTAGCGTGAAGCCAATTTTTAATGCACTCACTTTATATCTAACCAGGCGTGAGTTAGCACGCTTGTAGGTGAGTAAGGAACGTGTTAAATATGCTTTTTCTACCTAAGTCCCTGCATAAATGAGCTCTGTTTCTGTGAGGGTGGTTAAGGTAAATGTATAAAGGAATATTATGACTGCACCAAAGCAGCTCATTTGAGCTCGACGGCAATTATTTTTTTTTTTTTTTTAGCCCGTCAGATGAATTATTTAAGTATCAAAATTATCCTGGAAGCTATCACGTATTTCTGATTCTGGCTGCTCGACAAAGCAAACAAACCACGTCTATGACAAGACTCTAATCTGTTTTCTGTATTTGCCATTCTTAATTCAAGGGAGAAAACACCATAATATTTTGATTTTTAAGTTGACAGTCAATTATTAAGAAGTGATCCAAACAGTTTCCCAGGGCTTTACTGTGAGGGATGACTAATGTGGTTCCAGATTACACAGTGCAGAACTCTCAGCTGCAATTTCTCCTTCCAAACATGCAGAGTGAGTATAACGAGCATCTCTCGATTGCTGTTCTCTAAAGATCTTGTACTGTGTAAATGCACTCAAGAGAATGCAATCTGGGTGGCAATAGGAAAAATTCTCCCCAAGCAAACTGTCTAGTTTCTTTTAACTTAATACCACTCAGGAGTAACCAAAAATAATAACCCTTCAGTTTTGTCATTATTTTGGAAGCAAATCTTAAGCCTGGGAACTTACATATGCTGTAAGTATTCAGTTACAAAGGTTCATTCAGTTAAAACTTACCCTGCTGGAAGTCTCCAGTAAAAACTGGAATGTGTTTTGTACAGCTTGGCATGACTCTAGTTCAGTCCTGCTGAATGCCATTAAATAATCCTTAAGGTGATCATATACATTTCCATCAAGAGCCTGTATGAGGGAAAGAATTTAAGAAAATTAAGAAAAGCAGTATGTACTTTTGTATATGATTTATTAGTATTCATGTTTAGATTTGTATGATGCTCATACAATTTTTTTTAACAGGTATTCACCTATAATTACTAGCCTGGATAGTGACAGGTGGACGTCTTTCATTTTTGACAAGGGAATGACAGTGCTTTATTTCCATTAGATGGCACCACAGAGCACCATAACAATATCACATTATATTAAATGATTTCCATCCAGTTGTGTAATACAGCCATAGCAGAACAGTGAGGTCAGGTTTGGATAAGTGAATACGCTCAGGGAGATGTCATTTATGTCAAGAAAGGGACCTAGTAACTCCGAGGATATGGGGCTTCTACCAGCCACAGCGCTCCTCAAGTCACTGTACCGCGCTCCAAATGACATTGCCAAGACATTCAACATCTGTACGCTTCAGATACACAGCTATTTGCTTACTAAAAACCGCTGACCAATAGCTGCCATTTCGCATAAACACAGCATGTCCCTTTTGTGCACAGAAATACCAAATACATAACGAAAATTTATCATAAACTTAGTAGTTACCAGAGGACAACATCAAAGTTCGATCTCAAAAGCCCTGTTGTAACCAGAGCTGTAAAATCACATCGCATGCCATACGTTACACGTAGGTTTAATCAAGTTCTGTATTAAACATGTATGACTTTGCAAGTGACTGACAATTTCATTTAAATATTCAACTATGGATGTATTTAAATATCTATTACATGTATTCTTCAATATACCAAATTTCACTGAGAGCCATTTAAAGAGTATACTCATTGAAATAGCGTATACCAGTTTTCAACAGATTCAAGAATGCATTTCTATATAAAATTGCATCTGATTATTTAAATAATTTTGAAAAGTCAGAGGGGAAAAAAAAAAAAAAAAAAAAAGGTAAAATTTTACAAGCCTTAAGAAATAGTTTCTGCCCCAGCAAAATCAAGCCCAACATTTAAGACGAGGCTAACAGACACATGTAAATCAGGCACAAATCATTCAGAACTTACAATGAACAGAAGAGATTTTCCTTCTGCAAAAAAAGCTTCACCCACCATCAGCACACAGCTACAGCAGCCACCGGATACAATTAAAACTTAACATACAGATATCCTCAGTGATGGATGCTTTGAGGAAAATAATAAATTTGTGTGACTAGAATCCTTGTGTCCAACATTTTATATCCAAAATCTACTTTATACTACACTATTTTCTTCATCCTCCACCTACCAAGAGTAAAGTCCTTCCTAGCACAGGCTGGTTTTTTCCTTCAACCTTGGACATTCAACCTGCCTCAAACTCGCTAGCGCAAAGACCACAGCCATCAGAAAACAGACAGGCCGCCATGCCAAACCAGCAGCAATCGCGGGAATTTCTTTGAAGCCACCACAAGGCAGGCGGCGCGCTGGGCCGTGCTGCCCGCTCCCCGTATCAAAGGCCGCTCGCGGGGGGTCAGCAGCCAGGGCAGCTGCTCGAGGCCCCCAGCGACGGGAAGGCTCCGTTAAGTGAAGGAAGATGCCCTGTATGGCTGGGAAAGAGCTATAGGTTAACTTCTCCAGGCTCTTACAAGTTATGTCAGCTCCACCAAACACTCCGTTAAGCGTAATTAAAAAAAAAAAAAATTCTTATTAAAAGAATTATATAATATGAGCTTATGGCTGGGATGTTTAACTGATAAAAATGTCAGGAAATTCCCAACCGCAAATCCCTAAAAACCCCACAGTGACACACATATGCAGCTTCAGTTCTTGTCTGCCTTGGTATAGGCACAGCTTTCCTGGAATTCATCTTGCAGTGCACATTTAGTTCATAAGGCATAGTCCCAGGTTAGCGTGAGGATTTTAACACTTCGTGTGCTTTTATAACGCTAAAGGGATAAGACCTCAGTATCATAGTTATATGAGCACGAAAGTTACCATCCCATTTCAAGGGCATTTATTTTCACATCAAACACACGCAGTCCCAACAGCAGGTCTGTCTTGCACTTTCAGGGAATACAAATGATGTATAAAATTGCCAAGACTGGTTGTGCTCTCAGGAGAATTGCTGCATGACAATGGCAATCCTGAAACTCCCCCAAAACAGAACTTGCAGACATTTATGATCAAGTATATCTGTTCCTAAAGCTTTTCAGATCAAACACCAGGCTGGAGTGCGACTCTGCTAATAAATGTAAATAAATAGCTTAAAGTTGGCAAAGCAATTATAAATGCTCAGTTTGCAAAGCAGCTGTGATTTTTTCATTCCAGTATGCTATAAACAAGTATTTCAGCGCTCGCTCCCCCTGCCTTCGTATCAAGCCCATATGTTCTTTTTATGTTAAACTCAGCAGGAGGGGTTCGTGTCGTTTAACTTAAGACTTCTACAGTGCAGACATCCACATCAGAGTTTGTCGCTCTAGGTCCTTTTTAGAGTCAACAGAGAGAAGTTGGTACTTCTGTGGTGTGAATCACCTCCCTCCAAGATAGATGGCTAAAATAGGTCAGATGAACCGCGGCATGCTAAGTGCCTATTCCTCTTCGGCGACCGTAAATAGCGCCCAGACAATTAGCTTAGATATACACGTCTACGCAGGGGTCACATAAAGGCGGGCGAGATAAAGCCCATCGCAACACGTGTTTATTCTCTGCAACTATTATCTATGGAGCATTAGAAATTAACTCATCTACAGTTGCTTTTTGTAGTTCTAGGAATATAAAAAGATATTTATATATTAACTTCGTTATTTCCCCACGCCTCTTGCAACGACCACAGCTCTGAAGTTTTGTGCTGACATGCCAGAATACCCCCCCCCCCAGTGTGATATAGAGATATATAAGAAAGATAAATAAGAAAGAACATCAAAGAAAAGTGTGGCAAAACATTAGGAAGCATACAAATCTGTCAGCATGTGAAAACTGCATTACAGCCGTTCTCCTTTCATTAATTAAAAGTGGTTTCAATACGATGAAGTTCTTAAATACTGATGCGAGCTGCCAGAATTGAAGTTATTAAAGTCAGTGCAATACAACACAGGCATATTTGTCAGCCAAGTAAACCCACGGCTAAGGGTGCAGCTCCAACACATGCCAAGAACCTCATAGCTGCACAGAAAACGTGACATCCCACCAGTTACAGGATTAGAGAGCTGGCTGGTTACAGTTGCTTTCAATGATAATGTATCTATTCATTCTATAAAATGGTAATTATTATATCAAGCTGGATATGTTAATATTAAACCAGAAGACTTGACTTGCTGAACTACACAATATAAATTAACATTCATGTGGGATTTTATAATCTGAATCTCATTTACTTACAAACACTCTGACCCAAACCACTGAACTTATCGACTTAGGTTTGAAATAAGAAGTCTTTTCAAAATTTCTGATCACACAACTTGAAGGGGAAGCTGAAAAAAATTTTTTTTCAAAAAACCCAACACATGTTATTCCACTACAATGGCTTTTGTTCTCTTTCTGAATCTCAAAAGATTACTAAATCACTTAACTGTATTAAAATCAGACTGAAAAACCTGTCTCTTTTTTCAGCCTCAAAAGGAAATCAAGGCTTTTTTTGAAACAAAACTGGCATCAGAACTAAGATAATATAAAGTTAAGTACCACAGAATTACAATTTCCAAGGATAGAAAAAAGTCAATGTTTTTTAAGAAATTATTTTTTTACCATGGAATTGTCATACTTGCAAAACTACTTCCCCACCTGAGTCCAAGCTTTAGAAGATAACGGATGAAATTAGAGCTGAGAAGAACCGAAACTGTTAACGAAGGTAATGGATACACAACTAGATTAAAGCGTATTTTTATAACAAATCCTGTACATTAATTCAAATCAATAAAATTATGTGGGAGGGGGGCAGGACAAGAACATTTTTCTGATTTCAGCATAAAGTTTCAAGTATAACGTAGCACAGTTTTCCTAGGAAAAAATTTCAGTCCCAGTTCAGATCACCATTTTGAGGGAGTTTTTGTTTTTAATTCGAGAGATTATATTAAACATTTTTGGAACTTGGATGCATTGGCTTTAATCATTCTGCATTCTATAAAGATTTCCTCAAAAGCAAAGATGTAAATAAAACAATTTTAGACATTGTTAGTACATTTGGTTGCCTCTGGGACATTGTTCTTAATCTAAGGTGATAATGCTGAATGTAGAAAAGACACTGTGTTGAAAGTATCGTGTTCATTCACGTAACTTACTTTGAGGTCTCTTCACTAAAACAACTACAGGTCTCAGTCACACTCCACTTAAAAATTACCATTTCAATTTCTTAGAGCAGACGGACAACAAGCTAAACTACTACATATTTTTTATTTCAGAAGACTCATGCCTTCTCAAATCCCAAAGAAAAAATGGAAACTATGCGACCCATGTGTAACGCTGACACGAGTCATGCAAAGCCACCAAGGCAAGTCTTCCATTTTATCTCATTTATTTCTGAAATATTCCTGATATTCTATTCATGTTTGTCTTGCAGTTTAGTACTAAGTTAAAAAAACACAATTAAAACCACACTTGTAAAGCCAACCGGGTTTTCACTGACTAATTTACACTAGTTTCATCTGAATCATCACTGCCCAGAAATAATTATATATTTTCGAACACTGGCATTTATATTTTTATATATATTTTTGAACTCCCTAACCCTCACTGGAATGCTACTCTTTCAGTAAGATGACCACCATAGATCAAATTAAGTTTTCACCTGTAAACATCCATCCTTTTGTGAGCTGATGCCACTCAATAGTTTACCTGTGTTAATTTTGCCTATGCTGACCATTAAAAACCTTGACGAATACTTCGTAAGCTGCTACCACTTTGCCGGAAACAATATAGCTGATGTTGAAGGCAAAGAATTTCCTTACATGGGTGGAGGTAACATAACAAAATTAGACCTAACCCTACCCCACCCCGCCTACAGTCTGAAAATGAAAAGATAAGGAAAAGTTTTACATGAACTGAACAAAAATCATTGTGTTCATGGAGTGATAACTCTTCTATGAAGTCAATGGTATTGCATCCCAGTGATCTGACATATTTTCCTGTTCACTAATCATAGCAAAACCCCCAAATAAAAAGAGAGATCCGTATCATAGATACTGCCTTCTATCTATTTTAGGTAGCCTATTAAAATTGAAAATTAAATTCTTATAACACTCTATTCTCATTTGGTTTAGAAACCCTGTTTTATCTATCCCTGATCTGTTTTGTTTTTAAAACAACCTGTAACCCATTAAGAAAAGGGACTCTCATTTTTCATCCGTATTTTCTGTAACAGTACTCCAAACTTTTTCTTACTTAACTTTAAAAAAAAAAAATATAAATTACATAACAAGCATGCTGAGTGAAGCTTTTTGAGTGTTTGTGTTTAAAACTTATGCCTATAATCCATTAAATAAACAGTGTGATCTCACGGATGGTACAGTCTGGGAATTTTCAGTTGAGTGATTTTGGTAAATGAGACTCCAAGTGTTTTCATTTTTATCTGCAAATACCTCAGAATATAAAAAGGAAAGGTTGGGGTAAGTACAGTAATAGCTGAATTGTTAACAGGAATTATTACTGTTAAGACATTAGCTTAAGTGTCTTTCTGGGTCTATGAGAGGTTAAGGACAAAAGCAGTTCAAATGCATTTTATCCCAAGCATAGCAGCGCATCTCATATTATTTGACAGTGAAGGATAGAGTATTTTAGAAACCTGTCTAAAACTCAGAAGTAATAAAGTCAACAACTTGAATCAGCCGGCTTTGCTGAACTCAGCAGTATTCAGATCAGTGATGCGTAACAGCATTTCCCAAGGACACGGGAAAGATAGGAAGGGAGGTCAGGAAAACCCAACCTTTTAAGTTAACAGTTACATTCCACAGTGATTTTCCCTTACAAATGCTGATTCCTGGTAGTAATTTATTCTAGGCATCAATTTCTCCTAATATAGAAGAGGAGCTTGCTTTCTTTAAGTCTTTTTCTTTGTAAACTCTTCCATCACTGCAGTATTTGTCACTGCTGAAATACCCTTCTCCATCAAGACATCCTAACATGAAAGTAAATCAGGTCTGTGCGTATTTGTCAACAAAACGCGACTTCTATATATAAATTACCAACAAACCCAAGATCAAAGCAATAAAAGTGTCCTTGAACGGCATGCCTGCAGCAACCATCTATCGGCTGACATAAAACTATTGCGAGCTTCTGCATTTCTCGGTCATTGCAATCCTGTAGAACAACTGTGGAGCGTCTGCACCGATCACGACACTGAAGTGTGAAGTCTGACTTAAAAATGACTGGAAGCCTCTTGCCTAGCCTGGCCTTTACAGGGTGAGCATTTGATAAAAATCCTACTTTTCTGCTAAACCGGATGTGCAAATAGAGAAAGCTGCTAAGAAAAGCTGATGACAAAAACCTAGCCTCTTGTCTGGATCAAAAAGTTAGTGCTGGATCTCCTCAGCCTGCAAGGAGAAAGGACCATCTAAGGTTAGCTCTGTAAAATCAGAATTTCAACTTAGCGGTAGGGCAGCCACACAGTCTGCATCCCATGCAAAGCAGTGTGAAGCTAAGGCCAGAAAATTCTGCATATCCCAGGAAAATCACGCACATCTAAAGCTGCTGGAGTGATAAGCCTCCTTCACAGTGAGGTCCAGGTCCAAGTCACTCGCAGTGAAGTAACACCAGCCAGTTCTGCTTGTGAACATCTGGAATCTAGTGGGGTCCCACAAAAGGGAAACACAACTCCCCTAAGGATGATACATCTGGACAGAGCGAGGAAGGCCTCCGTTTAATTTCGGGCAGGCAGCTGCTACTCAAAAAGCAGAGCTACGAGAGCTGGGAGCGTTCCCCAAGAGCTAGGTGTAACAGACAGGATGGGACTGAAATTCTTGGTTTTTCTTAAATGACTGCTGCCAGGCAGCTACCTGGGATGTGAACAGGTAAAAAGGCTTTCTAAATAACAACAGGGTTCCACCAGCATTTGCTACTTACCCAAGGTGTGCATTCCTGCGCAGAATACTGATCATCTGCTTATGCTGGTCCCTTCAACACTTCATAAAAATTAAATAATGCAGCAAACCCACTCTACTTTACTTGAATTTCCCAATTAAAATTGCTTTTGATTGCTTCCTCTGTAAGATGGCATCTTCAGCTCTACTCTGAAGTATTTGGGTAGATAACCAACCCTAAAGTACGGGTGGACAGCCAAGTGGCCTGGGCACCTCTGTTGCCCTCAACTCCTGCAGCAGGTAGTTTCTTTGAACGTCAAGCATTGTCAGACACCAAGTAGCAGCCAAAACAAACAAAAAGGGTAGTAGTAACTTGCAGACATTTTTACTCTGCTAGCCCTTACTGCACTTACTTAGAGCAAACTCTTCTCCCTCCCCACCCACCAACCTGTTCCTATCTCCTTGAAATGAAGAAGGTTTTGGCCCAGTAACTCAAGAGTCCCTACAGAAAGATACTCTGCTGCCTCTCAGGCTTCTGCTCCTTCTTGGAGTTTCATAGAACACAATTTTAAGGAATTTTTATAACTGTCTTGCTGTACTGTTGCTGTCAAGCTAATTAGCTTCTCCTGTTTCTTTTTATTTGCTTTTTCTTAAATCAACATCCTGCATGACTGCCTTCAGAAGTACATTCTTAAAGAGCCAGCTGTGAACTAGGAAGCGAAAGACATTCCAGGGACATATCCATACCACTCAGGAGTGGAGAAATGATAAAATCTGGGAATGAGTGGCAATAAAAAAAAGCAGACCAAAAGGTAGGGAGGGAATATGATCGAAAAGGCTGCAAAACATGTAAAGCGTCTATGTCAATCAACAAAGGCTGCAGAAGCTATCTCAGTTTCCTCCTCTCTTCCCCCAACCTAGGAAAGGAGCTTTCATCATGGCAAACGGGAACAACAAACACCAGAAGACAACAAGTGCCCTGACTTCTGTTTGCTTGCCTTTCAGCTCATAAGCACACTTTGCACTTTCCCTTACCCCAGAGCTTTGTCTTCTCTAGTGTCAATAGTTTGGGGCTTGTTTGCAAGTTCTTTGTTTGGTCTCATTAGTCACTCCATGATTGTTCCGCACATCATTTTGTTCCTTTACAATTTAGGCTGGGTCGTTGTTTTTAATGACAAAACCTTTGTTGCTGGTGCACCGAAGTCTACTCTGAGCACAGAAAAACATGGAATGGCCACCAACAGATGCCCATCACCCTCCTCCAACCCAGAGGAAAAGTTCCTTCGAAACAAGTAGAAGCAAAACTAATGGTAATATTAAGCACTCTTCCTAGATTTGCCTCCACAGACCTCATGACAGTACCCTGCAGCTGTCACATTTAATGATGAGGGTCTGGTAGGTGAACACAGGCACGGAAGGAAATCTCCTTTATAATTCTTTGCCCCACGCGGCAGGCAGCCACAAGAGAGTTACCTGATGAAGACAGCATTAAATTAACGCTTCAGGGTTCAAGAATAATTCCACTTAAATCAGTGGGAATACCCTGACGTAAAATTGCCATAAGAATGGAAAAACAGATCTTCAAATTCTACCGTATAAGGCTTAAAAAAACCTGGAAGATGAAAACAGATTCTTTATAATCTAGAAATACACCTACTTTTCCCAAAAGTTTTTAAGTATCATCTGCAAAGACTTCTTGGCCCTGTTTTGCTTTTTCTTTCATAGCACTGGAATAAATCCCAAGGGATCCTTCTTCTGACATGACTAATTTTCAACAAATTGCACTGGTGCAATCGTCTTTGCTTTTGTACTTCCTCATTCTTGGAAAAAAAAAAAATTCTGGCTTGAATCCAACACTCAGAAGCACACTTTGTGGCAGACTGTCACTGTCACGTTACCTTCATATCTGAAGAATACTGTATACTGTTCCTGCCAATAATATTTGGCTTCCTTCACATGGAAAAATGTATATTGAAATAATTCAGCATTTTGCCACTGATTTCTGCTATTCAAGGGTTATTATGCTGACCACATCATCATCGTAACAACTGCTGAACAGCAGTGGAGTATGCGCTACGTCTAACAACTGCAGCTGGCTTTCTTATTTTTTTCTTCAGTAGGAAAATGTCCCCAACAATGAATTATTTTGTTTTGCAGTTTAAAAAATACATATATACTTTTACATAATTTGGAAGGTAGGCTAAAGAAATGTACTTTGCTCGAGAATAGGCTAGAACCATGACAATTCTTAGCTCCTACAGGATTTAATCACACACAAACACAGACCCATCTCCAAGAAAGCTCTTGAAATTTCCCCTTATTACAGACTTCCACTCTGTCAAAGGTGTGGATTTACCGGCAAGTCTCCATATAAGCCTTCATACTACAGATGAAACATCCTTGACTCAGGCACACCAGCTCTTCTGGATAAGTTTCAAAGTATTCTGTGTTCTGTAAGAGTATAGACTAAGGAACAGACACCTTAAATTGATACAAATATGCATGTGAAAATGCCTTTCATACCAAATCCCATGTTTCTTAATAGTTAAAAATATTGCCTTGGTAGATAAAATGCATAAAAAAGTGTAAAAAAAAAAATCAGATACACATCATGTGCATTCCTCACGAGCTTTTCTTTACTCTTTTGCATTTTCCATTTTTTTAACCATCTATTTTGCCATTGCTGGTTTTAGTTTTTGTTCAGTTGATTCAATCTCTATGTTATCATTTTAGCAGCAGTTAATTTTTTTGTCCAGTGCGCTTTTCATTTACTTCTTCAAATAAATCTGTTGAACAAAACCTTTTCTGCTCCAACACAGGCTGTTGTTCCCAATTGCTATTTGGATTTATCACTTCCATATGGGTTTTCTTTCTGTACACGGGTTTAAAGTTACCTGTCACTTCCAGCAAACTATTCAGTGAACAGGCTTTTCAAAAGATGATTACAGAGTAAGTTTAGTGATGGCAATATTGCAATGTAAGAAACTTCAATAAATTTAATCTATTACTGAGCATTTCAGATTCTTATCACGCCAAACAGACATAACTGGCAGTTGATGTGGTCCATGTAACATTGCACTGTCTAATCCACAACACAAAGGGTCTTTTCAGGATAATGAAGACAATTTCCAACTCAAAGTAAAATGCGTGTTTTAAATTTTATATTAAAATGTCAATTAATTAAACAGTATGAAAAAGGCAGAGCATACTTCATATAGCAAACCCCACATCCCTGAAAAGGCACTCTACTGAAGGATTACTAACTAGTCCTTACCACTCGTAGTAAAATTTAAGGACCAAAGCAAGTGAAACTATTTTTAGGAATTTTTGTAATCTACACAAATGAGAAACATGTTCTTAAAAGGAAAATGGCTCAGTCACGGGACTGTGATTATTGTAATAATTATAGAATCATAGAACAATGAAAGAAATTATCTCGAACAATAAAGGAAAAAACATCATAGGGGTATGCCAAAGGTATAGCAGCTGCATTGCAGCATAGAAGATTAATCTGTGTTTCCCAAATATCGCTCGGGAATTCCACGTGCCAATTATGCTTTATTACTTTTAGTAGTCCATTCTCATTTATTCCCAGGTGAATCATGCTAACAATTTATGCATGCACTCCTTATAAGCACCAGTGGGTGAGGAGAAAGATAATTTTAGTCTGAAGTCTGTAATTAAAAATATTGTGAAAGGTTTCTCCCCTTCAAACAGATTCCCATAAGGATCATCAAGTCCAACTCCCTGCTCCTCACGGGACTACCTAACACTAAACCGTATGACTAAGAATGTCATCCAGGTGCTCCTTGAGCCCTGACAGCCTT
>JAOBAS010000025.1:25575600-25594029 GCA_025311575.1 Elanoides forficatus
GGGCCATAATTTGGGAAGGGGACATTTCTGGTCTTACTCTGAGGCTTACAAACATCTTCCTTACGTCATAAAAATGAAGTTTCTATATGCTACCAAGTCACGGAAGTACAAGTTTACAGAAACATCTGGAAAATAAAGTGATATCTCATCGAGAGCAACCCAATACCTACTGCAACCTTGGAAGGAGACGCTGCTTCTAATAGAAACTCGATTTTAGATAGGCATTCCAGTGTAACGTTACAAGTATTTTACTGGCTCTGAATTTCAATTTTGATAAGCATTGTCTGAATGGAGGTCAGTATAAAATATCATTTATCCGTTTGGGAATCCAAAGGAAAGGGTGACAGACTGCACTGTATAAAACAATAAATTAGTTGGTGGTGTTAATTTTCCTCCACAAGTGGATGGTTATTCCACGTTGTAGAAAAGTGTATCGCTGTTAGAATACTTTGAAGCAGAAGCACCTCCCTGATCATTTTAATAACTTGTTCTGCTAATTCAAAAGTGCAGGAAAAAAGTCTCCTCTATCAATTATACAAATTTAAGGAAGTGGTCCCCACTTCTACTGCAGACTCCTAAACACTGAACTATCAGCAGAAAGATAAAACTGGAGATTATTTACCCAGTAAGGATACTATAAAATTGCTACAGCATTGTTTGGAAAAGCTTCACAGAAAAATGAGATTCCACGGAACAATAAAACAACATTAATAAAGTTAGTTTTTCCTCCAGAAAAACAGATATTACACACACTTCTAAGAGCTGTACAATAATTTGTTCAGAAAATGAGAGCTCATGTTACACTAACATCTATTTGTAAGTTTGTAGCCAAGTATTTTACAAAATACTACTCTAGAACATATAACTAGGTAAGTTACCGTTAGTTGTTATCACTTTTTAGCAAACAAAACTGAAATGGTGTGTTGTTTGGGGGTTTTTTTTGTCTTTTACCTTGAATGGATCATTCAGCCTACCTCAAATTAAATGCATAGGTGATGTTAACAAATGCTCAATAATAACGTACGGAAGAAATATTTATAACTACCAACTAATGCCTGAGAAAGTATCTTCCATGAGCATTTCTATTTCCCTCCTTATGTTATATTTCATCCAAGGCACACACTGAGCATTTCAAAAGATCATTCTTGAAAACTTCCAAAAATGTATGTTTGGTGCAGTAGTGACTTTTTGTAAACTATTCTCACTTGTTAAAACAGGATGCTTTCTCCTTGCTCCAGCAAAATCCACAGAACACAAACATAAAATAATTAAAATATGAAGAGTACTTAGCTTTACATAAATACACATCACTATTTTTAACAAGGAAACAGATGGAACCATGGTCTGCCATGGAAACAGATGAAACCTAGCATTATATTTGAAACGCATTCTGTATTAAGGGGTATGGTAGAGACCTCTTAAGACATAAATGACTTTCAAAGGCAACAATCAATTAAATGAAAGTCAAGCTTACTTTTTTCCTTGAGCTACACTATTTTCTCTGCATGGGTTAACAAAGCCATTACAGCAGCTTTTGGAATACTTACTTGTGATAGCTTTACAGAGGTTGCTGGATAACCTGCATTCTACATCTTGAAGACGGCACAAGTCATTCCTTCAGGTTTAAGATACGCCTTTTCTTAAAATCAGAACCTATTCTAACAAAACCCACTTGCAATTGTCACTGCAAAACTAATTCAATGTAATTACCACACCATGATGTTAGATTTGCAGAGATAGTTTTGACCAACTGCATATCACATTTTAAAAGACTCATTTCTAAGCAACTCTGATTTCAGATAATATAGCTCAGATCTTCAACAAGCTGGCTATTTACTTCTGTAACAACATGCATAGGAAGAGACTGAAAAGTACATACATATTATTGAAGTGCCATAGTAAGAGACTTCTAATAACCATTTTTTTTTTTTTTTAAATAAAACTGACATAAGTTTAAATAACTTATTAAAGTGCAAATACCTTCTTCAACTGCTGTTCCTTAAAGCACCGTACAGTCCTGGCTGGTTCAGAAATTAAGTTTTTATAGTTCTCACAGATACTGAGTCGGGATTGGGCCACTTGCATCGTGCCTTCTAAAAGTGATTTCCAAACTGAGTACATGCTCCTAAAATAATGAAACACAGAAAGGTTATGGGAAGGAAGAAAAGGAGGCCAGGTGATACACTGAAAATATGGGTTGGTTTACACAATAGCAGCACAATTCTTCAAAGGATTGCTTTTACAAATAAAGCTAAAGCACAGTCCTTCATGCTGATCTGGCAAATACCTGCACTTTCTACAAAAATTTTAACTGAAGTTTTACCAAAAGTAAAAATTTTCCTTCCTGTCCCTGCTTAGTGAGTGAATTTTTTGGCAATTTGAACCTGTTGCTCCGAAGGAACAGACCCTACAGAATCCAGCAGCCAAAGCCAGACATTTTTTGATAAGAACATGGATTTTATTATTTTGGGCATCTTGCAATCAAGCAAATAGTTCTAGACTGCTCATCAATTTTGCCTCAGCTACCTGTAGCTTCTTCATCATGCGTAACAGGCCAAAGGCAACAACTGTAGCTGTGTAGTGAGCTCTGCAGGGCCCCAATAATTTACAAAAGCTCAGAAGTGCCCAGGTCAGAAGGAGAAGGTGGAGCAGGGAAGAAGATGACAGAATGTCCCCTGCAGCTGGCAGAAAGGAAAGATTGCTGGAGCTTGCGGAGCCCAAGTACTTGGTGATAAGAAGGGAGGGGGTGGCAGGTATTTGGAGAAGACCTCTGGGCACCGTGGGTGTATCCAACAGCACGAAAGGTTTGCCAAGTGGGGAGTAAACTGCAGGTAGGAGGGGTCTGTGTGTTACAGGAGCATTTTATATACACTTAAGACTGATAATTCAGTTTATTCCTTCTCAGATACACAAGTGGTATGAAGGTGCTGAAAGTCCAAAACACAAATCTATCAACATTTTTTCCCTGTTTGAAATAAAACTTGTCAGAATACAAAGAACACATTAAAATAAAGTATCTTAAAACTTTTTCAAAATATTTAGGAGGTACTGTTCAAAGGTAGGAGGCTTTCAGCAACTGAGTCATTTCTGTTTTCATGTTATGATCCACCTTTCATGTTAATGAAACTAAGTTGTAAACAACTGTTACTTGCTTTGCGTCCTTGCTGTCAGATGTGATCTGTGATGGCCTCCTAAAAAGAAATTTGTTGCTGTCTTTTCCTGTGAAGAAATCCACACGCTTATTACTCTAACCTTAAAGCTATTTACTAAAATATGTATTCAGATACAAGCATTAATACCCAAACAGGGTGCACAATTGCAGTTGTTGTTCTGTCTTGCATTTTGTTTTTCCAATCTTCCTGAATTATTCAAGTAATAAACATCTATTTAAGACTAATCCCAGAATTTCAGGGGAAAACAAAGCTTAACTTTTAACTGGCAATGCTCTAAAACAAAGAAAAAAATAACTATCTACAGAAGAGCAGTATTTCATTGTCAAGTAAAATAATTATACAAATTGAAATTATAAAGACAGCTATTTCGAGATATCCAACTGTTAAATTACCTATAATCACTTCGTTCATCAGCTTTTATTCCAAGCCAGTCCTTCTTTAAGTATTGGCTAGCCAGCTTCTGAATGCTCTGTTAAAAGAAGGAAAAAAAGAAAGTTAAAAATAAGAGGTACCTAAAATAACATTTTTACTCCTGTATCAGACAAATTATAACCTGGCATATAAAGAAGCAATCAATCTACAGTATTAGCAAACTACTACATTGCAAGACTGTTATTTTTACCCCTTTTCATATTTTTGTTTGACTTAAGTTTCTGTTGAGGACAATTAATGAGTTTCATGTTAATATTTTACATCGGAGGGACTCTAGCCGAGATCTACACATGCACACCTCAGCTCTGAAAGTATTTCTGCACGTGACTAACCCCGGTGAGACCAACAGTACAGAAGATGTTTGAGCAGTGTGTGGCAGAATCAGAAGCAGGAATATCGTAAGAAAAATGTCTCAATTTGTCATAGCTGTAAGAATCGAAATTTTTATTTATCCGAATGAGGACATGGGCTTCTGAGAAGCAATGACATATCTGGTCATTTTTCTGCCCAAACTGAAACGCACAACTTTCATCATTCATGGTTGCACCGTTATCAGTGAATCAAAGAAGCTCTACTGCTCACAGGATCAGGCCTCTGCTCAGAGGATTACAACAGACTAGAGATTGAAAAATACAGCTCATTTTTAATTATTAATGTTAATTATGCTCTTTAGTCTCTACATTTCACTTTGCACCGTCTCAGAAAATCAATAACAACATTTTCTTATCCAAGCTCATAAAGCAGCAAAACTTAATTTGTAAACAATGCAAGGGAGGGGGAGTCGCTGTAGCACCAGTCCCTGCTTCAGCCTGTAATCTCATTTAACAGTCTATATCACTTATAACTTGAGTACCATCACATGGAAAAGAGGATGTATATTATCCAACTCATGGAGTCGGATAACGGGTTTATGAACACTGAGCAGCGTTCCTCCTTCTTCAAAAGGGCCATCAACAGAGATGCCCTCTCCAGCTTTTGTATAAAAGCCTACCTAGCAAAGAAGTGGGAGACCTGGGTTGAAATTCCCTTTCCAGTCAAGAAAAATCAAACCGGCAGATGCTGTCCAGAAGAGTGTATCCTGAGGAAAAGCCTGGATTGAGACTTCTTCGCATCCAACCCACTCAATGAGAGGCACGGTGCAGCATCATCTGTTTACATTTTCCATACTACATTTAAGATGCTACCACCCGCTAGGACAGCCTTTAAGTTCTCTCAGAGAAAAATATCAGAACTATCTCCAAAAGCACAACCAGATTTCATTCTTGTCTTACCAGCCCATCTGATGCTAAAATTTACTACCAAGCTTACAATCTCATTAACACTTTCACATAGAAAAATGTTAATTGTTGCTAATACATCATCAGTGGAAAACTTAGGCTCCCTCATATTAAATATATCTATTTCACCTTAGAGTCCAACTCCAACTGCTCTGAACCGATGTGCTGAGCTGGGTACCAGTTTTCAGTGTTAACGATGCTTCAGACAGGTTTATGCTAACAGTCCTTGTGAAGCCAATTTCTTAACACAAAAGTCATTAATAAGTGTCCCAATGTGCTGTTATTTCCCATTCCAAGCTTCCGCACCTTCCCAAGTTACCTTCCCCGATTTCCATTGCACTTTTTGCTCAGTTACAGGTCATTTTCAAATTCCTCATTGGTATTTCATTCTGACATGTTCATGTATACAGTCAGCAATACTTTCCACAGGTAAAGTTATGCCTGTAACCATAAATGCTTGCATTTCCATTGCAGTTTCTTCCATTTTTTTTTTTAAATGCACAAATTGCATTAGGTAGCTGTTAAAAATTCCAGATAAAAGGAAAAATAACATTTCCTTTAACTCTGGCAGAGGAATTTGTGATGATTTGGAACTTTATTAGGTACTCTCACCTAGTGCTATTTTCATGTTTCCACCCCTTCTGTATCAGACTCTACCTATGAGATCTGCCCCAAGATGCAAAACACTGACAAACACAAAACTAACTATGAAAAAAGCTCACTGGCAGTTGAGGGCAAGCTATGCCAAAATTCAAGATGCAAAAAAGCCACAACAGGGATAGGTAAAGCCATTTTTGCACACAGAAACCTTATTACTGATGTCAGCAAATCAACTATAAAACTAGTGTGATTACATGAGCTTAGCCATTTATTGCCAAACTGAACAAGCTCGCCACCGAAATCAATGAAATATTGACGAGAGGGCTCCAGCTGCATGTCAAAGGTGTCTGATCATTTAGTATTCATTCATGAAAACTGATAAACCAAGCGTTGGCATTTCACACAAAACTGCTGCCGGCGAACATCTAGTTTTTAATTAGACCAGTACAGTAGGTTTGCTTTCTTAAAATTTATGCTGAATGTAACTTTTTTGTATGACATCCTCCTTGTTCTGCTCTCAATAACACTTCTTGTTTTGCTCTTACCGAAACAAAGATACCACTGTCGGGCTCAAGCAGGGAAGTCAACTGGTTGTTTAACCTTTGGCATCGCCCAACTTCACCCACAGCCTAGGAGCGGGCTTGTTTTTTCCTCAGAGGTGCACACTGATCACGTTTACCAGGCTTGAGATCATTATATTTAAACACAAGAATAAACTTGTAGCGAGGCAAGAACAGAAGTCCATGCAGAATGCTCTCCTGATTTCAATATTGTTTGATGGCACATTTCCTTAATATTTATTTAAAAGTAACTTTAGAGAATGGGATAGAGCTTCACTGAGTAAAGGCACTATCAAAAATTACAATGTAAATCCCCATCCAAAGTTGAGTGAAATCCGTAAAACCTCTCCTTCCTCTCAGCTTCACTGGGCTACAGACAGTCGGAGTGTCACGACTTAAACTCCTGTCCAGGAGAAGCAATATCGCGAGGTCGGTGCATCTGCACCCCCAGCTGCCGTGCGGCTCGTGAGCCCCGTGTCCCAGCGTGCTGGGCACCTCCACGTACCGAGCAAAGGCACGGGCCTGCCTTCAAAACCTTCGATATCTGAAGAAATACTAAAACCATTTTTAGTATAAATAAAACCATACTTCACCAAAACTACAAAAACAGTCTGCTCTGAAGGCTGTCAAACAAGGTTTTTTGATTTAATTTTTTCCACTTCATTCTATGGTGTATATCATTGACTTCGAAAAAAGATCAGTTAATTATTTTTGAATGGTAATGACAATTGACTTCTTTTAAAGCACACTATTTTTAATCAATAATTATTGACATGAAAGGTCAAAAATGTCTGAAATCCCCTGCAAGCACTGTGCAACCTCTGCTCACCCTTTGTCAAAAGAAAGGTACTTGGTGACTTCGCTTGTACATGTTATTAACAAATTACGCAGGATTTAGAAACAGCAAATATACAATAGTGTAAACAGACTGGCTGTCACATAAACCCAATTTTAACTCATCTGAAGAAGATGCATATCCTTCCTCCACGTCTTGGTTTTCCCTTCCTCCCCCCATTAAAATGCATGTTATATCTCTATGCTACAAACACATTAATATTACACATTCATGGGTACTTCAACTGTTTGCAAATCTGCCTAACAGATGGATGGATGGGACATAAAATTGTGTCAATCAATCATCCAAGGAATCAACACCTATAAATGAAATTCTGCTGAACGGGAAGGCCATCCAAAAATCAGCACAGTTTCACGTATGCTCACATTCATATTTCCTCGTGCTGCAGCTCCTATTTGATGTTCCCTATTACCAGATCTTACCCTCAGGTCTATTTATTGGTATTTTCTAATAAAGCCAGTTGTGACAGATACTGAGGGAGGAAAAAAAAAATATTTAAAAATGCTGCAATACTAACAGAAAGTAATTACCACCAGAAAAGGAAAGATGTCCCAAATTAAAAGATCATTGATAGAAAAGTATGTGTCTTTTTTAAGAGATATAGGAATGATGCTTTTCAAAGAAAAGAAATTTAAAAAGAAATTTATCTGCAATAATTGAGAGGTCCTGATGACAGCCAGGTCCCCTAAAACCTATTCTTGATTGCAGAAAGCATAGCAGACACTAGCCGATGTAACACTGCATTTTGGATAATATCTATCAACCAGACAAATGCAGTGCTCTTTTTCATTTAGGTGGTTTCAATATCTTGCATCATTTTGATCACTTCTCTTTATCAGAGCAGAATCCATCAACCAACCCCTTATAACTTCCATTTCTACAAATAAATCTACATTCTGCTATTACTCTTGCATTAAAAAGGAACCTTGAATTGAGGATAGTGAAATACTGTCCTCTGAGTAATCTCTAATACTCAGCGATCCAAGGAACTCCAACATAGGCTGTAAGCAAATGGCCCAAATAATCCCTCTGAGTGGGAAAAAGGAAACGGATGGCAGAAAAAGCCCAGCCAGAAGGTAAGGCCTTAGGCACACACTAAACCTGAGACTGGCAGATGAGAAGGGCATATGGACAGCAGCTGCTGTGACAAGCCTATGACTGAAAAGCTTCCTCCAGCCAGGCCGTTTGCAGCGCTGGCTGGACCTCGAAACAGCCAGCGACAGAGAAGATACAAAGGAATATTAAAGCAGGAGAAAAGGGGCGAGTTCCTACCTGAAGCCAAGTGCAAGCCGGGAAGATGATGTCCTGTATGTTTAATATTTGTTAGCTACTACATGATGCTAATACACTATTATTCTAGTTTGAAGAGCAACTTTCCAAGCACTGATCACTGACAAGAGACAAAAAATAATGCTTTTTTTTTTCCTTCTTCCCCCACGGATGCATGCAAGGCAATTTGCTTGACTGATCCTCGAGATCACTGCCTATGATTATGTGCCACAGCAACAGCTTTCTGACATTATTTCGTTTACTAAGTGACATTACTTTGTTTGCTAAGTACTCTTCTGGCAGACAGACACTGCACGAGGGAAAGGTTTTTAGCATCTCTTTACTTGACGACTTCTCTGGGAGGAATGAAGTTACTCGCAGTTCAACTGACTTCACAGAAGTTTGGAAGCCAGTTGTACTATTCAACACCTGCAAATTAAGGCTCTCTAATAGCAGCAAGAAAAAGTAATAGTTTTGTTATGTATAAACTCTTATTATCAGACCAATCCATTGCTTATGCATGAGTGAGCTTTGTTCTGTTTTGTTTTTAAATGAAAAAATATGTTCAATAATGTTGGACCATTATTATTGTGATTTGCATGTAAGATGGAAAATTTTAGTTTATTTCAGTACTTCTGGTTCTTAAAAAATAAAATTGAGTTACACTAAGACTTTCTTGCCGTTGTAAAAACAGCAGTTGACTGATATCAGATATTTTTTAAATCACATTTTTAGTTATAGGAGAGTAAGAATGGCTGAGAATTAAGAGAAACTGCCATATACAGAGAATCCTCCAAAATGAGAAGAAAAACACCCCACAGAACCGAGCTATGTGAGATTTCTCCATTTTGAAGAATGCTTCTACTACAAAAATGAGAAAAATTAGATGCATCCAAAAAAGACATTTCAGATGCTTGTGCTTCCCCAATGTTCTCAGATTCTTTTCTTAAATCAGTAAGATTTTACATGACTTAAGCTAGCTCAATGAGTCTGACTCACTGAAACATCGAAATACTTAGTGCCAAAAATTTTGTAGACAGCTTTATCCATCATACAGATGTTTTTTTCACAAGCTTTAAGAGTAACTTGAAACGTATTTTACGCTGTTGCCAACCTCTTCAAAACATTTGGACAGGGAGAAGGGAATGTGTGGGAGCGGAAAACACAATGCAGTCTGTGTGGTGAGAAGAGGACTCCAGCTCCTGAATACAGAACAATTTAGTCTCAATATTAAATTCCAAGATAGTTATTAAGTGTTCACAGAGATTATTTAAAGTAGTATTTTATTTACTAGAGCTAGATTGAATAAAACCTTTAATGGTTTAATGAGAATGAACTCGGTTCAGCACAGACTCAATTCAGGGATCCCACGCAGGATGTGACTTAGTCCACTTTACATTTTAAGCTGACAACAAAAACACTGTCAGGCACAATTATTTTGCTCAGAGGTTACACAGGGCCTTAGGCAACGAGACCATGACTAAAGTGCTGCTGCAGCACAAATAAAAATGAAAACAAACCACAAAACAGGCAGCACATGGACTTCTACAGCACATCCTAATACTTTCTAAAAGGCACAGATCAAAACTATGCTGGGACTGTTTATCTGCATTGCCTTTAATACGGTTAAACGACTGATAAAAGAAGTTTCCGTGTGCCTGCAGCATCAATTGTAAAACTCCCCAGAAATATTATGAAAGGCTGGTTATCTGCTGTAAAGCTCCATCTCTAATCATGTTGCTTCTCCTTCCCAGAGATGGGGTACTCCTTCCTACCATTACACGATTCCAGTTCCAGAAAATACCGAGTTTCATTCTTTCATTCGCAATTTCTTTCCAAGCTGCTCCATTTCTCATTTTTTTAATATTTGAAGCATGACAAGAAGGCAAAGGAAAACAAAGGGGAAAGCTGAAAAATTAATTTCTAGCAGTTAAATATCACTTAGAGTACTCTTGCAATCAGGTTTAACAAAGGAACTGTCAAATCTCTTATCCTTCACGGGTTTTGTTAATTTGTTAGGTTAAAGTTAAAGAGTTAAAACCATCACTTCACTGGAAGCATGTCAATTCTTTCCAAAACATCTTGCTCCTGGAGTTTATCATTACTTTCTATATTCAGTCCTTAAAAGGGATAAAAAACCCACGAAACAAACCCCCAAGAACTGCTTAGTCCACTTGTAGAAGGAGTATCCGTGGGATCTTACAGAAAGGAAAGGCAGAAGGCCATCTACGGGACAGTCCACCAGGTTCAAAGGGGAATGATCCCACACCAGTGAAGACCATTCGGGAAAGATCGTGGAATCTTATCCCAATCCCTAACTATTTTTATTCTAATGTGGCTAATATCACTTACTTCAATTTGCAGCACATTATGCAGCAGATAAACCAAAAAAATTACAACAGTCTTTTTAGTGTTTCAAGACTTCCTTAATGCTTTAGAGTAAACATGTGCCTCTTCATTCAAATTTAAATTTTTCAGTCTTAATTTGTAACTTGCTTATTTTCTTCACCCTTGATTTTCACTGCTCTCCTCTGGCCTCTCTCCAGTTGGTCCAAATCTTCCTTGAAATGTAGCAGATAAAACTTGAAAGACAGTATGCTGATTTTTCAAGCTGATTTTGAACTTCAATACTGTTGGCAGACACACCTGCCGCGCATCCTGAGTCAGTATCAGAAAATTTAATAAGCATACATCCTATTCCCTCCTCCAGGCTATTAATGATAACGCTGACTACTACCAGATTAAGGACAGGCCCTAAGAAACCTCATTCATTTTAGCAAAGAACCATTTGATATCTAAATGATTTTCCAAATGTTTTTCATCACTGTTTTGTCATTTTATCCAGACCACGCTTCCCTAGCATGCATTTTAGACCACCACATGAAAGCATCAATAACCTCCCTAAAGTTAAGACAGCCAGCACCTTCTGTATTTACAGACCTGATACCCTGCAACAGCAAGAAAGAAGTCAAAACATTACACCAAACTGGTGTTAAGCAGTTTTTCTTACCACTACTATTTGTTGCTGCAATGCTTTTCTAGGAATTTAAACTAACCTGAACGATACATAACTTCACTCTTCCTCCATCAGCACTCCTTTTTAAAAAAACTGGCACCAAGTTTTCCCCTTTTTTCAAAGGTTTAACAAAGTTTTCAAAGACAACACTCACAGCTTTAAGACGGGAAATTATCGGAGGCTAAATCCTCTGCAACCAAGCTGACTGCACCTAGAGCCAATTCAGACTTATTCATCAAAATATCCTCTAACCTATTATATTCCTGATCTTTCATCAGGCCAAGATAGATATATAACCTAGGATTAATATGAGCCAATCTACTAACAGTGCTCTACTTCACTTGGCAGAAAATAAAAGTCGGAAGTTTCTTTATCTGTGTATCTCCATTATTAAGATCATCTTGACAGATTAGTTAAACAAATTTTAAGTAATAAACCCATACTTTACTAAGCTTCAAACTGTTTGCTTTTTCTCCAAGTTCTCCTGCCTTTGGCTTCCAAATTCTAGGATTTTAGGCACTCAAAAAAATAACTGTCATCTTCATGATGTGGCACCATGTCCATAACTAAATTGCAGATCCTTCCAACTCTGAGCAAGTTACAAACTAGAATAAAACCAATTACAATGACCAAGTTAAGTATTCATCTATATAAATTATTTTCACTTTCTAAATTATATATTTTAAATTGCTAAACTAGAGATATGCTGCCATTCAGAAACATTCCAGGTTATTTTTAAGGCCTTTTGCTAAATTACTCAAAAAAAAAAGTATATGTTGATGCAAAACTGTCTTACTGCACGATCCAGTGACTATTTCAACATGTTTTCTCTTCTGAACCCAAACTGTAGGGTTGCCTGACTGGTATTGAGAGCCAGCTTCAAGTTTAGGGACTCTCTTCTTGCAGACACAGCAATTTCTAGCTCCGCAACCTGTGAGGAGGTACATGCGTATGCCAAGCAAACAGACATCCCCCATCTCCTCGAGACACCAACAGAAGCAGAAGCAGGCTGAGTAAAATTACCCTGCAGTCTTTGAGTTTGAAATGTGGGAAACTGCTAAATTTTTTTTTTAGCCTTCAAAATATAAGTAGCTTGAGTTTAGACCATATACAATTACTCTTCCCTGTACTTGCAATAACTTTTTCTAGATTGTGAAGCTGTTCTTCATAAACCTAAATACAGAGTCCTTTTTCATAGCTAGCTTTCTTAAAGTCCCTATGAAACTGCTAGAAAACCTCAGGAAAGGGCAGAGCCTTAGATTACATTAAACAAATTCAGAAGGTTCCCACCACATCACTTTTCTGTGTAGCTGAAAGCAGATTAGCAGCTCTGGAGAAGAAATTTGTTTGCCTTTTGGTTCCAAAGTCTATGCTTCTGGAGCAAATCCCCACTCCTAATAGATAAACCAAAGTCCCGTATAGTATTACTGAATGGGGTACCATTGCTTTACACAGTTTCTTATAAAGTAGATCTCTTTTCCATCATACTGCGCTAGATAATACAATTTTTGGCTGAGTTCATTTTACACTTTTAAGTAAACTTTTAGCAACCTTTGGACCTTGACTAGCACATCAGAAATTAAAGCCTCTGAAACCCATTTAGTATTCCATGAACATCCAGCATAGAGAATGACTGATGAGATTTTGTTAGATGAACTGCTTTCTATCAGCGAGTGTTAGAAAGTGTCAGGTGCCACGCTGCAACAGAAAGGCCTGCAGAACCCCGTATCTTGTAGATGGAAGATATTTTCCCTTCAGAGCCCGCAAAGCAGAAGTAACAAGTGCCGGCACCATAATTTAACTGATCCCCGACAAAGAGGAAGAGTGCACTTTTTTCCATTCCCCGCTTCTCAACCAGTGTTTGGGAGGAACGTGCCAAGATGCCAGCAGAGAAGTGCTACCAGCTCTGCTCTCACAGCCAGCCGTCGCGGACGGCTGCGACTCCTGCAGTCACTCACAACTCTTCAAATTACTCAAGATCTTCTCAAGGCTCATAGCTGGGAATCAAGAGGGCACAAAACACCATTCCCTCGCTCTAAGTTTTGAGGCGCGCGCCATATAAAACTGGTATTAAAAGACTGACGGGAATAAAGTCATGGCTAAACATCTGGTTTTCTCCATTTACAGGTCTGATTGCTAGCGTTAATTCAAAGTAAAGTTTCTCAGGACACAGCATCTTCACCTATGTAAAATATAATCCAAACACCACGTTTATAAGTAAAAAAGCAGTTGTATCATTCACTCAAAAGAAGAACTACTTTCACACTTACTGGACCTAGCAGTCTCCCTTGCTCTCTGTGAAACAAATGCCACATCCTTCCTCTGTCTCAAACAAGCCGTTTGCACAAACCTTATCTGAGCAAGCACTGCCTGCGGAGGAGGAGATGGGAGAGATCTGTATCACTTTCTGCCCATCATTTTCTGCTGTTTTAAAGGATACAAGCCAAAAGCACCTCTTTAATACGACTTTGAAGGCACTTGATGTGGGGTTTCAACTAGCGCTGCTGTCAGGCAGAGTTATTTTTCTTCTCTGCACAACTTTCTGTTTGAACTGCTGAGAAATATCACTTGCAACAAGTACAAAACTGACTCTACGGGCTCCTGAAATGCTGACTGTCTCTTCCCCCACCCAAGTGAGAGCTCCATGGTGGTGGAGAGACAGACAAGGATCATGGTCTGGTGCTGCGGGAAAAAGCAAAGCACCAATTAGACCACAAAAAAAGAAGCAACATGTTCCCAAATTCTCACCTTCCCCATAATTATCTCCGCAAGTTCTATTTTGCTCAGTGAGACCATAACCTGGCACTTTCCAGTTTTTAATGTGTGAGGATTTAGTGTAGTGTTAAATTCCAAATTTCCTGTAATTCAGATCTTGGGTGGCTGATGAAGTATAGCAACAATTTCATCCTTTACAGTATATTTGGCTGGAGAACAAGGTGATAACCGCTCCTCTACAAAACAGAAGAATCAGGACAGGATCGTAGGCAAAGACTGAACTAGGGATAAAAACTCAACGTTAACTAGTTCACTTGCCTGATGGAAGAATTTGAAAGAGGAACACCTTTATCGTCCTTTCAGTGAAACAGCTCTAACAGCACTGATCCGCACCACTGAACACCTCTGCATGAGCGCTTTCAACACCACCACTGGAACCAGTTTCTGATTCAAGACATTTGTTAAAGAACGTAGCAAAAAAGTTGACATAGCTCAGTACCCTCCCAAATTTGATAACCCATTCATGCAGCTCTCCTGCCCTTCATAACTTCAACTTGCCATAGTCAACACTTGCTATTTTTTTCCTTCTACAAAGGCAAATGCTTTCTTTACCCCCACCCCAAAAAAGAAAAAAGAAGGAAAAAAAATAATAGAAGACTTATTTAGAATCTAACAAAATCCTTTTTGGAGAAGACTGGTCAAGCAATGCTGCTGGCTGATGCTGACTCTTAAGCCTGGTTTATAAAGGAACCTGAAAATCCAAACTTGTGCTTCCAAAATAGTGCTTACTGCTTGATGGCAGAGAAGCAGCTGAAAACAGGATAAGCACATTCTCTTGCACACACTGCAACTTCAAATGTGTTTTCTGAAGCAACTTAATGGTTGAGTCAATTCTGTAGCGATTTTCTGGGAGATGAAAGGATGCTCAATTCATGCAGATGTGCAGAAAAATTAAGCAAAAGAAGAGAACCATACAAGAATAAAAACACTGGGACACTGGATGGGACACTAAAAACACAGCAAGTAAGTCATAGTAGAATATAACATTACAGAATGTATATTATTTTCTTACATAATTACATTCAAGTGTAGAAAGATATAAAAAGAAAGTGTAAATTGAGAACACAGGCTGGTAATTATCTGAAAATATGATGATAAAATTACATGCTGGATCAATCATCCACAAAGACAGATTAAGTGACAATAAAAACAAGACTCTTCAAAATTAGGGATTTACAGAGACTGCAAGAAAGGGGATTTTAAGAAAACTTGAAAAACACATATGACATCAAAAGTAGTATGTTAACTGATGAAGTTCAGTTAAGGAAAACACCACAGTCCAATTTTACTTCCACTTGATCACAAGGTTATAAAACACATGTAGCTGAATTCTGACGTGGTGAAATACAGAGTTTCAGGAAAGAATTAAATAAATGAGAAGTTCAAATTAAAACCAGCATTAAAAGCCTGCAAGTGCAGTATCACAGAAAGATTAAAATATTCTAATAACTGCAGTCACTGTTTGAGACTATTAATGAAATGCAGAATGATGAACTAAGCAGCATAAGAACCTTACCAAAATTAAACGCGTTAATCTTCAGTTTATTTAAAGAAAACAGATGTATATGGAAAGAGCATGTGATTAAGAACAATAGTTTAAGAGACTCAGGACAGGAGACAGAGGGGATGATAATATCTGTTAAAACTAAATATTTATGCTACCAAATAGAGCTGAAACCCACCAAAGAATCAGCAGCTACAAATTAAAGAAAGTAAATGTACAGCAATAGGCAATTTCAGTTATCTGATACACTTACTAAAAAAACCCTCACGAATATTAACATATAAGAGCATGGTAGACACAAGTTAAGCACGACAGTGTCTCTCAGTGAAAGCCAAAACATATTAAGAATTGTTCTTGAAAACACTTTAATTCAATAGCTGCCACTGATATAATTTAATATTAATGGTCAGCTAGAAAATATTTAGTAGACTGCCAGAAGAAGTTACAGGAATGTGTATTGGGGTAAAGACAAAACAGAGTATTTACTAAGATCAACAAGGAGGATAAAAAAATGTAGATAACCTCAGTGAAGATCATACGGAGATATTTCTATAAATTCAGGAGCATAACTACGCCAAGAAGAGTTCTTTGGCTTTATCAATAGTAGCAACAGCATCTCAGCCACCAAACTGGCTTATAAAGCTACACAACTCATCTCTTGAATCTGAAACGTTACTGTATTTTCTAAGAAACTGCAAATAAATCCATCCCAGCCTCACAGATTCAGCTTCCATGCTAAGGCTACTTTTTGCCCGCAGGCAAGCACCACTCACTACAGATCAATTCACTTGCATAACTGTCCCTCGATAACGTGCGGTAGAGCTGAGTTTTGGATGCTTTGGCAAGAGGTGACATTTTGAAGAAATTAGGAGTACAGAGGAATACACAAGTTGGAGTTATTTATTAGCTGCCATGCAGGAATATAGACTTGGCATCTCTTAACCTAACTCACGTTAATCTAGTTTAAGGTAACAAATTTACTGAAATATCCCATGTACACACAAACCAACATACTGTGTAACCTTAACATATTTGTTTGCTTTAAAGTTACTTTGAACTAGTTCAAAAAGCACTGAAACATTAGAAGAGCTAAAAAGACAGCGTATACGAATGTCTGAGTAAAACAAAGACTGCTTAGTGACCTCTCTGTCTTGTTTCAGAGACAGACTGCTACTGAAAATTGTATTTAAGACTTTACAAGTCAGCCACAGAGCCTGGAATTGTAAAATTATGGTTCTCTCATCCTTATTCTGTGACTTTGCATTTATACATATATATAAGCCATAAATATGTGTAGGTTTTTTTTAAATAATGCCATTCATGAGAATTCAATTTTTGAATATTTAGTATTTTGAAAATGCATAATAATTGGAAATACTAGCATTTAATGTCATGGATATATCAGCATTGTAAGGAATCACAGAAGGTAAGGAACTGCAAAACATTTCTGGCAGCTATTCCTTCCAAGTTATTAGAGCTCTCGGTGAATCTGAACGCTCATCTATAATATAATACGCATTTCTTAAAAGATTCTGTATTTTATTGCACTAGAAGCTGACTGCAAAACATTACTTCTTTCCATTCTCCATCTGCAGGGGAATACATCCTACATTCACTTTCTTCCACATCGTAAAAAAACATTTCTGAATTTGTTTTATTCTCTGAAGTGCCATTACCAGCCATTTCTGAAGTTGCTTCGTGTTATTCATTGTCAGTGTCTTCGCAACTGAGCAGGTCGGCATTTTCTATTCTGTGGGAACTTCTTAATTAAAGGTTCACATGATTACAAAGCGTTGACACAGCTCCATGTTTTATGTAGCACAAAGCTTTTTTTTTTTTCATCCTAAACCAGCTGGAAAATAACTATTAAATTTGTTGGGCTTCACATAATATTTATTGATCAGTTCATAACAACTGAAATGTTACTATTCTGAAGTTTATCACACTAGAGTGTCAAAATTAATTTTGCATTTGGTAATTAGCTTCCAAGCTTGTTATATCTTCAGAATATGGAACTTGCAATTAGGTAATCTTTTACATTCAAATTCTGTAAGTCAGTTTTCAACATTAGTTTAAATGTGTACATCATATTGGGGGGGAACACAATAATCTGCCTGAAAACACAATGCCATATATTTAATGAATTTGGTATTTGGTGTATTTTGGTATGTCTGGCAAAGTTTACATGAACAAATTTTGCTCTTGAAATCATTATCATCACTATTCAGACTTCACAGTTTTCTTGGTGGTTTGTTTTTTTTTACTAATATTTCTTGTCCATTCTGCTTCAAGTTTTCTTTTTAGACAGCTAACCTTGAAAGTGTACTTTTAGCATTGTTGAAATCTTACATCCACCAACACAAGATGATGATGATGATAAAAAAATTGGGCAGAGCCAGTCTGATTCTACAGCTATATATATTTATAAACTTATGTAGTTTGGGTCTAACTGAGCAAAGCACCTTTTCCTCAAGTATCTTAGAAAACACATACTTGCATGAAAAATGGATCACCTAATTCTACATTCACGCACTGCAGGTATTACTGGTACCCCCATCCCACCACACCACAACACTGCCTCAAGCTGCCCCACAACCATCACAAATGGTCTAACCGATTAATGCAGTTTTCTCCAAGAAATTTTTATTTTCTGTAACAGTGTCCTTGATGCCAGATCTCTTTTAGGTTTGGGGAGTATTTCACATGTTCTCATTAAAAAAGGAGTATCCTGATAAGGACAAATGACAATGTTTACTATGAAATATAGACACTAAATACAAACATTTATATAGAACCACAGAATCACAGGATGGTTTGGGTTGGAAGGGATCTTAAAGATCACCTAGTTCCAACCCCCCTGCCACGGGCAGGGACACCTTCCACCAGCCTTCCAGGTTGCTCCAAGCCCCATCCAACCTGGCCTTGAACACTGCCAGGGATGGGGCAGCCACAGCCTCTCTGGGCAAC
>JAOBAS010000025.1:25627299-25637948 GCA_025311575.1 Elanoides forficatus
GAAGAAACAAATAATTTAAGTTCACTGGTGAACAAAACAGGCTACTGACCAGTCAACCTACGGCTGCTCCTTGTTTGTCCCCAGGTCAGGGACCCACCCTTAAAGTCTACAATCTCTTCCTGCTCTCCCTAAGGCCACAGTAACCTTCTGTATCCTCTGGGCTGAAAAAAACCCCAAACATTCTGTCCAGACTAGAGGGAATGAACTAATAGAAAGCTGCTTGTCCGATTTTCAAGGCGGGTACCTCAACTTTATTTTACTGATGCCCCAGGGGTTAGCTAGATGCTGAGTCAGAGGGAAGACTTCATTTCGCCCTGGAATTTTTTTATTCCAAGCCTGTCATAAGGCTGTGTTTGTCAAGCTGTGGTTGTTTTGCCACGTGGGATTTCTGAATCAATTCAGGTGACCTGCGTTCAATGCTGAAATGGTTGCCTTTACAGAGCTCTCTAGCACCTTCCCCCCAGCCTCACAGATGTTGCTCTTCCTGTGTAGCGTCTGCCATCCTCCTGCTCTTACAGTTAATACTGCAGCATTGCAATAAAACAATGTATTTTCAAAACAGAAGTACCTTACCTAGCACCTTACTTTTCTTTCTTGAAAGATTCTACTTTTACTGCAGGTTGAGCAATTTGATTTTCAAGAAAGTTGCCCACAATCTACTAAAGCACATCTTACCTCCTTTTGATATGCCAGCACTGGTACTTTACAAATACTTGTACAGGAGTCCTCCTCCATAAACCTCAAAGCATTTTACACAGCAAAGGAAGAAAAATTATTGGAATTCTACTGCTGAAGCAAAAGTTGCATTAATTGCCAAAAGCATCTGTTAAAAAAAAAAATTTTTTTTTTTTGGTTGTTTTTTAAAAGACCAAGGATCTAGTTCCCATTGTATCAAAAAGACCAGTATTATGTTGGCTAAAATTCACTCAATTTCTCTAATTCTTTATTAGGGAAATACTACCACCTTTCCAGTCTTCACAGTACAAGGATCAATCAGTTAACATTTGCAAAGCATTGGACTACATGTTAAAGAACAGCAAAGAAAAAAATATTAGCCATAGCACAAGTTAGTAAGATGTGGTGGGAAATCTCTAACCCTTAGAATTTTAATCCACTGAAAAATTGTTAAAAAGGCCACTATATCTTAAGTAAAGCAGCCTAACATCCTTGTCAGAAGGTGGTAAAGCAAACTGTCAGCTTCTATCTTCTGATTTTAAACAATGGAAAACAAATACAGTAAGGAAAAAAAACTGGGCACAGCAATATTTATGGGCACAGGAGCCCATAAATATTATTTACATCTATAAAATAAATTATACATTATCTTTATACATATAAGCACACACAATAAATAATGTATATACACGCACATGTTATATATACACAAGAATTGCCATTGGAATATTGCACATTTTCATCACTTCTCTAGAAAACAGGTATTCACATGTTCTGATGTCTTTAAAGAAGTGTTTTTTCAAGTGTGGTGAGATACTCACAGGGTGAGGAGAAGCTGGTAAAGGCAATCATACTATCTGCTTACATCCACCTTTCCTCTTGCCTTTACTGCTCCTCTCTCCCCTCCACTTCCCCTCGCTCCATCTGCTGCTCTGACAGGCTGCTTTCTCCTTTGGCATTAATTTAATCTTATTTTAAGGCTCCTCTCCTGATTATTGTCATTGATATAAACAACATCAACGGACACACTTGCACTTCACTCAGCTGCCGATAGGAATGTGTGAATAAACACTATGCTACCTTTTATTTCTCCATATTTTAAAATGTTTCAGATGTATCAAGTTTCTCCTTGCAACAGACACAGCAATCAACACCAAGTAACCTGTCCACTCTCTCCAGATCACAGATAAGGTAGCTATTTTTACTGAGCACGCACATCTCTTCAATGCTAATTTGACCTCCAGAAGAAACAGATGGGAAAAAAAAATCATAACAATTACTGCTTTTTTAAAAAAACTGAACAGAAACTTCTACTTGCACCTCTGTTCAAATTTAAAGCTCTTGTAAGAAAGACCATTCTGTGAGCTGCACCTTTTTTCTACATTATCAATACCTTCAGTTGAGGTATTACAGTTAGCAACTAATTAACATGCACTGAAATGAGTAGCACCTTTCACAGCTCCATCTCTTTGAGGTTACTTGCAGACCCAAAGAGATACACCACGTTGATTGCCTACAGTCACATTTTACTCTGAAACAATGACAGCTAAATATCAGGCAAAAACAAAGCATGACAAAACATGACAAGGAAGGTCATCTGTGTGTTCCCAGCAAGCAACACAAGACTGTGAAAGACTGCTGTTGAGTTAAAAGTGTTAAACAATAACAAAAAGTACAGCAGAGATGTAATTACTATCTGAAAATAAATAAATAAATAAAACACCCACACCATTTTACCTATTTAACGTGCTAGGTAAAACAGTTTTTTACTAGGTAGCAGCAAAAGCACACATTCACTCACCAAGTTCTACTTTCACATAACAAGAGTATCCTTAGCCACTGATTTCAGCTAGCTTATTAATCAAGGAGAATAGCTAATAACACAAAATTGCAATTTAAATGCTATTACAAGGAATACTGTTAATGGGAAATGAGAGCCTTTCTACACTCTGAATTCTGAATATTAAGGTAAGCCTTTAGGCATATATTAGATAATGCAGTACCGTAAATACAAATGAAATAGCTCAGTGCATATTCACGACAGCTCTAAAAGGACTGCAGAACTGCAGTACCAGGGCTGATACATCAAGTACTTCTTCCATTTATACTATGGCGCAGCCTAGAAAAGCCAGTAAAGAACCCACTGGAGGCAGACAACAAGCAGAAAAACAGGTCGAAAAAACTTTGATGGCAACAGGTACAATACAGTGAAAAGAGTCAGTAAAAAAAACCCCTCCCTTGATAAAATAAGACATAAGGCAATTTACATACAAATCCTGTAATTCATCACATACATTCAAGCCACTTACCATGTAATTAGGGATAAATTATAAACACTGAACCATGGTGTTTCACTAGCATTTGTACAGGTTCTCCTTCTCCAAACAAAAGCACTCTGTGTATAGAAACTTGGCACCCAAGTGCAGTGCATCAGCATACAAGTTTTTTGAAACCAACAAAGCATTCAGTTCTAGGGAACTTCTTTTCACTGTCCATCCTTCCACTCTTTTTTTTTTTTTAGCTTGCCAAAAAAGTCATAAATTAGAATATTCTGAGTTCCCTAAGGTAACAAAAGGCATTTGGACAGAATCTGTGAAAAGATTTAGAAATGTGGCTTCGGAAACTAACTACTGAGAATTCCCAGTTCCCTTTATAACTAGTTTAAAAGGAATATCCCACTGTTGATGAATACAACTTCACATTTATTTTGATTACAATTTCTTTCACCAAAAGACTTTATGTGAAATTTTATTACCATCTCAAAAATAGAAATCCTTTTACAGGCCCAAGAAGAAACATCCCACATTGTTCTTGAACTGCACACTTATCAGCAAACCAAGGAAGCGATCCCACAAGACTTCATTCATATAAGCAGCCATTCAGTGAATCTCAAATGATGCAGCTGTATTGCTGGAAAGTTGGGGTTTTTTAAATGCAAGTATCTGAAAGCCTCAGTTGTTAAGACTGAGCCTTCTGAATCTGAGAATGTAATTATTTTTCCAACTTATCAAGACTATTCCCTAAATGCAGAGACTGTTGTAAGTGCCTCTGCATATAAAAAACTGTCCCAGGGTAGAATGGATAAATGCATTAAGAACTGATCTTAAATTCTCTATGTCATTACAAAAATCACTAAAGAATACATACTTTTAATGGAAGGTTCATGAGACATATATCAGTTCTGTCACTGAAAAGTTACTATATTTAATCAAATTAACTGCAACTGACAATGTGATCAATGCACGCTAACGTAAATTCACATACAATGAAAGAATTGGAGCGCCAATAACTGCAGACCCTTATAACACTATTTTGAGCGTTTCAAAGTCAGGACAAATTTCATTTGACTTAGAAAGCTTTTTCAGCTGAGTTTTTGGCTGAGACTACATGCAGAAAGTCTAGGACTAGAAAACATTTACATTGCAGATACAGAAATCCTCTTTCATAAACTGACAGTAATGTCTGGCCCACAGAAAACATTTGTTCTCTATATACTCGTGGGTGATGCAGCACTGATGACTAAAAGGATGCTTAACGCAACAGCCTACAAACTACATTTGGAAACACCCTAGTGACAGCTTGTGTTTTCACATTTCACTCCTGTCACCGCCCCAACATCAACAATTGTAACATCAGGCACATCTCCAGTTGTATTTATTGAATATTGAGCTCCACAAGCTTCCTCACTTATATTTTGTTCTACCTTTAATCTATTTTAAATAAATGAATGTAGTTTTAATCTGTTGGACTTGGACTTAGGCTCCAAGAGCCTTTACTGTAAATTAAGCAGGCAGCTGCCCCTTACTAGATACTTTTTAATTTTGCAACAAGGGAGAAAAATCAATCCTCCCTCCTTTCTCACAAACAAATCAAAATTCACTCCACTCCCTATCACAAGCATGAGCCCAAATCTGGCTGCTTTTATTTCAGATGAATGGGAAGCTGCTCTTACTTAAGAATGCGAATGTAAATTTATTTTGGACTGAGTACACCAGAACACACTTCCTTTCCCTCTAATTGACCTGATTTTACTTTTTACTCAGGTTTCACACTAACTTCTGAGAAAACCTCAAAGAGTTGACTGACTTTATAACAATTTGAAAAAAATGTTAAAAATGTCTTCTGTAGCCGAGAACTTCCTCAAGTCAAAATGTCCATGAAAACACAGAATGGGTCTAAGTCCTGGATAGGTCAAACTGTCTGATTCAGAACTTTAACAGGTACTTTCATAGTAAGCAACTTACAGAAAGGATAACCGAAAAAACATACACTGTAGAAAATTTGCTAATGAATAACTTGCCTCAAGAGAACAATGCCCTAGACATCAAAATTATTCCAGAACCTACCTGTGCATATTCTTTCTCAATTGCAGCTCTTTTCTGACTGAATGCTCTGAAAAAGGAAAAAAAATAAATCCATTAATACATACAGCAAAACACTATAAATTCAATAATTTACTTAAAAGGATTTTCTACTAGAGAGTTTTTACAGTTAAATGAGCAATAAAAAAGCAAAACTGTTTGACAACTGTATATCAGTAGCCTAGCAACTAGTGCATGTGGACTTCACATGTGATGTTCAAATTTCCAAGTTTCATTGGACAAACTCAGTTCCCAGGACTACCAGTGTAAATACCATTTACTTCATTAAAGGCTCATCAGCTTTCCACTGGTATAGCCTAGAGAAGAATTTGGTAGCACAGAACAAAATTTGGCTTTATGCATCTAGATGGACTTACTTACTATTTTTTATTTTTTTTTTAGAAAAAGTAAAGTAACAGCAACTGAACATGCTAGATTCATAGTTGCAGTCACAAGACTAACAGCCTTTCTTTAAACCCATGCTGTCCCACAGCAATATACTGATTTACCCATTAATGTAGCTATATCGCATTAGACCCACTTAACTCGGTGCCAATCATAGCATGTCATTCCACATTAACATCAGTGCTGTACTCTCATGTAGGGGCTCAAGATGTACCATCTCAATGTATTTTAAAATAGAGGTTTCAACACTATCACCGTTACAACAGGAAGAAGGTTCAAAGACCTAGATGTGTCAAGGCTCTTTTTTCAATAGCTTAAGCTATTCCCTCTTTAGCACTTGAGCAGTGAAAGCAGAGTAATTTTCTTCAAGCTATACTACAAACTACCAAGCTTAAGGCTACGCCATCAGCAAAAGAAAATCTAATTCTATTTAAATTAGTTACACAATAATTATGGTGACACGTTAATAAAAAAAACCTCAGGAACATCCTATAATAAGGTTAACTCAATAAACACAAACAAAAGGAGCTCTGAACAGGCTCTTTCTACTCCTGTCTACTCCATTTCACCCATGAAGAGCATCCACACGCTGATAGGGCTCAGTCTCCTCAACGGGATCTAAAACAAAAGTCTAAATGCATCGTGATTGCTTAAAATTCTTTCCAGATTAATGATAACCCTGAAGATCTGGCCATATTCCAACTCAAATAATTGCATCCCATCTTCCTAAATCCCCCTTGTGTAGCTCAGGTGGGTACAGAGGGCTGTATGACTGTGCCACATGAAACACCTCTGTATGAACAGGTAAAATTGTCCGAGATGCCTGTAAATGAATCTACTTTGTAAAGTATTCAAGATATTTCATCTAATATTACAAAACAATTTCTTTTAGGCTCTCCTGTTCCAAAGTCCAATATCCCAGTCAGTGTAGCAAACATCTAAAAACCGCACATGCTATCCTTCTAAAAGATCTTACTTTTCTTTTAAAGTATAAATAACTGCAGAAGTAACTACTAGGAATAACTGAAGTGTGTTACCAATATTGAAAAAGTAAAAGAAAACAAGCAGCTGCCTTTGAAACGTAAATCTGGGAAGACTTTAGGCAAAGACAGTTATTTTCCAATTCTCAGCTATCTTATTTGAAAATATATAATCAGAGAAATGTTAAAGATACTCAGTTTACACAAAACTTGGATATGGAGCTGTGTATTTCACCTTGAGGTTTCTTCCCCCATACAAAACAAATTCCAATTAAACTAATTGCATAACAATTGTGACAAGCTAGAAGCCTAAGATATGCCCTAAAAACCTTCTACATTAAAAGGTTTACACTAGAGAAAAAAACCAAACTCATTCAACTGGCCCTAGTATAGAATTACAAAATACCATGCAAACCAAATTTACTCACAAAACCAACAGAAATCTTGGATTTGGAATGACTGCAAGCTCCAGCATGAAGAAAACGTATTGTACAGTAGCACCTCCATGAATTAGAAACATTTTAGAGTAGTTCTAGATTTTTTTTCTGCACATAATTCAATTTATACAATACTTGAATTTGTGTTTGATCTGTGTGTTGGTGAATGAAGTAAATGGTAAGTACTGAAAGACCAGCAGGATCAGCCGCCTGTATTCCTTGAAGTTGGTGTTCTCTGCTGCTTTGTGACTGCATTTCCCTCAATTAGTCAAACGCTAAGCTGTTTTTAACCTCAGGACAGTTTATACAGGAATCCCTTTATGACAACCATAAATATTTTACAAAATATGACAAAATATGAGACTCAAGTAGACAAATTTCCCAGGAGAAAATTATTTGGAGCACAGGGAAAAAAAAAAAAAAGTCTGACTAATAAATGCATCACAGTTTCTTAACTTGGGAAACCTGAAAACTTTCATGTGTGTATCTTGATTTATGTGCAAAGCTGGGACATTCTTAACCTTATTGTCATTCAAGATGGAATTTCAAGTTCATTCATATACAGAAACATTTGATTCCATAAGCTAATAAAATGTTCTCTAACTGTTACTGAAAAGTTTTTAAAAAAATGAATTAGTAGGTCTGCAAGAAGGCAGGAACATTATTTAGGGTTTCTTTAAACTAGGAAGTATTAATATCTTCTATTACATCTTTTTCTCAAATTAACCATGAAGTGCAAGAACCACCTAGAACTGCACGCCTTAAAAAGTATCCTAGCTTTTGTTTCTGGACAGTAATTCCTAAATATCATCTCTATCTTGCAAACATTGATTCATGCAATACGCTTACTCCCTTTGCCCCACTAAAAATCATTCAAAAGCATTTAAAGTTGACAGTTTAAAAAGAGGATGAGAAAGAATAAATACAAAGAAATTCAACACTTGGTGCATACAGTCAATGTACGACCATTTTTCATTTTAAGTATGATACTTGCCACAATCCTCACACTGCAGGAAAATCCTGACTTAAGTCTCAAAAAAAAGAAAGCCAATTAAAAAAAAAAAAAAAATTACGCCCACCATCAGGACAAGCCACCGCCATTTATAAAAAACGCTATTTTATTACATGTCGAGAGTGTGACCAGGCGCCTGTCTTTAAAAGAGCCTGCTGCTAGGGAAGACTGCTGCAAGCCCGAAGGAAAAGTCACACTCAGAAAAGTTACTTCAGTGGTTCCAACATACATCATTTAACATCAAGAGGCAATGCCAGCCACCCACAGCATTTCCTCAGACGCCGCTGCCTACAGCCCCTTCCAAGGTTTACGGCTCCGTATGACTAGAATGAACCTAATCCTGGAGGGATTATGAAGGAATGTTCTTTCCAAAGCACAAACAGCTTGAGAAGCTCTGCAGAGAAGGTTTGTCTTCCTTTGAAATGTCAGCAATTGGCAAAGTCTGGTCAAAAACAGAGCAGTGGGGTTAGAGAACAGTTGCTCCTATTGTCCTTAGGACAATAAGGACTAAATGTGGGGTTGGAAAGGACTTCTCTTTCAGACCCAAAACTAATAACAATATCTGAAGAAGAGGAAGGTGGAGATTTTTCTGCTGCGTGGCAGGACTTTGCCCACCTACATGTTCTCCTTACATTCCTCATTGGGCTTCTGACCTGGGATAACACACGCCAAGGTGCACCACAAGGCTGAGCTAGTCGCTTTGGTTCCCGAGAAAGAAAATTCTTTGGTCTTAATTCATAGGACTTTATGTGATGAAAAATATCTGGATGAAACGTAATAATCTGTGCTATTAAAGAAATTAGATTATGCAATCTAACTTTCCCTTGGGCTCTGTGAAACAGTGGAACTGTAAGGGAGCAGCAGAAAGAAAACTGTACTTGCTGTCATCCCCGCTTTGCCAATACTACTTTTACTAGTGCTAAACCCTCACTGTCACTGCAAATTCCCAAACACAAACTCCAGCAACTGCCAGGTATTTAAATTACTCATATCAATTTAAGGTAAACAGATGCTATGAAATATTCAGGTATATTTTTAATTTTTCGTTGTAAATAAGTGTAAGAATGTGAATTAAGGAGTCAGGTCAGTGGAGAATGATACTTCAAGAACTCTTCCTATAGAGACACAGGAGAAACAGACGGGCTCTACTGAGTACATGGATGTCCACTCAGGTTGGAAATGTCTAAAGCTCCAACGTTCATGAAAAACCAGTATGTTACAGCTTGCACAGTAAAAACAGTTAAGCACAGTGACACCCTGAAAATCAGAAAGTGAATTACTCTCTGTATTAAAAAAATAGTTTAACTGTATCTAGAGTGCTACGCAAAAATGTAAACAGACACTTCATGTACAGGTCTCTTGAATAAAAGAAGGGGCTAAATTTGCATAGGTGAATGTATTTCCATTTAAAGGCTGAGAAATTCAGCAATGAGCCAAGCAAGGAGCTGAATCACATTTGGAATGAGTCCCTGCACAAGATCACGATAATGGTCAAAAAACAGATGTATTAACTGGCGAACTGGTACAACTCACCTAGCACTAGCAGTTTATGTTAATACAATTTTTTGGCTATGGAGATTCAGAGAAATTGTTCAGAAATTTTAATTTTAAAAATGTCAAACCTTACATTTTGTACAACTATGCAAAGCACCAGAAAATGTAGAAATTGGTATCACAGCTGAAACATTCAAAAGTGTTAGTCTAAAGAAATGCACCTGTTTTAACTGCCCTTGACCTCAGAGAGTCCCCAGCTGCTACAATAACAAAAGCAAGGAGCAGCAAATGAGAAAATAACATGCTCAGCTCTACGGAGACTCGATTTCCCAGATCAGCAGAACACAGAGCAACAGAATTGACACTTTCAGTGCCTTCTATCTGAAAGATGATGAGGGGAGGTGGGAATTACACATGCACACACTGCATGGTGATGGTAACTCTCCAAAACCTTGTTTTAAACCTTTCAATACAGACTACCGTATCCCTAACAGAATCGAACCAATAAAGTCAGTATCATTTTCTCTTTGCTTTACCAACCGTGGATCTCCCCAAGTCAACAAAAAGTGAAACCCACATTAAGTGATGCAGATACAGATCAATAAAGTAGATCCGTAAAACAGCAATACAATGAGAAAAGGAATGGAAAAAAAGGTGGAGGAATAAAAGATTTTCCATTGTTTTGATTTTATGGGGGTAGTAAGGCAATTCCAAAATTCAGTTTAAAAATTAATTCATCCCATCAAAAATTCCTGAAGTAAATCTACTTAGGAATGGTAGAGCACATTGCAACTGACTTTAAACTGATTCAACCTACCAACACTCAAGGAGGTGAATCAGTGAATTATGAAACACCCAAAAATTTCCAGCTTCCCAAAAAGTACATCAGGAATTATTCATGACATCTAGAACACATGCCAGTGGAAAATTATGACTTTGCAACTTCTGCTTAAAATGTACACTGGTAGCACAAACATTCAGTGTGCAATGATGTCCAAAGTAATACTATACTGATTTTCTTTTTTAAGATGGAAGTATACGCTCACTCCAAAACTTTCCATTTAAAAGGAGGGGAAAGGAGGAGGAAAAGGGAAAAAGAGAAAAGAAAAAGGAGAGGGGGGGGGCAACCCCAGAAAACTTAAAAGCCAGTATTATATATCAAGGTAAAATTACACAGCTGGCTTTGTTCATTCTTTTTGTCCCATTCAGAGACAAAAATCACTACTGAACAAATCTCTAACCACCTGTCTAACAGTGAATACATGCATAAACACAGTCTTAGCCC
>JAOBAS010000025.1:25642969-25655929 GCA_025311575.1 Elanoides forficatus
CCCATAGGCAAGGTGAAGTTTTGCCTTAATCAGCACATGTAAAAGAATTAACTTTTTTATTACAACTCTTTCTACTCTCAGACCACCTGAGAGTCATTTGCAACCAAAGATATCTCACCAGGGAGGGCACTGCCCCCAATCACTTTCTGGCTAGCTGGATTCAATCTAAACATCCCTGTATTTCAGTCAAACCAACGTTGCCTCCCTAAGACTAGATCTCACGCCCTCGCTCTCGCAAAAAGGCAACTGAAGAAATTAAGAAGCTGTAAATAAGTAGAAACTCACTTCCATTTCATTTAAGACCATACTCTCAACTGCCACAGAGTACTTCAGCTTCCTTTCCAGCCATTTCAGGGGGAAAAAAAAAAAAAGAAAAAAAATCACCAGATGCTATGTTACAGCAAATAGCCTTTATGTTTGGTTTTAAAAATAACAAACTCTCTTTTTTTCAATGATTTTATATCACCTGAATGTAACAGATCTCTTCTTAGAAAGGTGACTATTTTATATGCACAGTTACCTTCCAGATTTATCTGACAAAGAATAAGCAATTCACCAGTATTTTTATCTAGAAGAAAAAGTCTGGATCCCTCAGTGCATACACTTCCTATTCCATGTCAGGTTTGAATAGTATCAGCAGTACTACTATTGTCTTTCCTGCTGAAGACTTTGTTTCATCTATTAAATAAACTCTAGAATAAGTTGCTGTACTGTGTTGAGCATTTAATAGCACTGGTCAAACACAGTTCTGCTGCTTAGATTTTGGGTTGGTTTTATTTGTCTGGTCTCCAGCTAAACCTCCCATCTCATACATTAGCACAAGATCATCATCCATGCCCTTCTGCATGGAGATACGTATGTGCAATCTTTCCCTCAGGTCTTGTAGAAAGATGTTCATCAACATTCATATCAGAGCATTATCATGGCTCTTCTTTCCAAATTGTACGTTAAGCACATAAGTCTAGGTAAAGATTTCGCCTGCAAAGACTGAGAGGAAATAAATTAAAAATGTTGAGTGCTGCAGTCTCTTCCCTAGAGACCATCACTAGGCTGCCTCCCCTCTTGCCTCTGAAAATGTCTTGCTGCTACCATTCTCATAGCACCTCCTTTACTACCCTTCATGTCCCTGACCAGCTGTAGGTGTAACTGATACTGCCCTTCAGCAGTCAAGCAAAGCTTTGGAGTATTCTCCTCCTTTACTGCCCACCGTTTTCACCTGTTGTATGCTGTCCTTTAGCTCCTTGCTCAGTCCTGAGGGGCTTCTGCTGAAATTCCTGATCTTTGCACACAAGGCGATGGTTTGCTCCTTAGCTTTCTGGACGTCTTCCCCAGAAAAACTAAGCTGAAACCATCAACCCAGACATACTTCCCCTTCCTGGCTGCTTCCCAGGAGATTCTGCCCACCAACTGCATGAAGAAGCTGAATTCCGCTCTCATGACAGTGTGCCTCCAGGTCCTGAAGTCAATTTGTGGTCACAGAAACCCAAGCTGCCACTAGTCGGGACAGGACTCCTAAGAGCAAGTTACGAGTACCAGCCTTCCTCCCATGACAGGTGTGGACAATTTGCAGTTCTTATACCACAACCATTTCAATGCAGTGTGAATGTGGCCTCCAGGCCAAGACCTTTAACGAGCATTCTAATACGATCATTGCTGGGTAGGCCAAGTTCCCATCAGCTGTGAAAGCACACAAGCCAGAAGAGCAAACTCAAAACCACCCTCACAAGGTCACCCACAGCCTAAACTTTTGCCAACAGTGAAGCTCTATGACCAACCACAAGAAGCCAGTGACATTTCCTGCTTGCGAATCAACTTGAGGTCTGCCTGATCTCAGCAGATGTGTGAAGGACATCTTTACAACTCTTAAAGCACAAATATTTCTAACATCAAGAAACTCTTTGCTTGCTGAGTCAAGAAATTCAGTTATCCTCTCTGTAGGGCACTGTTCTTGCAGCTCATTGGCAAGTCATCCCTCTCTTTTTCTACTTACCTCAGTGTACTTCTCCAGTTCTGGCAAGTATTAAAAAAAAAAAAAAAGTGGGCTTCTTTGAAACTTGATTTTAATATACATACTCTCTGTAATATCTCCTCTTTAGTCTTAATCTTAAAATAGTCAGCTCTTCTGAATACAGTTTCATAAGTTCCTGCAGAAAGGTATTAATTGACAATTCAAACATCCTGTAACGTATCAGAGCTCTTCTCTCCTTTATAAATTCCTTACCACAACACACATCACTTTCAAACAGTAGTCTTCCCCAAGCAAATAAAAGCTACAATATCCACCCCATCCCTTTTATAGCCGAGTACACAGTAATCCCTTGTTGATTCAGCTACTACGGAACATTTTACTACCCTGAGTGGTCCTGTTACATCTTTCCACCCCTACACTGCTACACAGGATTTACAGTAACTCACCAACTGTGTCTGATTCAGCATCTCGGTGCTGCAATTACAAGTACATTCTTCCTGCCACTAAAACTAATCATCTCAGGCAGCTTTGCTACGATTTGTCCCTTGGAATGTTTACTCTTTAAATATCCACTTATTCTCAACTAAGATAAACTACACTAAAGGAAAATTCTCTTGAATATAAACAGAGGCATTAAAGCAGAAAACATTCCAGCCAATTTGCAGAAAATCTGCTTGTAACTTAAATCAGCATATAGCAAACTATATAACAAAGGTCCTCCTCAATCAAGGAATCAAAGTTGTGCATGGTATCTTTGTGTCAAAAGCAGTCTTCTGCCTTTCCTGCTGGGATTCATCTACAACTCTTTTACTACAGTTTTCACACACAATTTTCAGGATCTAGATCATCCTCTTGCCTTCCCCTCAAGCAACTCTCTGAAATGGAAATAAAAGATTTTTTATGCATTGATTCCAGAGGAATTAGAAAAACCCAGAAGAGAGGTAGAGCTAGAAATTATCTGCCCCTGCTCAGTTATCACCGAACCCCATCCTTCACACTAAGTATAGCTGTTTCTAAACACTGCTACAGGCCTTTATCTTCATTCTTCTGGACACAGGAGAAGCTTATTCTAATTTGGACCCAGAGGTAACTAAACCACAGAAGAATTAACCTCATATACAAGAAGCAAGTGGCGGCATGCTTCCAAGCCTGAATTTCTCTCAACATTTTTATTATGAAACAGGTCTTAGCAAATAATGGAAGTTACTTGGTTTTCTCTGTCTTCTGTAGCTAGAAATCCTCCAACTGACCCTAGGCTCTTAGCTCTTGGGTACTGCCACCCACACCATCACAAAATTCAAGACCCTCAGCTCTGTTATTACCTTTCAGTCATTGGATTGGCACACAGGCTTAAAAAACGATCAACTTGTATTTTTGGCAATCTACACACTACTGTTCCTCTAATCCCACTCAATTCAAAAAGAATAAAAACCCAATTTGCCTTCCATGCCCACGGACAGAGAGCAGATAAATGAGATCTTGCATTAAAACACAAAATTCAGACAGTTTAACTTTGAATTTCTTGACTTCAAAAGTTCTTGCACATGAATGATTTCCTGCTGTTTAAAAAATATCCCTCCCTAAAAAGCCCATTTATATTTGAAAGAGTATGTTGCTTATTCAGAATAGTTTAACAGATGTGCTTAAAATCTACAACTTCCCCATCAAATGTGTTATGAAGTCACCATTTTTACCAGGACATTTAGAGGTCAATCACAACTGGCATAGGCCAGTGGGTGCAAGTTTAGGTGCTCTTTATAAACGCACATAACATACATCTTGGTAACATTTATAACACAAGCTTTTTAATGCCGTATGTAAAACACACTCAGTAAAAGTTACCCGATTTAAACAAAAATTTTAACACATATGCAAAATACTTAGTGTGACATTACAGACCCACAAACAAACTGGAGTTTAAACAGGAGCTGTTTGTGATTTTTATCAGCACAAGCTTCCAATTAATCAGAAGCTTCTCCTTCATAAACCTATCAAGAATGACAAAGCAATTTTCTCCCAACTTTCAGTTTTGAGTATGCTTCTGAACCAAGATTTTATCCATCATTTAAAATGTTCTAATTCACACAACCTATGATAAACAACTCTCTCATAAACCATGAAATATCTTTACCTCGTGCCTGAACAATGACCCTCTAGCAATGCACAGAAAAAATTTCCAGACAACACTGAACAGCGAGCAATGTACTCACCATAAATCACATTACTGTACAGTTTGGGATTAGGATGAGTTGCCACTAGCAACAAAGCCAAAAAAAAAAAAAAAAACCAAAAAATCAATTCTGTCACTATATATAGAGAATTCTTGTAACCTCAAACGTAGTCAATGGTTTCAGCAATTTGTCTCAGAAAAGTATTAGCAGTCCAGCATGTGATCAGAGAAACATGACATGCAGACACAAAACAATGCTAAAACAATAGAGCTTTCCCTTTGGTAGAACAAAAAAGAAAACAAAAAGAACAACCAGAAAGCTGCTGGTAAGCGTGAACATTTCATTCACCGTTTTCAAAATAAAAGCACGCCATCTTTACAGCATTAGCATTTACAACAAATATGAAGATTAGTTTTAGAGCTTAAGTGTATTTAAAATGATCACTAAGCACTCTTTGTTTTCAATAGGAAACTAAGCAAACAACAGGGAAAGATACAATTTAGACAAATACAAAGCTTTTTTATAGCTTACCCAAATCCAATTCATCATATTCAAGACATTTCCTATTTAGAAAAAAAAAACCCTAGCATAATTCAGACAGTCTACTAGGAGTTTTTAGAAAACAGGAATATGAGGAGTTTCTTTGATCCCATTTGCTTAACAGGTCTCTGAAGAAGCCAAGACACATTTCATCATTCAAGCTTTCATCCTGGAACTGCAAAATGTTTTGTAGCAGGCAACAACCACCTTAAGAGTTTTTATCTTACTTATTTGTCACATTCTAGGAATCTTGACGGTGCCACCCAAGTTTATTACAAAGATTTTTATTCTTTCTTTACCTGTATTTTTAATACAGGCAATTCATTTTTAAATGATGCCCTTCACAAGGTTTCATTGTCACTAACATTGACATAAGTCAAATTCTGTATTTTAATGTATTTGACAAGTAATAATAATTACCATGGTTTTTTTCTTCACAGCACAATTGCCCTGTCTTATAAGAATACGGTATATGGACTGTTATTTTTTAAGTCAATAAAATTTAATAGTTCACTGAAAATATGCAGTCCCATTTCTAAAACGTATCTGTAGGCAATATTCACACGCTACTTGCGCCCCAGTCATACCACTCTGTGTGCTAACCCATTTGTACCTTCACAAAAAGCTGTTGTTGCTTAAGAAACAGCAGCTATTTGTTGCACGTCTCTCCTAGACACTACCGCACGTACAACAGTCGTCGTGAAAAGCACCCACACCTCTGCCACTTCAGTGCAAAGTCTCATAACTTTGCCAAAGAAAGTGGGTTTAAGATGTTTAAGGATGGTTGACATCCCACAAGCCAGGTGAACCAACCTAACTGCCTGCCCCCAGCTGGATACACTACTCTGTACACCGATGTCATAACAAGACAGCACATTCCTGCTCACCATGTAGCTTTCTGTAAACAATACTGCTCACAGTTTTCCTTCAAAGGATATTTAAGCCTGCCCATACCTTGGATGCAGGAATCAGATCCGTCAGTCACCAAGAACTGCAAAATGCACGCTTCCTCCCACCATCATCTTCTCATTTCCCTGCCAGAATAATTCAATGCTACATTGCTATTACATGTTGTGGTCCACATACTATGGAAAAACAACTAGACCTACCACCACAAATGCCTGTTTTAAATAAGCATTGGAAAGGTTGCTCAGCTCCCCACTATTCAGCTCATGTACGTTATTGCTGGGCCAGATGGGACTCAGAGTAAGCAAAAGGAGAAACACTGAGACAGAATTATGCTTTCTGAATTTGGTGTTGTTGTTGAAATAATGAGAAAAGGAGTGGAGGCAGCTAAAAGAAAGAATCCTAGCATTTTCTTACTAATGCCACTTGCCACCAGGCCTGGCAGGGCATTGCCTATCCTGGAACTGTTTCTTTTCCAGTTCAGGTCACCTCCTTTTCTGGAATGGTGGCATTCCTTACCTCTGCCCCATTTCACCTGGGAAAGTTCTTCTGAGTACAACCAGTCATTTCCAATTCTGCTTTGATCAGTCCCTACCCCAGGGAAAGAGAAGCCAGAGTCCCACGCTCTCCTTTTTCCAAAAAGCAGAAACTTAAGTCTACTGCCAACAAGCCTCCTGGTAAAGATATTTGAAAGAGTACAAGAAGTCTTTCTTCTTGCCACTGGCTTTCCTTGATCTTTCTTACTACCTGCAGTAGCATCAGCTGCTACGAACACCTTGGAACAGGAAGCCCAACAGAGGATAATCCTCCCCACAGGCAAACATAGCTCAGGTGCTTAACTGAGAATTAAGAATCAGTTTTCAATATAACTATATCGGAAATTCATTTATGAAAACAGCACTTCTTTGGGGCAGGGCAGGGGGGAGCATCATACAGTCAGACTATTTCTCCTGAATGAAAAGCTACAGTAAAATCAGAACATAGTTCCTAATACAGGTTGCCTCTGCACTGGCAGTTCTCCAGCACAGCTACATGAAGATAAGGCAGAACATGTCTCAAACATCTAGCTAGCTATGTCAACAAAACAGGGCCCAGGCCTACTCTAGAATAATATTGAACTAACCTACTAAATTTAGAAAGAAAGAAAAATTCAAAACTTCAACAGAAAAACTTCTAAAGCAGGGAGATCGTTTGCTCACTTGAGAGTAGAAAAGTGTTTGGATGCATCTGGACTCACAATAACATGTCTTTGGCTGAAAAGATCTGGTCTTGGTTATTAACTGGACAGCAGCATTGCAGTGCACCTTCATGTGAAGGACTTGGCATTAATCAGCTCCAGCAAGCAGAGAACATCAAAGCACCCCTGCTAAGTAAACCGAACTTTTCAGGGAAGACCAAATCTCAACACACTCCACAGCCTAAGCCTGGGGTGTTTAAAAGACTACCCCAAACTCCAGAACAAAGACCACCGTCGACAGTCACATTCCTCTGGCACAGCAGAACTCTGCAGCAGTAGTAAACCTTGGCTGCAGGACACAGAACGCAACTTGGTCAGAAGTCCAAGTCTCCCCAGGAAATCAGGAATAACAACATCACCATCCCTGATTTCAAGTAAAAGAAACATACCTTCACTGCCACTTGTACTCATGCACATTTGTAAAGATGAAAAGGAAGAGAGCAATCTCTTACCAAAAGAAAAGGGAGCGCAAACAGGAAGCATGTGCCGAAGAAAGAATTAAAAAACATTTTTATCAGGCTTCAGCAACACACTGGATGACACTCAAACTCTTTATGTAGATTTTTTTTTTTTTTTACTGTTTCTTGAGTACCTAATGTCCAGTAACTGCTACAGAAGCAATAGAAACATAGAGGATTTAATTCCCCTGGCATTAGAGATAGTCAGGTCACTTCTCCCCCAGCAACAGACAAGATGAATACCAACTTCAACAAGTCTTTGGATACTGGCATCAAAATTTTGCAGATTTACAAGTGAAAGACTCATGTAATGACAAAGATTGTTTCACCTCCTCAGCAGAAAAGCCTAAGCTTCAAGTGCTTAGCAAAACTAGAGTATATGGCTTGCTTTGTTTTCTACACAACTGATTAGCTCACAGCAACTAAATGAATTCTGCTTTCACACAGATTAACAGAAAAACAGATTAACATTTTTTAAAGTTTGGGGTTTTGTTGGTTTGGGTTTTTTTAACCTATTTGAACATAAGGTACATAATTTAACCTCTGCATACATTTCGATAGATCAGAAGTTTTTAGGCATGCTACCCTGAAAGCCTGCACATCGGTCACTGCATCACAACAAGTGCTTCTGCACTTTTACACAGCAAGTAAAAGTGTAACATCAAACAGATGCAGCAAGACCAACTGCTGCATGCAATTTCATTCCCTCACCTAAGTTGAAAACAGCTGATTCTGTCAAGGCAATAGCTGCAGCACAGAATGAAGGTGTGGCAGAGTTTGAAATTCTTACTGGTTAGATATCCCAAGGGAGATACCTAGGAGGCACATCTATTTTTAAAGAGCACCTATGTATTCTGGTATTGCCAGTATAGTGAATTAACTTAAGTTTATCACCTTACAACAATACCACAGGAGCTGGTGAAATAAATTTATTAGAATTCAAAGGTCTGGGCTGTGTTATGACTTGTTAAAAAACCAACCTTGTGATCGTCCCCTCTTAATTCGTTTCTTCTCTTTCTTGTAATTCGTCTGGAACTGGATCCTGAAAGTAATACTAGCATTCCCAGAAATGGCTTCGTTTCCTCCAACTATACAAACATACAAATGCTGTAGCAGAACTTGTACCGAAAATGTGAACACTTGACCTGTATACCATGCCTCTTGCACAACTATGTGGACTAACAGCATTGAGAAGAAGAGGGGAAGAATGAGAAGGTAAAGAGGAAATTCAAAAGCAGGACCTACTTCTAATCAGGTGTTACTAGGCAGCTATATTTACTTGTCCTCTTACTTAGTCAGCTTAGATCACACAGAGATAATTAGAAACAATCACACAAAACCAATTAACATGAAAGAAAACTTAATAAACAAGCACATTAAAATCACATGTAAAGCCGCTGCCATCTATGCCCTTTTCCACTAGTGGCAACACAGCTGAAAAAGAGCAAAGTACATTTAGAGATAAGATAGGCTAACACTAGGCAGGGTAGACACCAACAGTATGAAAAGCAGCTGCTAGAAATCAAGACACTGTAATACTGCCTGTTATTGCCTTTCTGAATTTTTTTTTTTAATTCACAAGTCATTCTAGCCTCTCTCCTCTGTCTCTGTCTGGTTTTAGGATGGACAGACATTGATTTTTAGATCAAATATTAATAGAAATTCAGCAGCCTGACCTATGGTAATGTTGCAAGATAGAGATTCACAATTATGTCAAGAGAATACAACTATTTTACCATGCTGCTGAAAGTCTGAAAAATGTTTGGGTCAATTTCATTTTTTTAAAAATTCTGGCCCTCATCTCTGTCATTCTCAAACTCTGAATTAAAACCAAAGTACTTCCACCTTTTATACCTTTAGAAAATAATTTTAAGTAATTTCTCAAAATTCCAGCCTTTCCATTGTCAGGAATGTCTCACAAAATGTAAAATTTCATTTATTCTTATATTCAAACATCTTTAAAAGCACTTTTGATCTGATATCATCTTAGAGTATCATACCCTTAAGAAAAATTGTGGCTTGTTTGGGTTTTTTGCCTCCTCCCTTTTTTTCTCCTCTCCAAATATGCATACAGAATATGGCAGAGCCAAAAAAATAGCTTACTTATGCTCAGTATTGTATGTATTTAAACATGGTCACAAGTGCCAAAATTTTCTTCACTAACACTGGCTCGCATCTGGCACACAAGCTAGAAATAACTATACTTAGTGGCTTTACCACCATAAATCTTCAAAAGTCTTCTGCATGGCTGAGCTCTTCTCATAAAATTAGACACCAACGCGTTTTGTCTTTCTCATTAAAAGGATGCTTGCCGGAGAAAGCGCAGGAGGATAGAGAAGTGTGAACAACCTTCTTGGAGCCACTGGAGATCGGACGTAACCACATTCTCACAGGCACAAAGAAAGGAATACGTAAAATAACTCAAAAGACTGTTACAAGGAACATCTCCGAACACTAAGAACTTTAAAAATCTAAGAATAGAATCTACATGTTTACAACAGCACACAGGAAAAAAACCTAGGTTTCAACAGATTTATGGGGGTTTTTTTTACTTTCACTCTCTTTCCTCAAGTATTAATTGGAAATACTGTGTTTATTTCAGAAATAAACACAACCAAACACTACAAACATCTATTCAATAAAAAGCCTCCAACTTAATGTATTCCTACTATGCATTTTGGAAAAAAATGTTATTAACATTTTAAAACCTACTACAAAAAACAAACAGAAAAACACTACTTTGAGCTATTATAAACCAGTTTCATTTACTGCGAATACTTGACTGAAATAACTTTGGTTTGATTAGGTTTTGCCCTTTTTTGAAAACATGAATGCAAAACACCTTTTTTGTGTGCTTTCCTACTGCAGAAAGCAACTAAGAATATTAAACAAGCTCACTGACTTTACTAAGACAAAAAAAAAAAAATCAGATGCATACTCATCAAAAAATGAAAATCAACTGCTATACAAGATAACAGCTAGGTTAAAAGTCCACTAGGAGCACGAGAAGCTGATCTCAATGACCAGCTGGGGATGGCAAGCAAAATAACATGGTACTAAGTTCTCTGCAGCCAAGATAACCATGCTACATTGGCCCCTACCTGAACAAAAAAGAAAAATCTCTCTTTTTACCTCTGCCTGCCCTATGAAAGCCATTTACATGAGGTATGAACTGATAATAGTGTTTCCCTCATTTGTTAGGACAAGCTTCGCACGCACTTAGCATTGGAAAGGCACAAGGTTTTCAAGGTCTCCTGACAGGAGACGAGACCAGCCGTTCTCTTCTGATTCCAAAGCTGGACTTGACCTGAATCCAGAAACTCAAACATTAAAAGGAAATCCACATAATGCACCATCAGGAGACTGGCCAAACAGGTCTATAACATAAATTCTGTACATTTCTTAAAGAGGTTCTTCAGCATCCTTTATATAAAGTTCAACTAGCCTTTGAGACACACAGGCTCCAGTTATAACTTCTAGTAAAAACATAAAAACCACTCCAGATTACAGCAACAACTATCAGATTCTCCGAGTCATATCAGCTTCTATGAAAAGCAGTATCTTTTTTTTATTATTATTATTTTTTAGAAACACCAACCTGCGACACTGTTCGCATTAGGGACTGTGGACAAGGTTTTACTTTCTGATTAACTCCAGCTCTGTGGCACAAACACCAGCATTGCCAAGAATCAGTGTTCACAACGTGCTAGTGGGTATTTTCAGCATGACAAAAATTGAACTGGTTCTGAGCCAGCTTGACACACGGTCAAAAACACTTCAGTGAAGCCAGTTCTGGTGGTGTAATACCATCTCCTGCTATTCACCACACCCTTCTCGCAGAGGCAAGAGACAAGAATCTGTGCCCGCAAGACAGATAACATAATGGACCATGAACCGGACCAACATGAAATCAGCTTCACTAGCTGATGCACATCTCCACGTTCACCTGTGAATGTCTAAAATAACTTCCAGAGGAAAGACAAGACTGGCACAGAGGGGAGGGGAAGAAAAAAATAACATCTGCAGCCACAAAGCTAGATGAAAAGGGTGGAGTGCCCTCTATCAACAGCCTCCAAGTCCCAAGCCACAGCAGGTATTGTTTACAAAAGTCTTTGCGTAGGTAATGCTAAAAAGGCTGAAAGCACTGTCTGCAAAAGATGCTAAAAGCACTACTGGCAAAGAATGCAAAACCTGCAAAATAAACCTTTTCCCACCAAACAAGATGAAACAAATACAACAAAACACCACAGGAAATTAAGCCAGGCTACACTAATTGTGTCTGGAATGGTAAGAATGCTCTTCCTCTTTCCAATACAGCTTATCTTGACATTTGTGGTCTGTCCTGAACATCTTCAATTCCTCTTACGTACAGGGTTTTGGACGTATGAACAGGGATTAAAAATACTTAGAACCTCAAAGGGAAAGCCTTCCTCACAGAATCGGGCTTGGTTTGATCAAGTGGATCAAAGGAAGAGCATTTTGTTCCTTTAAAATTATCCTGTACCATATATTCTAATATATATATACCTAACTTGGTTGATTTTCACAGCTATGCCTTGCAATTGTCACCATAAGAATGTGTTGCACTGCAACTGCTGGCTTTCTAGACCTCTGCCAAGTAACATTGTGGTGAAAAATGATAGCTCCAGGAAAGGCCATACTTGGATAAAATTCAGGAAAAAAAAACCCACCACATGACTTTCTGCAAGCTAAAGAATTCATTCTTAAAAAGGGGGCACTGAGTCAAAAACTGAAAATGCAACCTTTGGCAAAGAATGCATGTGTTGTACTTAGTACCAGAATCATCTTTTTACTGTCTTCCAAGACAAATGCCCGCTAAAGACACAGCGCTCACCAGCTAACGTAACACGCTTGAGTTCTCCTGAAAGCTTCTAAGGAAACACAAGCCCTTAAAAATCAGACTTCCAGAGCATGTGTTGGAATTGCTTTAATAAACAAAAGCTCATTCAAATACAAACCTTAGACCTAAAATGGAGAAAAAAAATTAATTTTCTTTCCAGTGTGAGAAATGGTTTGTCGTTTTTTTACACTATTACTTCTGCTACAAAAAAAAAAAAAGCCCAAAGAATCATCTTTTGACGATTTAACCTTCATCAGTTAACCAAAAACTGTAAAGCTACTTAGAAATACTGAAACAGGAGATCCATTACTTTTTGTATGTCAGGAATAAAAAAAAAAAAAAAAAAAAATATGAAGGAGTGTGGTCCATTTCTCAATTTCACTGTGCCAAGATAGGCCTGAATCATTACACTGTGGCTATGTTTATACTGAAACTTTTTTTTTTCTCAAAACTTGGACTTCCACACCCAGTAGGCAACAGTTTTTTTAAGTACATTCCAAGCTTCCCTCAAACAGTTCCAGTCAAAACATCACCAGATTTTAATTCTGTCAAGAATGTGAGCATCTCATTAAAGGACTGCCTAACTACAGGTAACGTGCCCAGACCACAGATTCTGTGGTATCTTTATATGGAATATTATTCAGAAGCAACACCACCAACTTTTCTCAAAATTTCTGAAACTTCTGCATATTTAGTGTTATAGCAGAGAACTATGCTGTGTGTCCTCAACTAATTAACAGATGACAGTTACAGCTGGTAAACAAAGTTCAAAGATGTGAAACATAGAAGCAGTGACCACAGAGGGAGTTTAGAACTTG
>JAOBAS010000025.1:25670429-25681580 GCA_025311575.1 Elanoides forficatus
TGAGAAGAATGTTGATAACACACTGATGTTTTCAGTTGTTGCTAAGTGGTGTTTATACTAAGTCAAGGATTTTTCAGTTTCTGATGCCCAGCCAGCAAGAAGGCTGGAGGGGCACAAGGAGTTGGGAGGGGACGCGGTCAGGACAGCTGACCCCAACTGGCCAAAGGGGTTTTCCATACCGTGGGACGTCATGCCCAGTATGTAAACTGGGGGGAGTTGGCCCGGGAGGGGATCACTGCTCGGGAACTAACTGGGCATCGGTCAGCGAGTGATGAGCAATTGCAGTGTGCATCACTTGTTTTGTATATTATAATCCTTTTATTATTATTTTCATTTTATTATTGTTGTTGTTATTATTATTAGTTTCTTAATTTCTGTTCTATTAAACTGTTCTTATCTCAAGCCATGAGTTTTACCTTTTTCCTTCCGATCCTCTCCCCCATCCCACTGCGTGGGGGGAAGTGAGTGAGCAGCTGCCTGGTGCTTAGTTGCTGCCTGGGGTTAAACCACAACAGGGATGGAGCGGCTTCAGCTGAGCTGGCCGGTGGCTTTCCTACCAAATCCTGCTGTGGAAATGAGATTCCAAAGGATCTGCCTTCCCTCAGGGATCTGCCCGTGCTGCCAGGTCATGCCTGTGCAGGCAGCTTTCATGCCTTTCTGCCTGCTTTCATGAAGAAAGTGGCTCCCAAAATCCATCAACAAGGTGGGATCCAAGATGCCATCCCACATGGTGAGCAAAAAGATGTTGTGTGTATCAGTGGCAGGGAGCTGGGGAAGACCTAAGGGATGAAGGAACAAGTGTTTTGGGGTACTTACGCTCCATTTGGGGACCCCTCTTCTGCATAAGCCAAGGGGAGGCTGTGTGCTTCTCCATCGCCATGTCTCTTGGCTGTGCAACCCTCCTGCTTGTAGAATCACAGAATCATAGACCATTTAGGTTGGGAAAGACCTTTACGATCATCGAGACCAACTGTCAACCCAACACTGCCAAGTCCTGCACTAAACCATGTCCCCAGGCACCACATCTACACGTCTTTTCAACGCCCCCAGGGATGGTGGCTCAACCACTTCCCTGGGCAGCCTCTTCCAATGCTTGACAGCCCTTTCGGTGAGGGATTTTTTCCTAATATCCAACCTAAACCTCCCTGGCGCAACTTGAGGCTGTTTCCTCTTGTCCTATTGCTACCCCTCCTGCAACCTCTCCAGGAGGGACCGAGTCCTTCTAAGGATGCTCAGGGCATTAATACTCTGGTTTCCCTTTGGATATGCTGGTGGGAATAGGGAGCTGCTTCTGTGGGGTCCACACCAGAGCGAGGAGGGGCATGAGACATTGGGGGAGATCAACACTGAAGTAGCTGAGAAAGGCAGGAGCTCAACACGCTGTCACTAAGCCAAGCAGAATAAATAGCTTTTAAAAAAATTTTATTTTATGTATTGTTGTATTTTATTATTACTTCATATTTTAATTTTATGTATTATTTTATTTTATTATTACTTCAAATGTTTTGTTTTGTTTTATTTTATTTTATTTTATTTTACTTTATTTTATTTTCTAGGAAAGAGGGTACAGAATATGGTCCCAAAGAGATACATAGTGCCCAGGGAACCCCAACAAAGATGAGACATAAAGGTTGGAAACCCCAAAATCCAAATACCAGTTAATGGTGACAACCCACAGCTGAAAATAGCAGTGTATTCCCTCATCCCACCCCCCACCCCCAAAAAAAAAAAGAATCTGGCCATAAAAGCAAAATATGGAGATGAACCCCAAGGAGCGGAGGCTCACTTGAGTCCCATCCTCACCCAGCTCCCTCGGTGTAAAAGGCATCGCTTTGGAGTCGGGCTCCCGAGTGGCCGCTTCCCCATGTGCCTCTTTATTCTTCACATCTGAATTTAATCCCTGAAGAGGTTTAAACCTTTTTAAGTACAAAAACCTTGCGGCGAGCGAGGAAAATGCTTTGCATTTAAGGACTCTTGGCTGCAAAGATGTGCTTCGGAGCAAAACCCGGCATGTTTTAACCCATGCTAGGGGCAGGGTGATTAATGCACGAGGCAGCTTTGGCTGCGAAAGCCTCAGCAGAGAAGCATTTCCACCAGCAAATCCATGCAGCTGCTGATAAAGCAGATTTTGCCCGCTGAACTGGCAGGAGCTTGCCTGGCAGAAGGATTTGCTCACCAATGGAAACCGCGGCGGGAGGGGGCTGCCGATGCAGCAGTTGCTGGTCAGCGAGGTCCTCCCTGTCCTGGGGAGATGATACGGGAACTGCTTCCTCCGGGGAAGTCAGCTTTTTAGGTTAAATAGGAATATATATAGGACTATATAGGAATATGTGTTTTTATATTAAATAGGAATATATAGGGATATGTATTTTTACATTAAATAGAAATATATATTAATATGCTTACATTAAATATGAATATATAAGAAACAAAAAGTTTAACGGATATTATAGATAGATTAGTAGACAGATGAATAGATAGATGGATAGATGGATAAATAGGTGGATAGACAGATAAGAACAAAAGAATGACAAAATCAAAAGGAAAAAAATGAATGACAGTATAAAAAAAAAAAGAAAGAAAAAACAAAATTATCTGTAACAATTAACCATGATATCCTGGGGGATGGCACAACTGTTCTCTTCCCCGCCTGCGTCTTTGCCAGTGCGGGAGCTGACCGCTCCAAGCAGCAGGTAAAGCCAAAAATTGAGCTTGGGACTATCTGACGGCTGCGGTTTTGTTCTGTGTGTTTCTCCCAGGGCTTCAAAGGTCATGGTGGCACCGAACCAGATGTTTGCAGCCTCCAGATGTTGTGCCTCCAGATGATCCCAGCTCTTCCTTTCTCCTCCAGCCCTTGCCGCTGCTCCGATAAGATGGGGACTGGTTTTTGGAGGCCACGGAGATGCCTTGCCATGTGCACATCTCGGGTTGGGGGTATTCCGGCATCTGCTGGGGGGGGTTCTCACACCCCTCTGCTTCCCGGGATGTGGTGAAACACGAGGGATGACGTGTCCTGGTCCCACTTTCCTTATTCAAAGCCACCCATGTGCTCAAGCAGTGGTGCTGGCATGCACCTTGCACTGCCCCAGCAGAGGTTTCCCAGCACAGCAGCTGTTTCCCCTGGATTTCCCTGAATTAATTATTTGATTTTTATTCCCACCTCTTCGTTCTTTCACCCAGAAGGCTTTGCACATCCATCAGAAGGAAAATATCAGGCTGGTGATGGAGCCTCCAGGCTTTCCCCACGTGGGGGTGCCATGCGGATGCGAATGGGGCTGGTGTGCGAGTCCTACAGCCATGGCAAGGCAAAAGGTGACACCTGAGCAACCGAGACCGCTCATTTTTTTTGCCATTAAAAAAAAGAAGTTGATTTGGGAACTATAAGAGTCATAAAGCAGGCAAAAAGCAAGAAATGATACGGATTGGGAAAAATAAAATTCACAGAGTGTGCTTTTAGCATCTCTATAATTTCTTGCTTTTTGCACGCTTTGCTGTTCCCCAGCGGAAGAAAAAAAAAAAAAAATCCTCCTTTGGAGCTTGCTGTAACCTGGTGCAAATTGAAGAAACCTTGAAGTGGCTCTTCAGGAGCCCAGGGGATGAATCAGCCTCCTCCAGGTTAAACTGGGGCGGAACGACTCATCCTGCAGCCGAGATGGCTGCGGGGGGATAGAGGTCCAGCCGAGCAGGAAGAGAGCCCGTACAGCCCTGCCACGTCCTGCTTGGGCCTGTTCCACCACATTTCGGTGAAGGCTGGTACACCCAAACAGCTTTGTTCCCCATGCTCTGCTGTCCTGGCCTCTCCCCATTCCTCGCTTATAATGTTTACCATACCTGGAGGGGTGAGACCGGGATTAATTTCCATGAGAACACGTCGAAAGAGTAAATATCTCTGAGCAGGGATGCTTGGCAGGTTTACGGGGTTTGTTTTCCTCCAAGAACTGGCAGCTTTCCTGCTCTTTTTCTGGTTTCTTGTGACCAGACGTGAACATCAGGGTCCGGGGACGCAGGAGGCATCTGCCCGTCTGGAGCAGGACGCAGCCTCTGCCCTTTGTCCCGTCCCAGCGTGGGACCGTCAGTGTTTCCAAGTCTATCCCGGAGGTACTTCTTGGTGCTTTCAAATGAAGGTGACCTCTCTGCTGGTGTAAATCGGGTAAGTCCTAGCACATCCTTCTCCTTTCACTGCTGTTATCTCCCATCCTGCGAGCTGGGAGCAGATGGGGGGAGGCGAAGAGAGGAGGGGAGGGTTATGTCCAGTGACGGGTTTTAGCCTTTGGGTGGGAGCGAATCCGTGGGGCTGCTATGGTCTGATGTAGGAGTAGGACCCAGAGAGCACAGCCCCACGGGGTCACATCAAACGTTCATCAGTTGCTTTGCTGACGCGGAGCTGCGCTCCACCAGCAGCACCTCAGGAGTAGGAGGCAGGAGGTCACCGATACTACTGGAGTAGAGGAAACATAAGAAGAGTCTCCAAGAGCCATCCAACGATGCTCCTGAGGTTTGGGAGTATTCTGACAGCAGGCACAGCTTCATGGGCTCACGTTGTGGATCACTTTACCCCTGGGACGTGGGCACCCAGAGATGGGTGCAGGGCCTTCTGCCAAGAGCCAGCCCCGCACATTCACCACCTCTGGGTGTAACTCCAGGAACACACGTCTGCGTTCAACCAGGAGTTGCCAGTATAAATTCTGTGGAGCTGGGATGGGATCTGAGGCGTTACTGCCACCAGCCTTCCTCCTGAGGGTCATCTACAAGGTCCAGGGACTGGGGCATCAGCAAGCCTCCACCAGCCTCTTTCCTCCAAACTCTTCCACATGACATGGACATGCACATGGACATGGACAGGGACAGGGACAGGGACATGGACATCCCAGTGAGCAGCAAGATCACCTGAAGACCTGCTCAGGGTCCTCAAGGTTGGGACACACCTGCTGAGCTGCTCCTGAGAGGCAGTTGTTGAATTTGTCTTTGGGAAGGTGGCCTTCACCTCCCTGAACGTGACCTCGAAGGGGCTGACATAACCATCAGGAAATTATGGCAGTAAGGAAGGGTGGGACAGTAAGAAAAAAGGGATGAAAGAAAAGACAAAAGCTCTGAAGGCACGAGAGACAAGAGGAGGCTTGGACCAGGGAAGAAGAGAAAGGACATTGAGGCAGGAGACAGGTTGGAAAGACAAGGGAGGGACACTGGAGTTGCAAAGAGTTGAGGTGTGTGACAGCAAATATGAAGATGACGATGCTACTTGGCTCTTTTTAAAGCACCAGAAGGACCCTGGGGTCTTGTGGATGCCTTCTGCATTGTAAGAAGCTTCCATGCTTGCTTGGTACATGCAGGAGGACAAGGTTGAGGAGACACTCACTGGGCCCGAGCTACAGATCCCCAAAAGGTGTTGCTGTGTGTTCAGGGCTCTCCCAGAACAGATGTCCCAGCTTGTTTTCATCTGGGAAGAACCAAGGCTGTGTGCTCCGGGGCTGCGTTTCCAGGGCAAACCAATGTGCAGTAGGTGGGACAATCAGGGCAGGCACTGAAAAACTGCTTGTTGCTCTGAATGAAAACATTGCCTTTTGAGTCCTGTGTGCTCGGCCGTGCAGACTTCCTCCATGCTGCCCCACCACATCATCCATAGCAGGAAATATGCCTTCAATGGTGGAGGAGGCATCCCACCATGTGCATTCGACAGAGGTTACCGTGTCCGTGCCTGAACATCCTCCAAGATGTGTCCCCTTTTTAACAGAGGCTGTTTTGGGGAGAAGGATGGTTGCATGCACAATGGTCGTGGGGAGAAGAAGTCTGAGGGACACGTTGGAGACCCCTTCCCCATGGTAGAGCCCAGAGGCAAGCTCGTGTGTCTGGCTGTCTCCAGGTGGTGTATTCACAGGTCAAGGAGGTGTGGATTTCTCCGAGCCGCCCGGCTTTGTTGTGAGAAAAGACAGGAAAGAATGAGGGTGGTTGCAATGTAATAAGGCAGACTTGCAGGTACGCTCAGCAATAATGAAGCTGGACCCCTGAAGCTGCTCCGAGGGTGGCCAGGAGATCCTGCTCTGAGATAAGGCTGGGCTGAGGGCCTCGGCAGGCTCCGAAAATGGAGGTGCTGCTCATGGATGGCAGATCTCCAGCTGGCTTTTATATCTTTAGCAACCAGTGCCTGTGTTGAGGCGCAAGGTCAGAGCTGTAAGAGCATCTTCTCAGCTTTATGAGAACTCCTCCACGTTTGGAGGTTTCCCACGCCTTCCTTGGAAGTACAAGCTGTCGTCAGACTGACAGACTCCTACTCTAAATTGACTCTGGCTTGATGGACATGGATCTGATCCCCAAAACAGTGCTTGCCCTGCTTTCCTGGGCATGCTCTCTGTGTCTCCAGCTCACGGAGACCTGCTGCTGCCAGCCCTGGCTTGTGCAGGAGCACGTCGGGATGGGGCTGTCCCTACCGTCGTCCCCTCTGCGTGAGCGGAGCATCGTGTGCATTCCTGCTATAAATTCCCCTGCCCATTCGTGCGTCACCACTGCTCTCCCCCATTTCTTGTTAATGTGTAACTTGAAACTGGCTGGGGCACATTTCTGTGATCGCAAGGTTATCTGTTCCCGGCTGGATGCATCCCTGCCTGCTCGGACCGCCGGTATTTTTATCTGCAGGTAGATGGTATCGTGTGAAGGGCAGTGGGTGGGGAGGGCTGAGCGTGCTGGAAGGTTTTCCTGGATCCCTCCAGGGCAGCCATGGAAAAGTCCTTCTTGGACAGAGGGTAAATAACCACCTGGAGAGAGATTCTACAAAAATGTGTCTGAGAGCAGTTTGGGGGGCCGGCAGCTGAAGAGGGCTCAAGGCTGTTGTGTGGCTGGGAGAAGAGATGGGAAGCCCTTCTCCTCCTTATTTGTCAGCTTGGAGAGGGAAAGGGACTGTCGGATTGCTTTCTGTGTCCATGGCGGATGTTCTGGAAGTACATGGCACCTGCAGCGCTGGGTGGTTTTTAGCGCAGACACGTGTCGATCAGGAGTGGTGCGGGTAGAGCCGGTTGACCCACAGAGTGGGGGGACGGCGGAGATGCTGGCACCTCGCTGCACCCTCTGGTTATCAGGGCACTGCTCTGCGCCAAGGGCTCGGCTACACGGGGACTGTATCAGCCTGCGGCTGCCTGGGCTGGACGGAGATGGCCCATTTCCAGCGTTCCTCACTTGGTCACGTCCCGTCGCAGCCCTGGTTATCAACAGCGGCCATGCCCACCACCCTGGCACTGACGTTTCTCCTGGTGCTTTTGCATGCAGACATCTCCATTCACCCTGACCAGCCTTAATATCTCTGTTTCACCTCTCTGCCTCTCCTCCTACAGCCAGGGACAACCGGTGGGAGGAAGAAGCAGTGTCCTGCTGGGGGATGAGCCCCTTCCAACCCCAAACGCTCCCACCTTTGAAGCCCAGGAGAACGGCTGTTGTTCAGCTAAGGGGAATTGCGTGCCTTAGGGTCTGGATGCAGCCTCAGATCCTGCAAGGACCTTTTCCCAGCACCTTCTCCAAACACAAGGTGACTCTGGCAAGTCTCCTCCTGACATTGTGGCCACAAGCCCAATCCTACCTTCTTTTATGCTTCATGCTTTGCATGCTGTTACCATCTCGACCACTGAAGCAACGGTTGGACCAGGAGTATTTCTTCCTTATAAATTTTTCTATTGCTTCTGACCACAGCACTTCTGTAGTGCAACTCAGCAACATTCACATCGCTTCCTCTCTCATTTCTTGGAAATTCCACTCTCTGATTCCTTTTCCTCTATTTCAGTCTTTCCCAAGAAGGGGGTGAGACCCCAACACTGAATATTACATCCAGTGGTATAAGGTTTTTCTTGCTTGGGCAAGAGGCTGCAGGAGCCAAGAGCATCCTTACAGGGAGGGATCCCATGACTGTTGGCTCCTCCAAGGAAGGGCCTGTCCCTGGGTGCCAGCCAGGGAAAGAAAACAGAGATGAAGCTCCTAAGAAAACCCCAGGGGAACTGTGACCTTTTTGGTCATTGACTGGACTCTGCTCCAGAGGGAGCACCTGGAAGGAGACAGGAGGAGAGGGCATCAGGAGACGGATGGGTGGAGATCTTGGAGTTGCCCACCCTCTGCCAAGGCTAGGAAGGAAGTGAAACGAGGTTTGAAGCTGAAAGTGTGGTGTGAGCCAAGTTCAGCATTTTTTTCCCTGTTTTGTGGAAGGGCCTGCCATGCTCCTTCAAGAGCGGGGGCGGGGGGAGACACGGGCTTAGAGCTGGTCTTTGGCAAGCAAGAGGGGAACTGAAACTTCCCCTGTGAAGGAGAAACAGTGGGAGCAATGCGCTGATGTGTCTCTAGCTGCTTTGATTTAATTCCTATTAAACTCTTCTCTACAAAGAGCTGCATGCCTTCTGCGGAGATGATGCTCCGTGGTCAAGCATCGTGCTCACTAAAGCAAAGTGACTGCAAAGCACCGGCCTGAGAGAAAAAAGTGGTTTATCCCTGCTGTAAATGAGCAAAGGTGCAGAGATCAGCCCCACTCCTGCCTGCTTTTCTCTTCCGGCGCTTGCCTTTGCCAGTGAAATGATCTTATTTGGAGGGCGAGGCTTTGAGGCATGTGGAGAGATGAAAACCCCAAAATGTGAAAGAAAATAAACCAAATGGCCCCAGCGATTTTTATTCTCCTGGAGCAGAGCGTGCACTGAGAAAAGAGACTGTGGCTGTAATTATCAGATCTAATCAAAGCATTTTAACAATAACTAATCCCCTAATTTAACTTCCAAATGTAAAAATACAGACATACTGAGTGTTTTGAGTTTTCTATGAGCACACCCATCTTGCTGCTTTTAGCATAAGCATCAGAAAGCAGCAATAAAACCTGTACAAATACTAATTTCAGAGCTGATTTCTCATTCGTACAAAAGGCAGAACAGCCTCATGTTGCTCTCCCAAAGCTGAGTTTGTTCAACAACTTCCCAGCAGCACTAAATAAACCTGGGATCAGGTGTGCTGGTTGAAAGGCTGCTGGGTTTATACATCACCTGCATAAAACCAGCCCTGCTATTTTCTGGACCAAATTGCTTTTGCTGCTTCGAGCACATTGTTCATGCTCTGTGAAAGTTTTTTCTTCTCCAGGAACGGTTGATAGGTTACAGTGGCAAACAGTAAAATCCACTTACCAAGCCCACTCTTACACAATAGCCACTCCGGAGAGTGAGTTTTCATCTCTGAGTCATAGGGGAAATGAAAGAAGAATTTATTTTGGTTTTTAACTGCATGAAATATTTAATCCATTTACTTTGCCCGTTCACAAATGCAGATCGTACATCCGGAAAGTCCCAGCACTGAGGCATAAACACGAGCTTAGCTAAGCCTTATCCCGGCCCTTCAGCATATAGAGAGGAGATGCACCTCTGGAAATGCGCGGCTTAACAAAGCTCGGAAGAAGGGCTCAATCTGGCCAGCGTTTGCATGAGCAAAGTTGTGCCATGGAGCCCAAGATCTTACAGGTGTGCTCATGGCATGGATGCATCTAAAACATGCAATATGAGGTTTTTCATCATTGCTTGTTGCTGCTGCTGCCTTCACAGGCACATTTTGCTGCTGGTGTTTGCTTTTCTACATGCCCAGACTCCCAAAAAATGTCATGCAGGACTGGCTGCCTTGCGGAGAATGTCTGACTCATTTGCTGTGCCCAGCTCGCTTGCTGATCGCAGCAGGTCCCAATTCAGGCTGGGACACGACAGGGAGCCCTGCAAGGCGGGAACGCCCTCAGCAGCCCTGTACCATCAACACCCCCAGCTCCTGGCTCCAGGATAGCATCTGGGATATACGTTAGTGCTTATAGGACATGAGCAGCCTCCACGGTTGCACAAGCCGAGATGAACTTTGTAGGCACAGTGTCCCTGTGCCTCGGGTGAGATGGATTCGCCAGCCAAGGTCAGGAAGAAAACACTGCCTGAGGGTGAAGGTTGCCCTTGCCAGGATGTGGGAGCATTTTTCCTCTCCTGAGCATCACTTTTCCAGTTGCAAAAGGCATTGCCCAGGGCTGGGCGGTTCTTTGGACCAACCTGCTTCTGATCTTGCTGAGCCCTAAATGAGCCATTTGCTCTGCCCATTTTTTTGTCAGCCCTCCGTGGCCTCCCCCTTGTCCCACTCATCCCCAAAAGTCCACTGATTCGTCACTGTTCTGTTGGGAACACCAGGCTACAGCCCACGCATGGGAACCCCAACTGAGGGTGTCATTGGGTGGCACAGGCACATGGCCTAGATGCTGTCCTCTAAGAGCAGGGCTAAATCTGGCCGTGTAGATGCTGCCGTGTTTTGAGGTGATGTCCATAAGAGCTAGTTTTGAGCTGGAAGGCCCCTGTGGGTGTTTATAGGGATGGTCAAGGCTGCGGAAATCAGGACAGGGCAACCACAGAAGTGGAGTGGGTGTGAGGGGCAGTGGCCATCCCCTACCCAACTAATGCATGTGTATGGGATCTCCACGAAATGCTGGAAAAGCAGGGGACAGGGAGCACTGCCTAAACCCAACCCTGGCGAGGGTCTGCGGGTGAATCCGTGCTCCCCAAATGCTTGCGAGTGTCAGAGAAGAGCTGTTTCCAACCAAGGAGCATCCATCAGCATTTTCATGGGCACTGAACCAAAGCAGCAGGACAAGGTGTCATCTCAGAAAGGGCGACTGGGTGGTGCTTGGCAGGGAATGCCCAATGTGTAAGGGGGCAGGAGGCAGGGGGTGGTTTCCACGCGGGTGGGCCAGGGCTCAGGGCCACCATGCCGTGAAGAAGGCCCTTTAGATAAGGAGTTGGCAGCAGTGAGGCAACCCCAAGTGCCAGGCAGTGCCAAGCTGACCCCACAAGACCTCGACACACATGCATGAGGAGCATGAAACCCCTCTTAAATCCAAGCGTAAACTCCCGGTGACTTTTCCTCTCTCTTGCCTGATGATGAAATGCCATTAAGCAAGTTGGACAGCTGTAAGAAGAAGGGATCTGATGAGTTAATCCAATTTCTGGTTGCGGGCTGTCAATCCTGCAGATGCAATGTCCCACTGCAGCTGCACTTCTGATACCCTCTCGTGCATGCTCCAGGGAGGGCTGGAGGACCAGGGCATGTTCAAGGGCTCTTTTAACAACCTCCATCACTCTTGTAACCGCCTGCCTGATGGGATAGAGAATGCTCGGTGAGTTT
>JAOBAS010000025.1:25696998-25707984 GCA_025311575.1 Elanoides forficatus
GATGGTGGGACCAGGACGGCTGGGGATCTCCTCAGCCCACGCTGGTGGCCAGAGCCAGCCTGGAGGAGAAAGGAACTGAAGGTCACCAAGGCAGAAAGGAGCCAAATGGAAAGGGCACATGAAAACCAGGCAGTTTGGCTAGGCTCAAATTTCAGCCTGGTCCCATCTCACGTTTCCCAACCAGACAGGCTTGGTAGCATCCAAATGCGCCGTCTGTTTGCTTTTGGTTGCGGAGAGTTTCAACCACGATCCCAAAGGAGAGAAAAATGATGCCAGGTCGTTTGCTTCCCAGCGTCTCGAGTAGTTCCTGATCTGGAGCGAGGATTTTGATGAGTCTACTAAATGCCTATAAATTAGGGCAGGGAAAACACCCACGCTCTCCTTGTGTCTGTTGCAAAGGAGTCGGTGGGGAAGATTCGGTAAATGGATCGTGGTTTCGACCTCCAGCGTAAAACGATGGGAGCTGTGGTCACACTCAGTGCGTCCGCACTACGCGGGTTCGATTTCCCAGGGCTTTGCACCAGCAGAACAAAGGGCTGTATCTGTGAGGTCCTACCGGTAAATTAATCCACATTAATTATTGGGGAAGGTCAATTAAACCTCATCAACCCCCCTGTGAAAATGCATTCATCGCAGCTGTAATTCGGTTGCGCTTTGTTCATTTCCGTGACTTTGCTTCTGCTGTTAGGTTCCCAAGCACAAAACACCATGGGATGGATGATGGCCCCTTGGGATGGCACTGGGAATGCTGAAAAATGGGGCAGAAACCAGGATCAAAGCCCTTTACTCAGTGATTCAGTGTCCAACCCGTGGTCCCCCTGTGCTGGCCCTGGGTGCTGCTCATCCCTCGACTGCCCGGGACCTTCTCCGATGACAGCCCCCTCCTTCCCCATATTGACTCATCTAAATATCCCCTGCCCGGCCATGGTAGATACTGTTACGGGAGCGTTTTGGGATGCTGGCATCACATGCACATGCCTGTGGGTATATATATTTGAGGGCATGTGACTGCTGGGATTGTAACACTGGTCTGCCTGGGCTCCTTTCATCTCAGAGCTCCTCTCCCGTGCTGCCTTCATCCACTATAGCTGAAGGTACCTGTTTTCTGGGAAATAAAACCCCCACGTCCCATGGGATAAACACATCCAAGGCCACACTGCAGAGAGAGAGAGACATGGTCCACCTGTTGCAACCAGGTTCATCCAGACCCGACACATGGTCCAGCATGGAAGAAGCTGGTCGGGGCGATGCTCTTGCTCTGCATGGGTGGCTGGAGGGCACCTAAAAAGCTGTGTGTGCTCACCTGCATTCAACACCAGAGAAAAAACCTCCTGCCGTGACCCCGGGAAGGGCTGGGAGAGCCGATGTAGCAGATGCAGGTGATCCTCACCAAAGCGTCGTGGTGGGTTTGCTTTTGGTAGTCACAGCAGCATTTATCCTGCTTGGCATCCTCAGGGATTGCTGTTGCTTTCTCCCTCCCCTCACCCCCCCGGGGGGCTCGATGCAGCACTGTAAGAGCTGGCGTTCGTGCCATCCAGCCCGTAGGCAGAGGAAAGGGCAGCTGCCAGCTTTTGTGCCTTCACACGCCTTGGCTGGCTCTGTCCCCTGCGGCTCGCTCGCTGCGGATGCAACGGGACCGGGGGCGAGGGGGTGGACTGCAGCCACGGCCCCGACAGACACAGCAGGTTTTGTCCTAGGGATTCTGGACAAAAGTAGGGGAAAAAAAAAAAAAAGAAAAAGGCTTTTGCATTTCCAGAAGGAAAAGGAGGGAGAGCATGACGGCAAGGACAAGGCTGCCTTGTGAGCGGGGTTTTGTCTCCGTGATTACCCTGTTCAAGCCGACCAGAGAGCCCTGTTTGCTCCTTGTCCTGAAGATGGAGATGTGCATCTTGGCACATCCATGGCTGTGGCATGGCCTGGGGCAGCCCGTGCTGCCCTGCACGCTGGAAGAGATTCCCCACCTTGGCTTACGGATGGGTTTCAAATGCTTGTTGGGTTTTCTAGGTGGGTCGCAGGAGCCTGCGAGGAAGTGGGCTGGAAGATGGGGTGACCTTGTCCCCATCAGGGCTTCAGAGCTGGGTGACGGGTTGTCTGCAGAGGACAGAGAGGATGCGGATGCAAAGGCACGGAGAAACCGCGTGCGAGGCTGAAGCCTCTGGAGCTCTGTAACCCTTCCCTGCGCTTTTTAGGGCACCTTGTGTGGCTTCTCTCGGTCGCGGTGGCCTGTCCAACCCATTTAATTGGCTGCCAGCTCTGCGGGCAACCTCCGTCTCGTTGGCCGCAGATCTGCAAAGCTCAGAGGGAAGGAAGAAGTTGGGGAGAAGAGCAGCTGGAAAGTGTTTTTCCATCTGCCTGAGCACTGTCAATCCTCTCCATCTGCAGGGACAACCCTGTTGCCAAGGACTTGAGGGAAACAGGATGAAGGGTGATGGGACAAAAGCTGAACGGGACACAGGAAAAGCAAAACCCTGGGGCCAGGACAGAGCAAAATCAGTCCTGGCTCCTCACGTTCATCACAGAGCGGTTCCCAAAGTTACATTTGGTTTCTGGCAGATGTTGCAGATTAGTCAGGGTGTGAGCGTGTGTGTGGTTTGTGCCCACATCCTTGGGAAGCGTGAGCCTCGGCCAGCGCTGCTTGTGGTCTGCTCCAAGGGCAAAGCAGCAAAATGGGGGAAACATCATCAGGGATCATGTCTGTGCCACACCTGGACAGGTTGTTTGATCCAGTCTCTGGAGCAAGGACTGGACTTATCCCCATGTGATGGGCTGGAGGCATCACTTCACCCCTTCTCCATCAGCTATGAGTTGTCAAGGTGCTTTTTAATGCCACAGTGCTTCGCTTCGGTGAGAGATCATCCAGGTTGGCAACTTCTAGGAGACCCTCATCGCCTCCTTCCCTGCAGGATCGGAACTGGCGGTAGGTGCAGGATAGCTCTGGATCGGTTTGTGCTTGTCTGCAAGAAAGGGCATGCCCACGCTGTCCCACAGCATGCTGGCATCAGGTTAGAGCTGAACCATTTAGCTGAGAAGGCTGGTATTGCTCTTTTCCACCTAAAATCGTGGCGAGATTTGGATCAGGGTACATCCCACATACTCATTCAAAGGGCAACTTTACTCGAACCTTTTCTCCTGCAGTAGCTCCCAGTCTCTGAGCTCCCACGCTGGGTTCATCTCCCTATAACCCTGTTTCTGCAGGCTCCCCATGAGAGGATACAGCACTGAGATCAAACCGGCTTGTTTTACGGGAAGGGAGGCAAATGCATTTTAATTTGATTCCTGGCTGATGGGCTTGCTGAGTGCTCATGTGTCAGCTGGGTCGTGGGCTGTCCCCGACACACAAAAGGGCCCTTGTCCCTCCTGACAGAGACAGTGCCAGACTCTGTGTGTCTGCAGAGATTCTTTCGAGTCCATTTTTCTCAATTCAACTGGTCATCCCCGTGCATAAAGCAGCTTTGCACAAGCACAGGCAGACTTTCTGGGGGTGATGCTGAAGGAGCAGGTCTCAAGGCCAGGAAGCAGGACCAGTGACATGGTCACCATAGGCCCAACGCTAAACCCATTAAAAACCCATCATCGTCATCATCAACAACCGACCTAGGCAGAGCCCCTGTGGTGGACAACATGCTCCCTTCAGCAAGATTTGATTACAGGTGCCTCCAGACTTTGTGGTGATGTTCGCTCTACCAGAAGGAGCTGAGGACCTCTGAAGTCAGGGCCCTGCCAGTCACAGGGATTGCTCTCGGAAGAATATGGTTCCTTTTTCTTACCCGTTCTGCCTGGGGTTTAGTAGGACCCACCTTTCATGGTGCTCAGCTGAGTCACTTCTCGTGGATGGTTAAACACAGAATGGAGCATCTTTCCTGTTCTGTAGCGCCTGAGATCAAGTTTCTGTGTGAACCTGGCTGGAAGGGTCGACTGGGATATTGAACTGGGCTGCAGGACATCTGAGTTGGACTTCCAGGTGTGGCCTGGGATTTGTTGGTGACTTTGGAGCAGCTTAGTTCCTCCTCTGTGCTCCAGATCCAAAATGAGGATAAATAAACCTCTCTTCATCTGCTTGACCATAAGTCCTCCATGCTAGGGACTACCTCAGTTGTGTCAATACCCAACTCAATGAGGCCACGGTCTTTGTGGGTATGTGATGTGCTGGCAGGAGACCTGCATTGCCACGTCATGAGTCATTGTCACCTGCACTGAGATGGCACTGCCTGCCAGACGGTGAGCCGTGCTTGCAGGCAGCTTTTGGATAGACACAGCTAAGTGTTGATGGCAACCTTGACGGGAGGAGAAGGGAAGGGTATAGTAATAGTATATAGTAATAATGACAGCATGGGCCACACGATGTGTCACAGCGCTGTGGCATGGGGGTTTTCTCATCTAACCCACCTCGTCCAGGGACTCCTTACCTCCGTGTCCTTACAGCCTCTTTGTTTTCCCCCCAGGGTGATGGCGAACCTAACAACTCCTCCAGCCTGGACCAGAGTCATCAACAGCTCCTTAGACCCAGGTGGTGCAGGGAACAACGTCTACAAGTGCATATTTGTTGAGGACTTCAAGTATGTCCTGCTGCCCGTCTCCTATGGCATCGTGTGCGTGGTGGGGCTCTTTCTCAACCTGCTGGCCCTCTACGTCTTCATCTTCAGGATCAAGACCTGGAACGCCTCCACCACATACATGTTCAACCTGGCCGTGTCCGACACACTCTACGTGGTCTCCCTGCCCCTCCTGGTGTATTATTATGCCATGGGGGACAACTGGCCCTTCAGCGTGGGTTTGTGTAAGATAGTCCGCTTCTTGTTTTACACCAACCTCTACTGCAGCATCCTTTTCCTTCTCTGTATCAGCATCCATCGGTTCCTGGGCATCTGCTTCCCACTGAGGTCGCTGCAGTGGGGACACGTTCGCTACGCCCGGAGGGTGTCAGTCATCGTGTGGGTGGTGACCGTCGTGTGCCAGTCGCCTGTGCTCTTCTTCGTCACCACCAGCGTGAAGCGTGACACCATCACCTGCCACGATACCTCCAGGAAGGACCTCTTTGGCCAGTTTGTCATTTACAGTTCGGTGATGCTGGTGCTGCTCTTCTGCATCCCCTTCCTCATCATCATCGTCTGCTACTGCCTAATGGCCCGGAGGCTGCTGCAGCCCACACGGGGGATCTCCCGGCTGTCCCGATCCAAAAAGAAGTCAGTCAAGATGATAATCATTGTCTTGGTGGTCTTCATCGTTTGTTTTCTTCCTTTCCATGTCACTCGTACCTTGTACTACTCCTTCCGGAGCTGGGACTTGAGCTGTCAGACCCTCAATGCTATCAATTTAGTTTATAAGGTGACTCGTCCCCTAGCTAGCACCAACAGCTGCTTGGATCCCATTTTGTATTTCTTAGCAGGACAACGATTTATGAAGTTTGCAGGCAACAAAACGCCAGGGAAGCCTCAAAATGAAATGGCACTGGGCATTGTGCCTACCAGTCACCTGGGAACCAGCGACAACACAGACATGTTATCCAAGGAGGTGAAATCCTAGCTCTGCTCCGGCATGGGCAGCACCATCTCCGAGACAGAAGGTTTTATCCCAGCTGTGAAGGGTGGTCAGGATGCTTTGGGGCCTGAGGCTTTTGGTGCTTGCAGTGCATTGGCTTGCACCCACTTCAGCATGGTCCGTGTTAAATGCAGTCCTCTGCTTGTTGCTGTTTCAAACATTTTTCTTCAGGAAGATGCTGCTGTGGTTATATACACAAACCCCGTATCTCTGCCTCTTCATCCAAGACTGCCTCTCTGTTCAATGCTGAATGGCATCTCTCCACCAGTGAGGCTGGGTAACCTCTATCATGGTGGCCAAATCTGCTAAAAAAAAAAAAAAAATCACGCCCTGAATGTCTTAGATCCTTTTCTAAAGCAGAAACATTGTATGCAAAAGGTCTACTAAAGAAATCCTTCTGCCTTTCTCCAGGTTCCCTGGCAGAGATGTAGCAAGAGTTTCTCTATGCCTTGGCAAGAGAGGAAAGGCTTTTGGTAGATGAGGACAGTCAGCCGCAGTTCTGCTAAATGGGTCGATGAAAACATCAGGCGGAAATACCACCCGCAGTGGGAAAGGGTCTCCCACAGCTTTGCATCCCTGAAGAAATGTTCTCCCAGCTTCAAGCCCTGGCATCTGCTGGCAGAGCCGGGAGGGGACTCCTAACTCCTGTCCAAGGGCTGGCTTCCCATTAAAAAGGGTCCTGGTGCACCTTCCATCCCACTGGAGTATACCAGTACCATCCCACTGGAGTTTACTGGTACCATCAAGCAAGTCCCCTGTAGGTTTCTCCAGTGGAGTCAACATCTTCCAAAAGACCCATTAGTGCTTCCCAACAGCAAGATACACCCTTGAAAAGCTTTTAGGAACCCATACCTTTCTTTCAGCTGCTGACTTTAATAATCATCTCCAGCTCATTAAGATTTAGGGTAAGCTCTTCAGGTCTTGTTTTTAACCCCCTTACTAGTGACTCACGTTTCTAGAAAGAAGCGAAGACCGTTGCTCATCCCCTTGGCTGAGTGCTGCCACATCCTCATTGCTGCTCGGAGGTGACAGCCCTCTGGGACCTTTAGCAGCTTGCTGTGACTCAAAATGCTGCCCAGATGTTGCTGTCTGGTCTCCTCATAATCCCAGTGCTCCACTGAAGCCAGTCAGCATATCCCTTACTGACAGTGTGGACCTTCCCTGGGAAATTTGGCAGCACTAAACCCTGGGTTTAGGAGCCATACCAATAAACATGGTGCTAAGCTTAACCCCAGTCCTGTCTGGATTTGGCCTTGCATCCCCCATCAGTCAGGACAGTTCAAAGTAAACTGGAGAAAATATCCACAAAACACTTCACCAGAAGGTCCACTTGATCTTTCTTTCTCTAATTGTTGGGTTAGAGAGCCAAGAGCCCAGGTCCATGGTTTCCTTGCCCAGCCTTGCCACGAGGATGCTGATTCCTCACCCCAAAAATGAAAATTGCTTGTTCTGCAGCACTGGACGAGTCATATTTTGTAAAAGCAGCCTCAGCTCTATTTTAGGATTAGACAAACACATTTGATCCTGGTTTAGACCGATTCCTCAGACGTCTTCTTAGTTTCTCCCATCCCTCCTTCTTATGAAGTGGCTTGGTGGAGATGAAGACGTGCCACGATGTAACCAGTGGAGTTCAGTCAAGGGTGACTGGGACCATTCAGGGTTAACTGGGAGGTTCCTGTGGTCCCGGCTCAGTGGAGCCGTGGTCCCGTGGAGGGCTCTTGGCCCAACCAACAATGTCACAAGCACAGGAGGCAAAGGAGGGGACTGTTTCAGCTCTGAGCACCGTTGGCAGAGGAAAACAGGACATTTGTGGGGTGGTTCATCTCATCCTTGAGTGAACTTTTAGGATAGGGTTGGGTGAAGATAGGACTTGCACCATGGCAGCACCTTCTTTTCCTTGTGCCTGTGAAGGAAACTTGACTTTATGAGGAAGGTCACGGCATAGTCACTGGGGCGAGACAAATAGTTGGGAGAAATTAATTCAACCAAAGCACTGAACTGGTACAAACGTTACTCCAGGCCAGGTCTTGCCTGGTCTCCCACACTTGCCAAAAACCAGCATGAACACCAAGTAACGTGCTCTGAATAATTCAACAAAAATGTGCTCAAAGTTCATTCCTGCTTGGTGATCCTACCTTTCTCCAAGCTGGCATCAGCTGGCTTCAAACCACCACCTTGGGCAACACTGCCAGTCCCATCAGGGAGGTCCCTTTGTGATCCCGATCCCGCACAAGCTAACGGCACTGTTCAAACGCAGAGTGGTTGGAGAGGTACCAACTGGAAATTTATATATAGATTTTGTTTGTTTGTTTGTAAAAGCACTAACTTATACTAAAAAAAAAAAAAAGTGGGTTTTGTGACAATGACTGTACATTTTTATTTTTGTAACATGCAAACATCTCAGATTTCTTATAGTAAATAAATTTATTTCTACTATGAGTGCTCTTCTGCTGTCTCCTCTGATATGTACAGAGGGGATACTGGGGATAGAAACTGGGTCATTGAATGTCGTAAATGTATTTCAGGCTCCAGATACAGCTGTCCACATGTGGGCCCACAGTAGATACCTCCAGCATCTGAACTCCTGTAGGAGTCCATAGGAGTCCGTGGAGGTGGTGTTCAACCCAAGAGACAAGTCTTCTCATCCTTGCTCAAGGTGAGATGGAACAGAGATGGAAAAGGCTACTGGAGCACCCCCAAACCCAGCAGCTCACTGGGGAGAGTTTCACTTTATCTTGCTGCTGTCTCTCCTTTTCCAGAAAGCTCAGTAGCACCTGTGTTTGTCCCGCATCCTCACTCTTCAGAGACGGGAAGACCCAGAGGAGCAACTCAGCTGTCTCATATGAGAATTTGCTGCAGAGACAGGTTGGAGCATTCTAGTACGCTCCAGGATGGCTCCTTATAGCTGGTCAGAACAAACCTCTGGACCTCAAAAGCCACCGAGCAGGTCTTCAGTCCTCTAACCCATCCCGAGTGGGGTCATGCACCTCCTTGCAGTGTGCCCATGGGCATTGCACTGCAGACCCTTATAGCGCTGCCCCATAACTGCAACAGGCTGACCCAAAACCTCTGATTTACCCCTTAAAGGTCTGGCAAAGATTCAGGCAGGGTAGAAAATGCCCCAGAAGAGACCTCTGCTCCTGGAACCCATCTGCCAAGCAAAACCTCCTCTGTGAATCTTGACCTCCACCTAATGTCTCTTGAATTCAATGCTTGTGGGGGGCTGATACCACCAGTTTGGGCAAAATTCAGGTGCAGAGACAGCTATATGGTCACGGCAGGGCTTTACAAGAGTCAAAACCCCTGGTAGCATGACAAATTCAATAGCCAATCTTTTTGGTTATATCTCCGTGGATTTGGTGGATAGCTTCTCCTACACCGCTCCCGCTGAAGACCAGAAGAAATTGCTAGATTAAGTAATTAATTAATGAATATCCAAGTAATTGATCTCCCATCCCATAGACCACGTTTTTTTCTGGTTCACCCACAGCTCACAGAGCCACCAAACCCAGAGGTTTCACTCCACACGCTGAAACCTCTTGTTCTCAAAGGCTTCTCACCTTCCCCTACAGACACCAGGAGAACAAGGTTTCCTGAGCCTAACCACAGTCCCCATGAAAAAAATGCATTTTGTTTTCCATTGCAATTTATCTGCCGCTTCCTCTCTCACCTGGTTTTTGCTGGGCCTTTCTCTGCCGACGGAATGAGGCTCTTAGGACACACTCATCTCCACTGATGAATTTATTACAAACTGTAATCAAGTCACCTTGAAATCTGCTCAGAAATAATCTGAGCAGCTCAAATTCCTTTGCTTTCATCCCAAAGCCAATTTCTCCAGCCTTCAAATTAGTTTACACCTGATCGCCCAGCCATGTCTTTAAGACACAGTAACTGCCCACATCCCTGCAGTGCGGGACAGAAGCACTTCATGGTCCCCTGCAGCATGGGAGAAAGCCCCGCCTTGGTTTCTCTTTTAAAGAACTTTCTAGTCCTTATAGTTGCCAAAACATGAAGACTCAAAAGCATAAAGCCAAAGAAATAGCTGCAAGCCCCCAAATTGCCAAATTAGATATCCCAAAATACACGCTCTGAAAAACCCCTCTTGATTTTCAACCCCAGTTTTGGAGTCCCACCTCGGGGTGATTATGATGCAGACGAAGGACTCGCACGTGAACAGCTTTAGCTCGTGGGTTTTCCAGCATCACACCCAACGTTTTCCTTCCCGTCTTCACAGAATGACTTCTGTGCAGCTCATGCTAGCGCTGACTCGTGTGAGTCACTCAAACCCAAGAATGAGAATTAAGCAAGAATAATATCCATTGATGGGGAAGACAGAGGTTGTGCAGTTACTCCAGAGAAAAAAAAAATACCCAAACCCAAAACCACTTTTTCTAAATATCTCTTAGCACTGGGAGCAGAAACAGAAAGTGAAGAGCATTGGTGGTTTCCCGCCAAGAAAGCAAATCTGCCACGTGGGCTGGAGGGATGCACACTTCTGCGAGACCTTTCCAGCATCCAGTACAGGGCTTTTTCTTCTCAATCATGTCTTTCTAGGAAGCAGACCCTTAATCTGGTAGAGGAAGGCAGTAGGTCATGTTGTTACTGTAAGCCACTTGGCACATCCACTTCTGTTTCAAGTAGTGAGTCCTGGCTTCATTTTTCTTCTGTTTTTCTTCCTTGGGGCTTGATTTTCTAAGGAACAAGTCTGTCTGGCCCTCCAGGTCATTTCCGATCTATCTAGCCAATTCAATAGAGGGACAAAGTCTCTGCACTATTGAACTCCAACAAGCTTCATAGAAAACAGCTTGCCACGCGAAGGAGAAAAAGCCAAAGGAGCCCTCACCCAACAGCTCAACCTTTATATTAGTCACCAGAGAATCCACACTCACTTTCCCCCATGCTACAGCCTGTGGTGGCTTGGGAAGGTGTCCATCACACCATCAATGGTGAGTGAGGAAAGGTGACAGATGGTGCCCCAAAGCCATCCAGGAGAGCAATGCTAGGTTCAAAGGGAAGTGATTCCCAAATCCTGCAAACTAATCATGTTATTGCAGAAAATGGATGGGCCAAGGCAGCATTTTCTTTGGAAGAAATCAAACCAGTGGGTGTTTGAAATAACATGCCAATCACCCAGCTTTGTGAGGCATTTATTTTAAGGCTTTTACAGGTTTAATACCAATATTTGCAGACTCCTTGGCAAATAAATGCTCAGGAAAGCCTGGAAGTTTAAAATATCTTTTCCTTTTTTCCTTTCTCCCCAGATACTTGCAATTTTAAGCACTGGCTAAACACCAGCACCTTGGTGCATGCTTTGGGGAGAAGCTGGACTGTCACACTGCGAACACACACACACGTACACATGTATACACACACATGTATATGTATATAAGCACATACATGCCCACAAAGCATCCTTGGCACGCTCCAGGAGAGGAGAAAGGATTGAGT